>JAXQQM020068447.1:0-74931 GCA_034641835.2 Pinus albicaulis
AACACTCATGGAGTTTTTCCTATGCCTATGGAGACTTGCCTTTGCATCACATACAATAAAAATAATTAAATCATTTACATTTACAGATACAATAATATTTCAATTTAGCCCTTTCAGCTCTTGGTTCGCCATATATTTCTATTTTTTGTTATTGTCACTGTCTTTTTAGTTTCTGCTGTTATATTCTAGCTCTGCCACATAACTGCTCTTTTTTTCCGACTTGACCCATTCTATTGCGTTTCTAACAGTGCCATCATATCTCCTTTTTCTCAACCATTCCTCTTTTTCTTGTGCCCACAACGCTCAACCTTTCACTGCTCTTCTAAACACTCGAGTCTACCCTTTTCTCTGTGTCGAGTCCTTACCCGAGCCTTTCTACCCGTGTTCATACTTTTTTCCATTATTAAGGCAGAACTGCTTTACTCTCTACACGTAGTGTCGGGTCTTATTCTACCTGAGTCCTTCTGCCGTGTTCAACCTTTCCTTCATAAACTTCCATTGCCGCATCGACCACTATTCTGCATGAGTGTCGGGTCTTACTCGAGTCTATTCTTGCGTTCAGGCTTTCCTTTTTGTTTTACGTTAGAATCCTCATTTGCTCTCCGATATGATTTAACAAAGGGAAATCCCATACTCCCGAACTTGAAATGCTTTAGGCTTCAACGTTGATCTGCATCGCATTCGCTTCATTATCACACTTCGCACTTCGATGTTCCAATGTGGTTCTTGAGTGATTATCCTCTCGAGCTTGCAAATTGTGATATCCAATTGGGCCCCACAGCCAGAATTCAATTCCTTTAGATTTTAGCTTTGAATTGTATCGCGTCCGCTTTCTATCGCATTTCGCATCGCATCGCATCGCCACTTCGCAGTATGTAATGAAATTCACATCACCGATGTGCAATATTGCACTGTGCCGCCACATGTCCCTTCGCATCGCCACATTGCATCGCAACTTTGTTCATCCATCTAGTGGCTATCGTATTCGCTTGCGATGTCCGATATGCGATCGCATCGCATCTGCTTGCGATGTCCGATATGCGATCAGGTCCCACTTGATTGAGATATTCATCCTACCCTGATTGCGATTTAATCTCTACTGTCAATCTCCCTTAATTCTCATTCGTTGATCATGCTGGTACACGACTATAATTTTGGGCTTTAGGAAAGCGGGTCCCAGTTCTATGACACCAGTCCCACACCTTTTATCATTTCACTCTCTTTATATACTTTTTTCTTTAAAAAAAATCACTTCAACAAAATTTATTGGCCCCACAATATGCATAGCACCGGAGCTCAAAAGGCACTCAAATTATTAAATTAGATTTATCGCGTTATCGCGTGCCAACTAGCCCAATGGGTAATTGTTTTTCAACCCATGCAAAATAGGCGGTTTCAGTATTCCACGCGTTGTCCTCCTAACTGTATCGCGTCCATCTCACTTAAAACCACTTATCCTCCAAAAGCAGTGTGAAAGCCCTCTGGTGGTTTTCGAAACCACTTTCAATGTTCCATTTTCATTGTTGGCTCATGGTTCCACATTAAATTTTTAATGTAGTTTCTCCGCATCATCAATTATGGTTATGGTCTTCTCCTTTTACACTGCATCTATTAACTTGACTACAGTAAACCCGAGCAGAACCTTCCGATCTGTTCCACCAGCATTCGTCCACACAAATGTTTGGTCTTATCCTCCAGCAAATAACACCTCTTGTAGCCTTTTCCACTTCACTTTATTTCTCTGCAACAATTCCATCTGATTCTAATCTGCTCCCTTGCCTTGGTGCTGCTCCTTTGTGCTCCTTTTCCATCAATGAAAATATTTCCAACACATGTAACCCTCGTTCATTTGGGGGGTATGGTTATATTATTGTCGCTGTGACTACTTTACCAAATGGGGATGCCTACTTTCAACAACACAGGATAGACAGTTGCATTTTTTTTCTTTAATCATGTTATTGTAGGGTTTGGGGTCTCGCAGGCTATAGTTACAGATAATGGGAAGCATTTTCGCAACCACATGATGACTGAATTAACTGCCAAGTTAGGATTGTCACATGATAATTCTTCTCCTTATTATCCACAATCAAATGGACAAGTTGAGCCTATCAACAATATTCTTAAACGTATGCTTCAATGAATGATAGGAGTTTGGAAAAGAAAATAGCATTTGATCTTGTACTTGGCCTTGTGGGTGTACCGAACCTCGGTGAGAAATGCAACAAGATTTACTCCCTTTTAATACAATCCAATGTGAAATACCGTCATTAAAAATCACAATCGACTTGTTACCTAACACCTCAGAAGAAGAAGCATGTCTTTTTAACCTCATCCATCTTGATGAAATGCATCGTGAAGCCCAATTGGCCAATGAAGCACATAAGAGATGTATAAAGGCACAATACGACAAAAATGTCCAGCCTCACATTTTCTCAAAGGGTGACTTGGTCCTACTTTATGATCAAGAAGTTGATGTAATAGGTACAGGAAAATTTGAGCCATTATGGCATGGCCCCTATATTGTCAAAAGAGTTCTTGCTAAGGGTGCCTATGAGTTAGTTGATTACGATGGAATTCCGTTGGCACAACCCAGAAATGGGTTGTATCTGAAACTTTACTATGCTTAATCATGAGCGTAGTGATTTTTTGTATTATATTGTATATATATGTTGTTGATTTGCATTCATTGTCTTAATTTTTTTTTAGAGTTTTCTTAACGTTAGTAATCCACTTTACATTTCATCATGACTGAATCTTCGGAACCATTTGTTGGATATGTTGATGGTGCTAGTCGTAGTACGCAGAATCTATCCTCTGCAGCGTGGGCCATTTTCACTCCGAACGACGAGTTAGTGAGTTTTCAAGGGATTTGTATCGGTAGATCAACGAACAATATCGCTGAGTATAGCGCATTGATCGAACTTCTCTCTAATTCCATTTCATTTGGTATTAACCGAATCATCATAAGGTTAGACTCACAACTTGTGGTATTAAAACTTACTAGTGTTTATATTGTTAGAAATCCAACACTGCATAGATTGTTCCTAAGAGTTCAACTTTTGGAAAGACAGATAGATAGAAAATCTTTCGGATTAATCACATCATTAGGATTTGGTCGACGTTTCGAACCATCTAATGTGGTTCATCCTTAGGACAAGGTGAAGAAGGAAAACAATCTCAATGAATAAATAGTAAGGATGCATCATTACCCGGAGTTAGTTGTTAAAACTAGCCGTTATTTAGTTAATTAGTTAGAAAATTAAAAGTTTTTTAATTATTTAATTAGTTATAAAATAAAAAGTTTTTTAATTAATTTAATTAATTAGTTAGAATTTTTTTTTTTTTAAATTATTTAAAGATATAATAATTTAGGAAAAAAAGTTAAATTATAAAAACCCATAAGGGGGAAGGGGTAGTTTATAGTACAGGGGAAAAGATAAAAAGATTAAATTATAATAATTTGGTATATATATCTATATATATATATATATATATATATATATATATATATATATATATATATATATATATATATATAAAGTAATTAATTAAAATGAATAAGTTATAAAACTAGTAAGGGAGAAGGGTAAATAATAATAATAAAAAATGGGGAAGATTTATAATTATTTTTATAAAGGGCGGAGAGGGGGGCAAATTATATAACATCAAGACACTTTGATTTTATACAATATCAACACATTTCTAGAAATTTGAACACATTGAGTGATTTTTTAGCTAATCAAGTTTTAGACAGACATTTGCAACACATGTAAGAAAACATTCACATTGTTATAGGTCAATTTGGGCATCATTTCCAATGACCTGGTTAACTGGGCATCATCTCCAGGACCAATGTATAGGGTCTATCATCCCCTAACATTTTAATTGCTACATGCCCTAGGACAAAGAACAAGACAAATCAATCAAGAACTTTCATCTGCAAAGGTTTCCAAAATTCGAAGTTTATAATATATCATATGAGAGCTCACCAACGCTACCTCTAAAGGGACTAAGTGCATTTCATATGCAGGTAGCCCTATGCAAGGCTGCTCTACAAAGCACTTCCTAGTATCTATGGGTGCATTGGTCACATTGGGAGCAAAATTCTCATTGTTCCGGAATCTCCACTTGGATAGTGCCTTCTAGAAGAGTTCACATGTGTCAAACTTCGAATCCATGTGTCCATTTGACATCTACAATATTGGGAACATGTCTTGACTATTATTGGAAAGTCATTGATTGTAAAACTACCTCAGCCTCTCTATAAATTGAGAACAGATCTTAGTGTTTGATAAGGAAGAATTTGTGTAGAGAAATGCTGGTGGCTTTTTCATTGAGGAGATTGATTTGAGTGAAAATTTGCTAGAGATATCTGCATTATGATGAGGTTCGGATGCTGCTGGAGATGGTGACACAAAATGAGTCATTTGGTTGTAACCTCCCCTTCTATCATTAATAAAGAATACAACTTACTTTTCCCTATATGCATCTGTATTGGCTTTGATTTTCCATATTACAAGATCTTAGTTGATGTATATGGTTATGCTTTATTGATTTAGCAAACTAAATTGAATAGACATCTGTATTATTTCTATCTTCTGTTGTTTAGTGTTCATTCTTGCAAGAAATATTTTGCACAAACGGTTGGAATTTGAAGCTACAATGGAAGCGATAGAAGGAATCATTTGGAAGCGCTTGGATTCCAAGTAAGCATCTAATCCATTCTGTGTGTCTATTCTTAGTTAGGAGAAGTAGTCGTATAGTATTTAACCTGTTGTTATAGATTAGCACCTGTTTAGGGAAGCATGTTTTAACCGTAATTCACAATTCTATCCAACACACATCATTGAATAGGATTGCAAAATAAACATAAGAAAAACTGAAATCAAATAGATAGATAGTTATAGGTTTTTACAAAAAATTGTGCTCAAGATAGATTGGCATCTGACCTCAAAATGTATGCAAAATTTCAATAGTAAACTAGTGGTGCTCATGGTAACATGCTATAGATCTAGCTATCCTACGTAGTAACCGCATCCAATGGTTAGGAACACTTATAGTGTGACGTTGCAGTCACATGGGTAACCCTTTGATCCAGAAATACGGAATCCCGAAGGTCAACCCCTTTATGTGATGCTGAAGCTCAGCCAGAGTCTCAGCCATATCAAGATCCTGAAGGATTTCTCTCTCGACAGCCCTCCCTACTGGCTCATCTGCTACATGCTCCGGTTGCTCCACCGGTTGAACTCGACCAACATCTACATTACATCAAACATTTAGTTTAGTCTTGGGAAAACATAAAAAATAAAAAAAAATTGTATAAACCTTAGGAAAATAAAAAACATGGTCTAAACATTCTTACCCATTGCACCCCACTGAGCACCTTCTGGTAAATCTAAATCTGGATCTCCTCGAAAATCAATGCCTGCGTATGCATACTCATCGATGGCGACAATCTGTCACCAGAACCAGGCAAAGAATGTAGTCGAGAACATAATGGTCAATTGGCATGCATGCCTACCCATTAGTTCTACCCATCTCTGCATCCTTAGATCTCTAGGATTAGACACATCTAGTGTCACATGTTGTGGCTGCATCAGTGGAATTTGTTCTAAGGAAAATGATATGAGGGTCGAACCATAACTGAAATTATTCTTCCTTCCTCCCTTTTCTTTGTTCAGTTGTTCTTTTATGTGAGAAGGTATAGCTTCAGACCAGTTGAAGACTGTTGGCTCCATACACTGTAGCGCGTACTGCACATACGATCTATTCGCTACATGTAGTGTAACGGTGCCAAAAAGTTTTGTGATCGTGAAAAGGATAGTTCTCAAAGGCAAATCTCTAACATCCCAGATGTTTATATTTCCAACTTTTCTTAGCTTTGCCCCTGGATAACAATGTTTCAAAACATAATCTCTCAAGGTCTCTCCTCCAACAATAGACCCTGAGAACGAAATATGAAATCCTCTCCTCGAAAAACCCGTAAGAAATTATACATCCTCTACTGTTATGGGAACCACTTGGTTCTTAATATGAAATGCCTCAATAGCTGGATCCCATGCTCGAACTAGAAACTCCAAGTGTTCTATTTGTTGCCTCATCCCTGAAAACTGGAAGTACTTTAACATTCCACAATCTCTTAGGGCTCTTACTGTGCCCGGATCATTTGGGGCAATCATATCCTTTTCTTCATGCTCTCTTTCCCTCATGTAATCGTCATTGTAATATGATGAAAACCTGAAAAGTAACCATAAGAACCATTAGATTCCATTCAATGCAAAAAACTAGGCAAATTTTGGGCATAATGCAAAAAACAAAAATGAAGATTGTGCCCAATGCAACCTAGGACAAGAGAGAGTGCATTGTATATGTAGGTAGCCTTCATTTTAGTTGCTATGAAATGCACTTTTTGATGTCCAAGGGTACGTTGCCCTCTTTGGGAGCAAAATTTGCCCTAGGGGCCCCAAAACCCTAAAAATTTACAATGAATGGAAATGAAATGATTACTGAAGGAAAGAGATGGCTCATGGCACTAAATTGGATCAAACGGCAATGAAATCCGTCCACAAAAACGATTGCAATCAGTAGCTGAAGTTTGGGGGCAAAATCAGGTTGAGAGCTTCAAAATGAAATGGTAACTATGGAATGGTAAAAATGAATAATGAAACTCTTTTTAATAGTCATTTAATTGTTTGCAAATCATATTTATTGCTATGACTATGGTTTTATTATGTTTTTATCATGAAACAGGTATTTTTAATCCTTTTGATGTTGTTTTGAATAGGTCTTACAATTGATAAACAGATTAATCATGCATATTTATTTCAAGAATGATTTGACCAAAAAACATACTTTTTCTCCTTCTTTTTCGAGCTTTGTTAAAAATGAAAAAGTATTTGAAGTGCATTTTTATCTCTTTTTCGAGCTTCAATAACAGCGAAAAAGGAACCCCTGTAGTCTTCAGTTAGCTTTTTTCAGACTTCGATAATGGGAAAAGATTGCCGAGCACTTGTATTTTTGAGCTCGTAAAAGTAAATGAATTGATATCTACTCAGTATAAGTTTAACCCTTTTCCGGACTGAGATAGATTATTTACAAAAAAGGAATACCTTGGTCGAACATGGCTAAAGAGGTTCTCTCAGATATTATTTTACACTTTTTCATATCTGAGCGACAACTTTACGAAAAAGTACTTATGGAGTTTTCTTTCGTCCTTTTTTTCAAACTCTCTAAATATGAAAAAGGATCGAGCTATCACTGTCGATCATGGCAAGAATTGAGTTTGATTCATCACTAGACTCATTAAATTATTAAATAGCGATACTTTATTCACTCGAAGGGTTGAATTATAGATCAAGAAAACGTTATCCTCCTCAAGCTTGTTAAAAAATAAAGAGGTACTGGTCAACAAATGATCGAGGAAAATTTGGGAAAGTAAACAGAACCTTTTACGATAGTAGGTTGCTCTTGAACATGACACTTCACTCCATCACCGTGACTATTTGAGTTGGGTAATCTTCTTGACGGTTCATTCATACCTATGGTTCATCATACCTTCACTTCTGTTTTGGGTCACTGTTTCCAACTCATCTCAGTGTCGCTGATATGTTCAAGAGAAGTCATCCATTGAATACTCATCCTTCTGCAATACTCATAAACCTTCATTCTCATGATAGTCATCCCTGAACATTGCTATATCAAGTCATACCTTTGTCTCTGAAATCAGCAACTCCTGTTTCGTAATAAGGTGGCTTCCTGTCGACGACAAATCATTATCCAGGAAGTTCACTTAGAAACATTATATTCCAGTACCATGAGGCTTGTTACAACATCGACAAGATCCTCACTTACGGACTTTTGACCAAAATATTTTGTTTGTCGTTTGACATCAAATCATCTATTCATGCCTTACGAAATATACTGCAGTACCTTGGGGACCATTGACATCAATGGTGGTTCTCTTGTGTTTGTTAACAACTCACATCATTGGCTGGTAATCAAACGATTTCTTTCCATGTTCGACTACAAATCATATATTCGCATGGCTAGACTTGTACCCGAATGATCGAGTGAACGAGATAAGAAGACCCCGGATCTATTTTTAGCCATCCGGGCTGCGATTTAAGGATTTTTGTACACATCATTTGTATGGTGACCTTAGATACATATTGTCATCCTAACATGGGACTATATCTGTAGGCATGTTTGTATTGGGCAACATTCCAATGTAGATGACTTTCTGAATTATGTACATGTTATTAGAAAGTTTATGTGTTGAGCATGGGAATGCCTTCCCTCAACAGTTTATGATCAAGAGGATATATCATGATGTAATGTATTGTGAGATTGATGCAGGTTGCCACTCCGCTTCATCTCCAGCCCATCACAGTGTAAAGCATCTCAATCAAAATATTGTTATTATTATTCTGACTTCATGCTTTAGGGGGCAATTGTTGTAGGTCAATTTGGGCACCATTCCCAATGACCTAGTTAACTGTACATCATCTCCAGAACCAATGAATAGGGTCTATCATCCCCTATCATTTCAATTGCTACATTCCGTAAGACAAAGAACAAGACAAATCATCCATGACTTTCATTTGCAAAGGTTTCCAAGATTTGAAGTTTATAATATATCATATGAGAGCGCACCAATGCTGCCTCTAAAGGGACTAAGTGTGTTGCATATGCAAGTAACCCAACTCAGGGATGCTTTGCAAAGCACTTCCTGACACTCATGGGTGCGTTGGTCACATTGGGATCAAAATTCTCATTGTTCCAGAATCTCCACTTGGCCAGTGCCTTCTAGAAGAGTTCACATGTGTCAAAATTTGAATCCATGTGTCCATTTGATACCTCTGAGGCTGGGAACATGTCTTGCCTATTATTATAGATTCATTGATTGTAAAACTACCTTCAAATCCTCTATAAATTGAGCACAGATCCTAGTGTTTGAGAAGGAATAATTTGAGTAGAGAAATGTTGGTGGAATCTCAATTGAGGAATTTATTTGAGCGACATGCTACTGGAGAGATGTGCATTGTGATGAGGTTGGGATGCTGCTAGAGATGGTGACACTAAATCAATCACTGGGTTGTAACCTCCCCTTCTATCCATTAATAAAGAATATTTCTTACTTTCCCACATATGTATCTGTAGAAGCTCATGTGTTTCATATTATGAATTCTTATCTGATGTATATGGTTCATGTTTTATTGATTTAACTAAATAAATTGAATAGACATCTGTATTATTGCTATCTTTTTATATTTAGTGTTCATCTTTGCAGGAAATATTTTGGCAATCTAGCTTAGATTTGAAGCTACAACAAGAGCGACAGAAGAAGAATAGGAAGCGCTTGAACTCCAAGTAAGTTCTTTGATCTGTTCTGTGTGTCTATTTACTGTTAGGAAAAGTAGTTTCAAATTCTTTAACTTGTTGTTCTAGATGAACACTACATCTAGGGAAGAATGTTTTATCCATAATCCATAATTCCGCTTAACAATTTTGGTAGAGTACTTCTCTGAGGATTGGAATATGATTTACCAATTTTTTCAATGATCATTGTGAAGGAATCATTGAGATTTCCTATGGTAATACTTTTCCATTTGGTCATAAGTTTGAAAATGGTATTGAATTTTGAGTTCCAAGATTTTGTCTTATATTGATAAGAAAACAATCCTCAAGACACAAACATTTAAAACTCAACATGGCCTTATTCTGATTGATCACCAAGAACAAAGGAAGAGGGCATTGTATGTAGGAAATGATGAAATGATTTCATTGGATCGTTGATTTTTCTTTAGCAATTTTATCTTGATAAAAAAAGGTTGCTAATGAGAAATCAATGATAATTTTATCCTCATAAGCAATATTCTAGGGTTTTCAATTGTCAACAAATCCGATTCAACAAAAATATAGTTAAATTCCATTCCCTATCCCTAAATTCAAGGAATTTTTTTTTTAATTTAACAAATACATGTCAACAAAAAATATTTAGAATCTAGTCCTCATCCCTAAATTTAGGAAATTCATAATTCCATTAGCTCCTTTATGGAAGTGAATACGTGCTATGACGAGAAGGGTTTTATTAAATATAGTAGAATGGTTAAGAGCAACAACACTAACAATGAGAATGTGATTATACTAAATTTCTCAATGTAAAAACGATTAACTAAAAAATATTTGTTCCCTTTTGTTACACAACATTTTGTCACCGTCCCTACAATCCCCATCCCGAACATTGGTGATCTGAAAATGGAAGTACTTGAAAATGTGTGCAAGGTATCCATTTTCATTTAATTAAATGTGTGCAAAATTCTCCAAGTCTTGTTGATTAAACAAAGTGTTTTTGGTAACTGTTTATGAGTTTATGTGTGAGGGAAAGTTAATTTAATTTGTTGTTTAACATATTAAATCAGAAATATACAGCAAGATAACTTTAGCATAACATGACACAAATGTTTGGTGAGAAGTTCACCCCTCCTGGGCTACGTCTGCTGGATCAAGCCTCCCAAATTAGCTTGTCCTCTTGTATAAAAATGATCCAAAATGCTAATAAAATGTTAAAAGTGCCTCAATAGGAAAATATGACTGTAAATACAGATTCATAAGACATGAAAATGCTAAAAATGCCTTTCCATATTCACTAAACAGTGAAGAATTACCATAAACAACGACTTATTCAACAAAGCCTTGATGGCTCTTTGAACTCATCTGAAGCTTTTTGGGATGTAGAATTACTCAAAAAGTTCTGAAACCTATTACATTAGGTTCAGAAGGTTGAAAATAGCTAAAAATGGTTTTTGGATCACCTCAAATAGTGAGGTACAACTCGAGATAACTCCATTTCCCCAATGGCCCTAGTGGCTCTTCAAGCTTCCCTGAAGCTAAAATGGCTGTAGAAAACCTCTAAAGCCTTTGGAACCTGCCCCAATGGCTCTAGAATGCTGAAAATAGTTGAAATTGACTTTTGTTTCACCTCAAATGGTTAAGTATAGCCCAAAACAGCTCCAAGTCCCTTTTGGCCCTGATGGCTCTCATTGCTTCCCTGAAGCAAAAGGGGCTAAAGATCAACTCTAATGGCTTTGAAACCTCTTCCAATGGCTATGGAATGCTTAGAATACCAAAAATCAATAAATTTTTTGTCCAAAACGGTTCAGTAATGTGAAAGTTATGACCAAACCTGTATTTGCCCAATCTGGCCTAAGAAAACTCCACCAAAAGTGGAGCAACTGAAGTTAGCTCCAGTTAGATTCGGAAAATCTGCCAAAGATGGTGCACCCACCAGAATCTCTTCCAACTTCCTAACTGTGGCATTTATCGTGGTCAGAGGGCGGTCACATGGGATTCCCTTTTAAACCGCTGGAGTTAAATGTTATAAAAACTATTTTATAAACTGTAACATAAAATGTTCTTTCTGGGCTGGTCACAAAGCACGGTTAACTAAACACCACTGTTGGAGCCACAAGGTTAAGGCCTCTTGGCACGCCGGAAGAGTCATATGGGTCGGGCTTGCCCTAAGGGGCTAGCCCCTTTTGTTTTTCGCCCCATTGTATTTTGAACGTTAAATATATATCGTGCCCAATATATATTAAGAACTAAACTTATGGTGCATTGGTAAATTGTTGCGCTAGCGGACGGGAGGTCCGGGGTTCAAACCCGCGGACTTACAAATATATTTTTGAACGCAATTCCAATGGGGCCTGGGGCCACGTGGCGGCCTCTGGGACTGCCACGTGGCAGATTTCTATTGGCCCGAAAATTTCGAAGTCAACCAATCAACAAATAAACGTATGCCACTTGTCCAAAATCGGTTGGTTCAAATGGAATATTCCAAGGTATATTCCAGGAATATTCCTTGGAAAATTCTTTTTAAAATTTTTCAAAATTTGAAAGTCAAACCTGGTCAACTCAGTTTTTTGCAGTTTATTGAAAACTTCAAACTTGCATAACTTTCACATACGATGCCGGATTTGAGTGTCGTTCACGGCATCAGGATCATATCGACGAGGCTTATCCGGTCGTTCAAGTTGCAAGTGATTTTGAACAATTTAAATTTTAAGCTTTCTCCATAGCTCAGACTTGAGCTCCTGATCACACCTCCCAAATGAGAAGCTTTTGGACCCCAAAATCTCACTGAAATGTTGAAACTAAACTGTACAAAAAATGAGAGAATAACAGCACGTTGGAAGAGTCATATGGGTCGGGCTTGCCCTAAGGGGCTAGCCCCTTTTGTTTTTCGCCCCATTGTATTTTGAACGTTAAATATATATCATGCCCAATACATATTAAGAACTAAACTTATGGTGCATTGGTAAATCATTGCGCTAGCGGACGAGAGGTCCAGGGTTCAAACCCGTGGACTTACAAATATATTTTTGAATGCCATTGCAATGGGGCCTGGGGCCACGTGGCGGCCTCTGGGACTGCTACGTGGCAGATTTCTATTGGCCCAAAAATTTCAAAGTCAACCAATCAACAAATAAACATATGCCACTTGTCCACAATCGATTGGTTCAAATGGAATATTCCAAGGTATATTCTAGGAATATTCCTTGGAAAATTATTTTTAAAATTTTTCAAAATTTGAAAGTCAAACCTGGTCAACTCAGTTTTTTGTAGTTTATTGAAAACTTCAAACTTGCATAACTTTCACATACGATGTCGGATTTGAGTGTCGTTCACGGCACCAGGTTCGTATCGACGAGGCCTATCTGGTCGTTTAGGTTGCAAGTGATTTTGAACACTTTAAATTTTGAGCTTTCTCCATAGCTCAGACTTGAGCTCCTGATCACACCTCCCAAATGAGAAGCTTTTGGAGCCCAAAAGCTCACTGAAATGTTGAAACTAAACTGTACAAAAAATGAGAGAATAACAAAATCCTCTTCTCTTCAACTTTCAAAAACTTTCCTGACTTGCCAATTGTCCTCATGGCAACTTTTTTCTGAATGAGCCACGTACTTGTGCCGAATCTCAACCAAGTTTTATCGCTATACCAATCTTCCATTCTAAAACAAGCAATGACCATTGTCGAACTTTGTGACCTCTTTTCTTGCATGCCTTTCCATCTCATGGAATCTTGCACCGCTTTTCATCGACACTTCGTTCTCTACACCAATTGACACCAAAGGCACCTTGTGCAACATACGACATCAACAACAAGTTGACCTGAAATGTGCTATATGATTGACACAACCATCAATGTAAAAGGTGTGCCCACAATCGACACAAGTTGACAAAAATGTGTGACACAATCGACACAAGTAAATAAACAACAAGATACATCTTGACAAACATGTGTGTATGTATCATGTACAATGAACCTATTTATAGTTCGCTAATTACACATACAACCTCTATGTACATGTGCAACTTCAACTCTTCTTTTCAAATGCCAACAAGTACATCATCCCAAAAAACAAGTGGGTGACTAAGAGCTAAACTAAAAGACATTGCTGCAATATAAGTGAGTATCATACTCATGTTTTACACCTCCATGGCGAAATTTTGCAACAACAAAGAGATTACTTCAACTGAAACCGCTTTTACATGCGATCTTGCATCAACTTTTCAACTGAAATACATGCATACAAAATCTCAAATTTGCATGTACAAAATGAGTATGACTTACTGCATTAAGAAGTTAATCCACTTCCTACCAAGCCAACTCCATGGCGTCTTTTCCTGCTACAACATTTCTACATGTGAATCTTCCATTTCCACATCGATAATGGAATCCATAGATCCACTTGCGCCAATATTTTTGTCATCAAGCTTCCTGTGCTTTGGACGACTTGTTGGATGCAAAGTCCAACAATGAGAGACATCATGTCCCTTATTTTGACAAAAAGTGCTACTCTTAAGCACTTTTTGAGAAAGTTTTCTTTGCCTCTTCTGCTTCCTGTGTGCTTTCTTTTTCAACCAGCATCTTGAAGCAACATGGTTAAATCCACCACAAAATGTGCAACAAAACTTTCTTTCATTTGAAAAAGAAAAATTATCATTCTTTTCTGAAACATAATCAAATTGATCATGTGAATAATTATACCTCTTTTTCTACATGGAATGTCCATCCTTTTTGTCTTCGAGAGATGATGAACTAGTAGAGGAGATAGCTTTCTTTTCAGACTTTCATCACAGTTCTTGTCTTGAAAATTGTTTACATTTGCATGCTCGCCATAAGCGACATGTTTACCCTCTACTTTCTACAATGATGGCTTAAAACAATGGCAATCATCCTTAAAAAAAATTTGACGTATGTGCATTTTAGAACTTGGAATAAAGGTTCTCTTTAAATTTGCATCACATGCATTCAAGGATTTGGAGTCCTTGCCATTAAATTCAATATAACCAAGACCAAAATTCTTGGGTCGCTCCAAAACCGAAATAGGGTCAACCATGGCTTGTGCATGCTTTCCCAAACCTTTTCCTTCATGATAGCCCATCTTAAACATTAATTTGGACCCTATACTCCTTGTCTGTTTTTCAAAAGAACCAACACACTTTTCAATTGAGGAAATTGAAGACAAGTTGGAATGGTTTACCTCTTCTTGACGCTTGTTCTTGGAAAAATCTTCTTGAGCTTGAAGGAGTTGTTTCCCCATGTCATGCAATCTTTGGAGAATTGTTTCCTTCTCTTCCTTCATGGCAAAAAATTGTACATGAAGCTTAACACTTTCTCTTTGATCCTCAATCAAAATCTGCACCATGTCCTTCACCTTAATGAACTCATTCTTCATGTCATCATTGAAGAATATTGTGAAGGAGGAAATTTCACTTGTGGAAGAAGTTGACATATGTAAATGGTTAAATTAACAAAAGTAACTTCCAAAGAAAATTTCTCAAAGCTTTCAAACAAATGACAAGCTTTTAACCAAATGTACTTACAACCATGCTTTTATTCAAGTAGCCATAAAACACAAACTCCAATAGCTTTTGTAGCAAAAACTAATCAAGTGGGTTTTTTTTCCAAAGATAATCTTGAGGTACTTTGGGGTAAGGAAGTAGCCTACAATTGTTTTTTCTTTTCCAAGACTTAGCTATCCACAACTATCTTTCCAACTCAAGAAAACTCATACAATCAACCATTTTGTGACCAATAAAACAGTCAATCTTTTACATTGTTTTAAAACCTTTTGCACAAAAACAAATGCTCAACCTGAGCTCAACCTATGCTCTGATACCATTTGATCTGAAAATGGAAGTAATCGAAAATGTGTGCAAGGTATCCATTTTCATTTAGTTAAATGTGTGCAAAATTCTCCAAGTCTTTCTGATCAAACAAAGTGTTTTTGGTAACTGTTTATGAGTTTATGTGTGAGGGAAAGTTAATTTAATTTGTTGTTTAACATATTAAATCAGAAATATACAGCAAGATAACTTCAGCATAACATGACGCAAATGTTTGGTGAGCAGTTCACCCCTCCTGGGCTGCGTCTGCTGGATCAAGCCTCCCAAATTAGCTTGTCCTCTTGTATTAAAATGCTCCAAAATGCTAATACAAGTTTAAAAGTGTCTCAATAGGAAAATATTACTGTAAATATAGATTCAAAAGACATGAAAATGCTAAAAATTCCTTTCCATATTTACTAAACAATGAAGAATTACCATAAAGAGTGACTTCTTCAACAAAGCCCTGATGGCTCTTTGAACTCATATGAAGCTTTTCAGGCTGTAGAAGTCATAAAAAAGTTCTGAAACCTCTTCCATTAGGTTCAAAAGGTCAAAAATAGCTGAAAATGGTTTTTGGATCACCTCAAACAGTGAGGTAAAACTCAAGATAACTCCATTTCCCCAATGGACCTGATGGCTCTCCAAGCTTCCCTGAAGCTAAAATGGATGTATAACACCTATACGGCCTCTGGAACCTATCCCAATGGATCTGGAATGCTGAAAATAGTCAAAATTGACTTTTGGTTCACCTCAAATGGTTAAGCATAGCCCAAAATAGCTCCAACTCCCTCTTGGCCCTGATGGCTCTCATTGCTTCCCTGAAGAAAAAGGGGCTAAAGATCAACTCTAATGGCTCTGAAACCTATTCCAATGGCTCGGGATTGTTCAAAATACCAAAAATAAATAAATAAATCGTCCAAAAAGGTTCAGTAATGTGAAAGTTATGACCAAACCTGTATTTGCCCAATTTGGCCTAAGAAAACTCCTCCAAAAATGGAGCAACTGAAGTTAGCTCCAGTTAGATTTGGAAAATCCGCCAAAGATGGCGTGCCCACCAGGATGTCTGCCAACTTCCTAACCATGGAATTTATCAATGGTAGAGGGCGGTTACATGGGATTCCCGTTTAAACCGTCGGAGTTAATGGTTATAAAAACTGTTTTATAAACTGTAACATAAAATGTTCTTTCTGGGTTGGTCACAAAGCACAGTTAACTAACCGCCACTGTTGGAGCCTCAAGGTTGAGGCCTTTGGGTGCACCAGAAGAGTCATATGGGTCGGGCTTGCCCTAAGGGGCTAGCCCCTTTTGTTTTTCGCCCCATTGTAATTTAAACGTTAAATATATATCGTGCCCACCACCTATTAAGAACTAAACTTATGGTGCATTGGTAAATCTTTGCGCTAGCAGACGGGAGGTCCGGGTTTCGAACCCGTGAACTTACTAATATATTTTTGAATTCCATTTCAATGTGGCCTGTGGCCACGTGGTGGCCTCCGGGCCTGCCATGTGGTAGATTTCTACTGGCCCGAAAATTTGAAAGTCAACCAATCAACAAATAAACGTATGCCACTTGTCCACAATGGGTAGGTTCAAATGGAATATTTTGGGTAATATTCCAAGAAATATTTTGAAGTATATTCCAGGAATATTCCTTGGAATATTATTTTTTAATTTTTCAAAATTTGAAAGTCAAATATGGTCAACTCATTTTTTTGTAGTTTATTGAAAACTTCAAACTTGCATAACTTTCACATACAATGTCGGATTTGAGTGTCGTTCACGGCACCAAGATCGTATCGATGAGGCCTATCCATTCATTCAGGTTGCAAGTGATTTTGAACACTTTAAATTTTGTTCTTTTTCCATAGCTCGGACTTGAGCTCCTGATCAATTGGAGTACCATTTATGTGACTTCTGTGTAGTGTCATGCCTTGCAAAAAGTGTCATTGCATCCTTTTCCATGAGGAGAAAATTTCCTCTGTTGAATGTTCCTGGAGCAGCTATCAAAAACATATGATTTTGGGTCGGCGCTGGTAGGTAGTTATGGCCTCGCGCCTATAGAGAAATTAGCACTAGGCCTTGCACCCATTGGCTAATCAGGATAACATGTGTTTTTCTCAAAATTGAAAGTACTCAAAACTGTACCGAACCTGAGTGATCAGATAGGTCTTGTCGTTGCGATTCTGGTGCCATGAACGATTCGAAAAACCAATGTCGTATGAGGAAGATATCGCGTTTTGTTCATTTTCCTAAACAACTAATTTTTTTTTGATAGGGTGACTGGAATGCCTACTCAACATGCAGGTACAATAAACAAGTGGCATATACTAGGAATATTCCCTTTTCCTAAACCGAATCAGATCTCACCAGGTGGCGCATCCAGGGCTGAAGATTTGGAGATGAACGTGTTTTATAGAGCACCATTGGATGGGTAACATGTGGTAAGCCTGGAGGCTACCACTTCTCCCCAGGAGGTTTTTCTAAAATTGTGTGAGGTTTGGGGAATTCGACCCCACGATCTCCGACACGCCAGTAGAGCCCTTTGTCATCTCTGCTATACATTGTTTCTTAAACTATAGTGTTGCTGCTTTAACTTAAAGTGTAATGTTTTCATATTTCGGGGGGGGGGGGGCGCCAGTGCTTCACACCCACTAGCGGCCCCATAATATGTGGTCACATGACTTATAAGCTGTGGCATCAAAGCTCCAACTAGCAGCTAATCACACCACCAACTAGTGGCTTTGGGGTCGTGGTCACATGTCACACTGTGACATTAAACTTCAATATGACGATTTGCTGTAGCATAACCTCCGGGGGCTTCACGGATGTGGTCACATGTCACACCGTGACATTAAACTTCAATATGATGTTTTGTTGTAGCGTAACCTCCAGGGCTTCACGAATGTGGTCACATGTCACCGTGACATAAAACTTCAGCGGAACGGTTTCATAACCCTTAACCTCCGGTGGAAAGTTATGATGGTCACAGGTGCAAGTTTGTATGGAAATGAATGCCACGGTCTTCGAAATGTTGATACCTCTTGGTTCCGCTCCATTGTTGCAGAGTTTGAAAACTGTAAACCGCAGTGTTTAAGGTGGGGGGTTGGCTTGTGACCACCCCGCCCTAACCACTAAACTTTAAATGCGACGGTTAATATTGGCGGGAGTTTTGGCGCCGGGCTAAATTTTAGGATTTTTTCCAAAACTGACTGCAGTTAATTGCAGTTCTCCACAAATAGTGGAGATTTTCTAGTTGAGATTGGGAAAAGGCTTTAGGAGGTCAATTTTCGACCAATTTGGGTAAAAAGGAGTCTACCTAGACTAATTTGAGCATTCTGGAGCCACTGGTACAGAGAAAACATCCATTAGAGGCTTGTTAACACGTGTATTTGCAATTTTGAGCATAATGACAAAGAGGGACATGCCATTGGGAGCTGGATTGGCAGATGTAGCCCAGGAGGGGTGAAATGCTTCATCATGCCTATTGTGTAAAACTTATGTGTGATGTTATTTCTCTATTATAAACTGTTGTATAGTGTTATTTATGCTTATTTTCATGCTTAAAACTCATAAATTCATCTATGTTTCATGGTTAAAAAACTCATTCCTTAAAAGCAAACAAATGGAGACAAATTGTACATGTTTTTATTACTTAAAGGATACTTAGCACAACAAACCAGTACACTCCTTTCATATCAGGTTGGTATCAGAGCTAGATTTTAATCTCTGGTGTGTTTGTATGCAAATATTTGTTTAACTGTTTACAAGGGTTTTCATGCTTACTAGGCTCAAGCTTAAGAGGGGAGAAGGAAATTTGGTGGAAGCAAGAGGTTCTCAAAGTGAGCCACAACAAAGGAGGGCAAGATTGCCACATTCTCCACCACCTAGTTCACCTCCAAGAGAAGCAGAAGTAGCATTAAGCATGCCTCCAGGAGAAGAAGAAATCCATGAAGAGGTGGATTCCAAAGAAGAAGAAATGGTCTTCAGGAAAGCATTCCTTGACATGTCTGAAATGGTGAGAGTCCTTTATCAAGAAAGGAATGAGAGACTAGAAGGAGAAGGATCCAAACTTCACAAGGAAGGTCAGGGATCATTAGGAGGTCAAAAAGATGAAGATAAATCAAAGAAGGGAAATGGAGGAAATGGATACAGTGGAAAGTCACCATCATCACCCTCATCTTCATCCTCATCATCCAATACTTCATCTTCAGTACATAAGCCATACAAGTTAAAGAACACTGGTAAAAGTCCTTTTCTAAAACTTGATGTTAAGTTTGAATTACCAATGTTTAATGGTGAATTCAATGCAGAAAAGCTTGATAATTGGATTAGGAAATTGGAGGTCTATTTGAGAATTCACAACCTTCATGACGATGATACCAAAATCCAACTAGCTTCATTGAGAATGGAAGGTTCAACTCTCGTTTGGTGGGAAGCCAAGACAAATGACAAGATAAAAAGTCATGGTAATATTATCCTATCATGGAATGATTTCATTACTGCAATAAAACAACATTTTTATCCATTAGCTCAAATGTAGAAAGCCATAATGAACTAGAAAAATTTTAGACAATTGAAAAGACAAAATGTACAAGAATACACCCAAGAATTTAGGAGAAGAGCTCTCTTATTAGGGGTAGATTTGCAGATCCAAGATAATTTTCTCAAGTACATAGGAGGCTTACATAGCTAACTAAAACGTACTATTCTCATGTTTAACCCTACAATTCTAGATGAATTTTGTGTTCAGGCCACACATCTAGAAGCTAGAGGGAAAAACATTACTGATGAGAGTAGGAAGAAACCCTTTAAGGGGAAAAAAAAGAGAAGACCTCAAAAGGTAAGGGAAAAAAGAATGCATTTGTCAGGAAAGAGGGAGAAAAATTGGTTTGAAAACATTGTTTAAGAGAAGGCCACAAAGAAAAAAATTGTTGGAAATTACATCCTGAAAAGAGACCTGAGTATAACAATAACAAAGGGAAGTAGAAAATTGCAGCTACAACTCAACATGACTTAGGAGAAGATTTAGGTGATGAATAAAAAATTACAGCCATGGGATTGAAGAACATGAAGGGGAAAGAAATTGAAACAAAACCTAGTACTAGTACATCAAACTGTCACATACAAGCTCCAAATGAAGAAGAGAGAATTGAACTTTTTCATGTGAGGTTCATATCCAAACATACCAAGATTGACACACTGTTTGACAGTGGGTCACAAGAAAACTTAATATCGGAAGACTTGGTCAAGAAACTTATTCTTGAGACCATTCCACATCCAAAACCATATCCACTTGGGTGGATTTGTAAGGATGCAAATTTACAGGTTTCAAAGAAGTGCATATTGCGCTTTGCAATAACTGCACATTTTGTTGACACAGTTGAATTATATGTGGTTGCTCTTGATATTACAGATATTGAGTTGGGAAGTCCTTAATTATATGATAGGAAAGTGATCTTCCATCGCCATGAGAATAAATACCATTTATTCAAATATGGCAAGGAGTTCATTGTTAGAGCACATCACAAGAAGACAATTATTGAATGGTAATTGCTGGACAGGTAAAGAGGCTGGTGAATTCAAGTAAGAATTTTGTTCTTCTAATGATTAAGCCTAAAACTAATGTTAATCATGAATCATTTGAGGATTGTGATCCTAAGTTGAAATCAGATTTATATGATGTAGTTGATGCACATCATGAGATGTTTCAGGAGCCAACAGGATTGCCTCCAAAAAAGGAGATTCAACATGAGATTCAGTTGCAACAAGATTGTCCTCTTCCAAACATCGACATGTATCGCATGTAGATAATGGAGAATGCTAAAATAAAGAGGCAAAACAAGGATATGTTGGACAAGGGACTCATAAGGCCAAGCACTTCTCCATGCGGTTCACCCATAGTCTTGATTCCGAAGAAATATGGGACTTGGCGCATGTGTGTTGACTTCAGAGCTTTGAACAAGATAACGGTAAAGAATCGATACCCACTCCCAGGGATAGATAATTTTCTAGATCAACTGAAAGAAGAATTTTTTTTCACTAAGTTAGATTTACGAAGTGGATATCATCAAGTAAGAATTGCATAAAGTGATATATGGAAGACTGCATTCAAAACCAAACAAGGACTCTTTGAGTGGTTGGTTATGCCATTTGGTTTGTGTAATGCACCGACGACTTTCATGCATGTTATGGATAATGTTTTGTGTCCATATCTGATGAATTTTTGATTGTGTATTTAGATGATATACTTATTTTCAGCAAAACAAGAGAAGAACATGTCTTGCATGTGAAAAGGGTGCTTGATGTTTTGAAGAAAGAGCAATTATTTCTTAAGATGTCAAAATGTGAATTTGGAAAGACTTCTCTGATTTATTTGGGACATGTTGTAGGAGGAGGCGAGTTGAGAATTTATCCTTCTAAAGTGGAAGCCATTGTGAATTGGCCCACTCCCAAAACATTAAATGAGGTAAGAAGTTTCTTAGGTGCAGCTTAGTATTGGAGAAAGTTTATTGCTAACGTTTCTGCCATAGAAGCTCCTATGCATGCAGTGACAAGTGTGAAGAAAGGCTTCCAATGAGGAGGCAAACAGCATAAAGCTTTTGAAGCTTTAAAAGACAAGATTAATCCAGCTTCGGTCATTGCATTACTGAATTTGAGAAAACCATTCAAGATACAAACCGATGCTAGTGATTATGCCATGGGCGCTGTACTTTTGTAGCATGGTAAGCCTGTCATGAATTTTCATTATGAAACATTTAATGGTGTTGTAACTAATTATACTACATATGAAAAAGAGATGTATGCGTTGGTACAAAGCGTCAAGAAGTGGAAACACTACTTGATGGGTAACGAGATGATTATACATACCGATAACCAACCATTACAGTACCTGTAGTATGGGATTTCTTCAACAGTTTCAATTGGTTATAAGGTACAAGAAAGGTATTTTCAATAAACTTGTTGATATGCTTTCAAGGCCAATTATAAGTGCTTCTACTTTACTTAAAAATTATTCTATTGTACAAGAGAGTTACATAGAACAATATGCATCTGATGCTGATTTTCAAGATGTGTATGCTAGTTTGAGTGAAGGGAATCAAGTTGATGATAATGATTATCACATGCATAAAAATTTTCTGTTTCATTTGGGAAAGCTGTGTAGACCACAAGGAGAGAGGCTTAGTGTCATGAGAGAGGCTCATTCGTCTCTTATTTCTGGACACTTTGGGGTAATAAAAACAGTGGCGCATATACAGAGGTATTGCTATTGGCCTCGCATGATAGATAGTGTGTCACGTTTTATAAGATGTTTTTCTATGTGTGCAACAAGAAAGCCTAGCAATAGGAAGCTTGGGTTGTACACGCCACTACCGGTACCATCAAGGCCATGGGAGATTGTCTCCATGGAATTTTTTGGAGGTCTACCTATGTCAAGAAAATAGCATGATTATATTTATGTAGTTGTGGATAGATTCAGTAAATGTGTATACTTATGCCATGTAAGAAAAACATTACTGCTAAATAAACTACTGAAATTTATTTTCAACATGTACGGGTTCATTATGGTTTTCCAACTTCAATTGTTAGTGACAGGGATTCTAGGTTCGTTGGGAATTTTCGGTCCAATATTTGGAAGATGATGGACACAAAGTTGAAAAAGAGTATTGCTTTTCATCATCAAATTGATGGCCAACCAAGGTGGTGAACAAAACCATTATGCATCTATTAAGAGGATATTGTAGCAAACATCCAAAGTTGTTGGATGAACAACTGCATTACATTCAGCATGCTTACAATCGGGTCAAGCACTCTTCTACAAATACTTCACCTTTTGAAGCTTTCTTTGGGTATTTTCTGAAATCGCCATTATACTTCATTTTTGAGAAGGATGTTGCAATTGATGGGCACAGTGATATTGACAAGGCTCAAAAGTTCATTGATGAAATTCAGATTATTCATCAACAAGTTCAAGAACAACTTGAGAAAAGTAAAAAAAAATACAAGGAGAGGCATGACAAACATAGAGTTGATCATAAGTTTGAAGAAGGGGATGAGGTATGGTTGCACATAAGCAAAGAAAAAGATGCAAGGAGAAGGTAAAAAGCTCAAGCCCATTCACTATGGTCCATTCAATATCATCAAACAAGTTGGTAATAATGCATTTCAACTTGACTTGCCTTCATATATGCAAATGTATTTCGTTTCCAATGTGGAAAATTTATGTTTATATGAGCCCCCTTTGATTGATGATCAAGGGAGTAATATTCAACTTCCATCTATAGAAGATTTCTAAGAGGGGAAGTATCGATTATCTTCAAATTGGGCTCAAGTGCAGCAAACCAGGTAAGGCAAGGTGGATGGAAGTTGAAAAGGTGAGGGAGTTGTACCCTCATCTTCTAAACATGTAATTAAATACTTTTGGGGTCCAAAAGCTTCCCAATGGGGAGGTGTGATAAGGAGATCATGTGTTTTGCTCAAAAGTGAAAGTTCTCGAAACTATACCGAACCTGAACAACCAGATAGGTCTCATCGTTGCAACTGCGGTGCCACGAATGGTTTGAAAAACCGATATCATATGAGGAAGATATAACGTTTTGTTCATTTTCCTAAACAACTAAAATTTTTGTGATAGGGTGACTGGGATGCCCAGTCAGCATGCAGGTATAGTCAGCAGGTGGCATATATTGGGAATATTCTCTTTTCCTAAACCTAATCATATCTCACTGTGTGGCGTACCCAGGGCGAAGATTTGGAGATGAACATATTTTATAGAGCACCGTTGGATGGGTGACACGTGGCAAGCCTGGAGGCTGCCATGTGTCCCCAGGAGGTTTATGTAAATTATGTGAGGTCCAAGGGGTTTGACTCCATAACCTTCGGTATGCCAGCAAAGCCCTCCACCATCTTCGCTATACATTGTTTCTTAACCTATAGTGCTGTCACTTTAACTTAAAGTGTAATGTTTTCATATTTGGGGAGGGGGGGGGGGGCCTGCCAGCGGCCCCATAATATGTGGTCACATGACTTATAAAATACAACATCAAACCTCCAATCGATGGCTAATCAAACCATGATCTGGTGGCTTCGAGGTCGTGGTCACATGTCACACCATGACATTAAACTTCAATATGACAGTTTGTTGTAGTGTAACCTCTGGGGCTTCGCGGATGTGGTCACATGTCACACTATGACATTAAACTTCAATATGATGGTTTGCTGTAGTGTAACCTCTGTGGCTTCGCATATGTGGTCACATGTCACCGTGAAATAAAAATTTAGCGGAACAATTTCATAACCCTTAACCTTTGGCTGAAACTTATAACAGTCACATGCACAAGTTTGTGTGGCAATGAATGCCACGGTCTTCATAACGTTGATACCTCCGGGCTTCGCTCCATTGTAGCAGAGTTTGAAAACTGTAAACTATGGGGTTTAAGGCAGGGGGTCGGCTTTTGACCACCCCGCCCTAACCACTAAACTTTAAATGTGGTAGTTAATACTGGCGAGATTTTTGGCGCCGACCTAAATTTTAGGAATTTTGCCAAAACTAACTCCAGTTAACTGCAATTCTCCACAATTAATGGAAATTTTCTAGCTCAGATTGGGAAAAGGCTTTGGGTGGTCAATTTTTGACCAATCTTGGTAAAACAAGAGTCTACCTAGACTAATTTGAGCATTCTGGAGCCACTCGTGTAGAGAAAACAACCATTAGAGGCTTCTAAACACATGTATTTGCAATTTTGAGCATAATGACAAAGAGGGACATGCTGTTGGGAGCTGGATCGACAGATGTAGCCTAGGAGGGGTGAAATGCTTCATCATGCTTACTGTGTAAAACTTATGTGTGATGTTATTTCTATGTTATACACTATTGTATAGTGTTATTAAGTTTTATTTTCATTCTTAAAACTCACAAATTCATCTATGTTTCATGGTTAAAAAACTCATTCCTTAAGCAAACAAATGGATACAAATTGTACATGTTTTTATTACTAAAAGGATACTTAGCACAAAAAACTAATACACTCCTTTTAGATCATTGTTGCTCTGTCTTAGTGTACTGCCCATGCCAAGCTATTTTTGGAAATTTTTTTAAAATATAAGCGAAGTTTCCATTCCCAACCACTTCATGAGCGGAGTCAACATGGGTTGTTCGACTGAATAACGTCGAACATTTTCCTTTGGCTTATTTTTTCCTACATTTGAGCAACCTCCCAAAGGATAAGGCCTCCCTTCCACAATATGAGGGATCCCATCCTCCTCCTCCTCTCCTATAAATACATCTTTCTCACATAGTTGCAGCTAGCTGAACATTTTGTACAATAGCTGAAATGGTTGAATATTTGAACAGTCTGATATAGATAGTGTGAGATAGAGTAGAGAGAGGCATACTGTCGAGACAGAGTCTAGAATTATTTCCTTTCTAAGTCCAATTACTCGAAAAATGCTTGAGACGCGTTTCGACTGGACCCGCTGAAGGAGGCTACAATGTCAAGGCTCTTTTGGTTGTAAACTCTTTCTCTCTTCTTATTAATACATGAATGATGTTTTGGTTCCCATTTTGTGTTTGATATGATTAATATTGTGCAATACGTTTAATTATCCTTGACCAATTAGATAGTTATGAATGCAAATATTGTTTCAGATGCTACTATCATTCTCTGATCCTTGTGCAGGCACCTGAGTACCACCGTTGAAGGACTGCGGCATGTCATGAAGAAGATTAGGAGATTGTTGCCATAGCTGCAACAACTACGTTGGAACAAAAGTAGGACATATATCCCAACACAGTTTCATTCATAAACTAGGAATTGACGCATTAGCATGTCCTCTTGCTGCTAGACCCACCCAAGGGCTAGAGGGATTGCCTTTGTCTGCAGAGGGGATTTACCTACATAACACCTGTTTTCTAAAATGTCCACCTCACCTTCAAAACAATCGGATTTTGAAAAAATATATTTAAACTCTATTTCCTATCTCTAAATCCAAGGCAATTTTTTGTATTTAACAAATCCTTGTCAACCAAAAAATATTTAAAATCTAGTCCTCATCCCTAAATTCAGGAATTTCATAATTTTCTTGGTTTCTTTATGGAAGTGAATATGAGCTATGAGGAAAAGGGTTTTATGAAATGTAGTAGAATAGTTGTAGGGTTGGACTTTCATGAGGGGCTAGCATAGTAGATGCCCATACACTAATGATCTAGGTAAATTCCTGATACCCTTTTAACCAAGACCTTTTACTTCAGTTGATGTGTTAGAATTGTATTTAATCTAGGCATTAATGAACATAAATGAATATCTACATGCTGTAAAGAAGAGGAACATAACAAGGATTAGCAACATACAATATTGATAATGGATTTCGTACAGGAGGGACTATGTCTCCAGGCCTCGGTGTCAATATGGTGTAGGTCGTTGCATTAAGTGCTGGAAAGAGTGATGATGTACATGGATGGTATTTTATCTATCATACAAGGAAAATTCCCTCACGAAGGAGTGGCTAGACATCGCCACAAGATGTTCCACTACAGGAACTCTCATTCACAAAAATGACTCTTATTAGTATGACAATAACACACACATAATGACTGTGAATATCCCGTCAGCATGGAAACAAAGGGATCTCAATCAAACATACATGTGAAAATGAGTATCCCTCCAATATGGCAACAAAGGGATCTCAAACATAAATAAAACAAAGCCATGATAGAAATTACATCTCACGTCAAGAGAAAAACAATATCCCACATCAAACATCAACCAGGGATCTATACAGCTCTATGCATCTCATAGCAAAGAGATAAAGAATTACATGATCACACTGCATATACCTTACATCCTAGAGCTAGCTGAAGATAAGGATGATAAACTACCAGATCTGGTTGTACCATCAATCTCATGGTGTCGAATATTCTGAAGACAAGTGTTTACACATTAAATTCTGACACCTACAACTCCACTTTGAAAAGTGACTGAAAAAATAAGGCTCAGATGGAAAATTTGACTGCATCGTCGAACTTGTGTCACTGAGAGGTGTAGGATCGACTATCAATTTGCTGAATTCTGACACTGTCGAAATCTAGGCCTTAGGGAATCTTTTAGATTCCCCCTAGATTCCTCTAAGATGTTGCTCCATAGGGAATCTTGAAATCTGCAACTCAAAATAGGAATATGATCTCACCATTGAGATCCTTGCAAAATTCTGAGAAGACTGAATATAAGGTTGACCTCATTCTAGCACCGACGAATTTTGGCGTCCAAGGAATTTGAAATATTCCGTCAAGATTCTTGAAGATTCTCCTCCACATGGAATCTGCAAAACTGCTACTCAAATGGAAAATCTGGGTGCACCATCGCACTTCTTGCGAGATTATGGTTAAAATTCATATAAAGTTTAATACATTCCGACACAGGAAAATTTTACCTCCTTGGAATCAAAAGATTCCCTTGGCATCAAAAAAGGATTTTGTCTTGAAATTCGTGCACCATCATGCCTCGAACTATGTGTTTTTTTTCCTTCTGACCTGCCTTCTCTTTGCTCACGGCTCCATTGGCCTCCATGTGACCTCATCTCTCATGTATTCTCAATCATTTTCCATGGTTTCCTTGAACCATTTTAATGTCATTTTATAATAAAGTGTGAGAATGAATGAGAAAAAGTGTGATGTTGGCACATTGGTTGGCATAATCATATTAATATAGTTGTTGTTGGGAGGTTTTGAGTTAAAATCCCATTGAGTCCAAATATTGCTTTTTTTTTAAAACCCAATTTTAGTTTTAATATAGTTTTTTCAAACTATATAATATATGGAATTCATATGTCCATATTGTAACGACTCCCAAAAACAAAAATGAAGGTTTTGTTTAATATGTAATTTAACCATATTTAATATGACTTTTTTTACATAACAATTTACCATATTTAATTTTTTTTTAATAACTATATTTAATATATAGTTATTTTTTTAATGATTTTTTTTGTTTTTATGTGGGAAATTAAATATCATTTTGTTTTTGTCTTTTCTGCAGGGGCAACTGGCCAATGGAGGAGCGCTGTGTGTCAAAATCTGAGGGGATTTCCATGTGGGTCCCACGTGCTTACTCGGATGCCATGTGGCATGTTGTGGGCCACACTTCTCTTAATTTATTATACGAACTCGGTTTGACAAACAATTCGCATCGGTGTGATCAAGACGACGAGATCTACGATCTGGTCCTGGTTCAAAAGCAATCCAAACACTTTGATTTTTGAGCTTCCATAAGCGCTCTTTGTCTTGTGTGTGTCTCTAGAGCCACCTGAATCAATCCTCACCACTGAGGAGCTTTTGGTCCTCCAAAAGCATCAACAATAATTTGCAATTTCTATGTACAATGTGTGCACCACAAGTATCCTAAAAGGTCAACCTTCCTTCTCCTTCACCTTTGTCCTTCGGATCCATAAGTGATGAACCAACACCTACATCTTCTGCAAACTTGTAGTACAATTTCTTGCAAATTACATGCTCAAATATGACCAACTATGACCCAAACATTTCCATAGTTGCCACAAGTTTATAACACATACTCGGTGGTCAAGTTTATGTCAAATGGAAATGTAATATTCCCAAATGGGAAAAGCATGAATATAGAACAAAATTCTTGAAAAAGCAGTGTAAACATCACATTAAAATATGAGACCAATATGGACCCTTTCCATTAATCATAACAACAACAAAATAGTACAAAATGATGGGGCATAAACCATACAACATGAATCAATAAGCCTCCAATAGATAAAACCCTCAAGAAAGAGGTGTTGCTACTATATCAAAATTCTGGAGACACTACTAGAATGCAATCGTAAGAGAACTACTACAGAAAATGAATACACAAAGATATAATGGCTGATATATGCCTCAATGATAATGTACAATGAAGATCAAGGCTCTATACAACCTCCAACAAAGAACCCAAGAGGTTTTTCAGAAATACACCAATATACAAGAAATGAACTAAAGCCCTAGGGCTGAAGATTCACTGCAACAATACAGCTGGAAAGATGTGGCTGATCTGATATGGCAAAGAATATAGCCTCCTCCAATAGACTCTCTAGATGAAAGGTTGATACCTTCTCTAGAAAACCTTCTCCCCAAATGGTGTACTGAAACCACCCCTGCAACTCCTCCCTAAAGTAACGCAGTCTAAGACATAAACTGTGTTGTAGGGGCAAATGGTAATGTGGTCTGGTGCCAAATGATTCTATAAGGCTCAAGGACCTTCCTCACTAGCCTCCCAATGGAAGGAAGCTTTCCTCCATTGACAAACAACTCAGAAACCACCCAAATGTATTCCACTACTGCAACTTGCAACACAACACAACCCTCTGCAAAAACTATGCTGTAGATGAAAAATGGAGCTTGGCCTGATGCCAGATAGTGGAAATATAGTGCAATCACTTCTCCTGAGTAGGAAATTGAAGTACCTCGAGAATGAAGGTGGGATTCTCGCTCAGGAACACCCTATGCTAAATAGAACTGCAGTCTTAGCTAAACAACTGAAGAGAGAAAACAAGTCTTAACAGACCATATCAAAATAATAATCTACAACATATCCTCTATGGCTTCCATCCCCTTACTTATATAAGTGGTGAGCTTCCTCACCCTTGGCCCCACTCATTAAAGCCACTACTTCCATGCATGGAGTCTCCCTCCAAAATTGCGTTGTCCCATAATGAATGCCACTCCTCCATGACAACATTGTTGATGTGGTCAAAGTTGACCCAGTCTACATGCTTTAGCCCCTTTTCAAACATAAGGGTGCTTTATCAAGCCACTAAAGTGATATCCTTTCACATTGGCAGTGATTGTATTCCTACTAAGGATATTTACGGGTCTCCATACCCTCTTATTCAACAAGTTAAGAATAAAAAGAAAAATTTAATATCCCAACTAGCTCATGGCTATTTGGGAATATTACAGTCCTCCCCTCCCAAATGTTGCTTGTCCTCAAGAAAGTGTAAATGTGAGTGCTGAAAATCTTCTCCTCCTTCATTGGTGACACCTCCATGTGATAAGCTCTCCTCATAAGCCAAGTGTCTCCCAATTAATCCCTCCGTTAAATGCTCCTCCCAAGTACTCATGAGATGCAATTGAATCATCCCACAAGGAAGCAAAAGACCCAATGAAGCAATCATGGTTTTCCCAATGTTCTCCCTAAAACATGAAGCATAAGAAACATGGAGAATCTCTCTCCCAAAGGACATGCTCAATCCTCCCATCCTTCCTCCATTCATTCCCATAATAAGAATAAGAACATCATCAATGTATGGGATCAAAACCAAGGACAAATAAGCTACCATATGCAGTAATGGAGGTGGATCATAGTCCCACATGTCAAATCAATAAAATATATCTCCTGATTGCCTCAGATAATGATATGGTAAGTGGTTTCCCCACCACTTACTTGTTGCCATATTCTTCTCACATGTTTTGAGAAGCTGAGTGATGTTTTGTGCCTTTGGTGCACACCCAGAATGATATGTCATCTCACTATATCCTCCTAGGGAGTGGCCATGCTCAAAAATTTTTATGGCCCAAAGTTGACCATGAAGTTTATAAGGAAGAATGCTCCAACTTGGAGAAATGGCCTGCACATGTATGGTTAAGGAATGCACATATTCACTATATAAATCATGATGCATACAAATATGATCCTTACCTTATGCTTTGTTCACACAAATGGAGTGGTCCATAGATAGATCCCCTCTATTCCCCAAGAGGAAAGAGGCGGCTATGATAACTCCATCAAAGCGTTATGTATCTCCTCCATGTCCACATGATCCATGCATCTCCTCAAATGCTGATATATCTCCTCTTCAGAGCCTTCCCAAGTAAACCCCTCCATGATAGTATGGTATGATCTCATGGAATAAGTGTGGCTGAAGAGAAAATCCTCATGTGTTGCTTGTAGTAACTTCTCCTTGAGCTTGGATGCTCTAGATAAGAAGATCCTACCATGATAGTAGATGACCTCATCTCTGACTGAAAATCCCTCCTCTATTAGCTCGTCATCAAGTATCATGCAAGTAAAAATATCCTTGGAATAATCCACTAACAGCTGGGATTTCCAATATGGATCTATCCTCCATAGTGATAGCGTTGATGATCTATCATGTAAAGCATTTTTCATGTTTCTGCTCCCTTCTTCGACATCTCCTATGACAAAGTCAAATACTTGAAGGTTTCTATCCTCCCTCTGATGCTCCTTTCTTGGTGCAATATCTGAGGTGAGAGTGGGTAATGATGATGTTGGGAGAATGTCTCCCTCCTCCTTGAGTCTACCCAAGATTCTCAACGTTATACCATGACCTCCCAATGCTCCCACACCTCCTGTATCTATGAGTGGTGCAATAGGTTGTGAGACATTTCTCACCAACTTCTGATCAAGTGGCCTCCCAGGTGGTTTTCTACAAAACAATAATGTCTCATGGGCCAAATTCATGTGCATAATAGATGGGACTGTTAGGTCCTTGCTTCCACTGTGCAAATCCATCTTTTTTTTTGTGTGGAAGTTGTTTGTGAGGGATATGTGTGCATGCCTCTAATCTTCTGATTTTTTCCAATTTTTCTATCCACCCATTCCATCTGCAAAGTCTCCCAATCTATGGTGACCTTCCCCAAAGTAATCAACCACTGCACACCCAATATCACATTGGTGTCAGGTATGTCAACCATAAATAAGTGATCAGTCAATGTATATGTCCCCATGGTGACAGATAAATATGGAACATAACGCATGCACTGCATAGTTCTAGCTCGTGGGACCAAAACGTAAAATCCCTCAAAATCATCAGTGGGTATTGCCCTCCTCTACACTAGTTGGGCATCAATAAAGTTGTGGGTAGCCCCACTCTCAATCAAAGCTGAAACCCTCTGATCCAAAATGGAACCTTGAACTCTCAAGGTCAAGTAGTTAGGTACTTCTCTTAATGATGCAAGGGCCCCTCCAATTGGAGCAAATGCTCCATTCCCACCTCTTGGTGGTGGTGGATCCTCTCCTGTTATCCTAGTGTTGTGACCTCCTTCTAGTTCTTATTCCTCTTCCTCCTCATCATCTGAGAAGACCTCTATATAGTCTGCCTTTCCTGCTGCACATCTATGTCTGGGTGCCCATGATTCTTGGCATTTGAAGCAAAGCTTCCTTCTCCTCAGATCTCTTTGGAAATCATCACTAACAGGTAATTTGTTTTGGCTCTCTTTTGAAAAGGGAGCCTTCTCATCTTTTCCCTTTGATGGAAAAGTGGGCTTTTGCTAAAATGTTGCCTTTGCTTTTGGCAAGGCATGTTGTAGATCTTTAGCCCTTTCAATGTCATCTTGAAGGGTAGTGGGCTTGGTAGATTTAACCAACCCATGAAAAGGTTCTGCTAGCCCATCAATAAACATATAGACCCTCCTTGATACAGATAAATTAGGAACCATAACAGAAAGTTTTAGAAATTCAGAAATATAAGTTTCTGTATTACCTGAATGTTTGAGCTTAGCTAGCCCCATGAAAGGTGCCTTTAGGTCTCTTCGATCAAACCTCTCCACCAATATCCTTGTGAACTCTGAATATGCAGTCACATTGGCATGACCCAATGTAGAAAGACCATGAAACCACCAATCATGTGGCTCACCCTCAAGGTGAAGCGTTGCTATCTTGATGGCCTCCATCTCTGGTACTTGGTTTAGCTGGAAGTAGATGTATATCTTCTCTACCCATGATTTTTCAGTGCATTTAGATGACCCATCAAAGTTGGGTAAGATAAAATCTGCCCATAGTTCAGTGTAGATCATGATTCTATATGAATCCTCTACCTCTATTGTGATTTTGGGGTCTCCTATTGTCCTTGATCTAAAAAAATTATTGAAAACTCAAATGATCCTTGAATCTTTGAGATTGAGACTCATACTCCATAAAATAGTCTTCAAGAGTTTCTTGTTCTTGAAACCCTCCATTTCCCACTGCTAAAAATGTAGGCATTTTAGAGCATTAGGAAGCTTGATGCTTCACTGATTGATCACTCCATTGATGAGAAATTCCAGAGCCTTCACCATATAGAAACCCTTTAGGGGATTATTTGCGTATATCCATCATCATTTCCTTTATTTCTCTTGCAATGTTTTGCATAGTTCGAAGAATAAGCTTAGATAACTCCTTCTCCTCATCTCCTCCTGATAAAGGGGTTTTACCCTTGTCTTCTCTATCATTTGTATAGTCATACTTCTGGTTTCTTCTGAGATACCTATTCTCTCTATCTATGAGAGGATCTCCTTCTTCTGATGACATGTTGGCTTAATATGCACAGGATGAACCAAGATTATGCTCTAATACCACTGTAGTATTCGCAAATGGGAAAAGCATGATTATAGAAAAAAATGCTTGAAAAATTAGTGTAAACATCAAATAAAAATATGAGACCAATATGGAGCCTTTCCATTAATCATAACAGTAGCAAAATAGTACAAAATAATGGGGCATAAACCATACAACATAAATCAATAAGCCTCCAATAGATAAAAACCTCAAGAAAGAGGTGCTGTTACTATATCAAAATGTTGTAGACACTGCTACAACGCATTCATAAGAGCACTACTACAGAAAATGAATACACAAAGATAAAATGGCTAATATATGCCTCAAAGATAATGTAAAATGAAGATCAAGGCTCTATACAACCTCCAACAAAGAACCCAAGAGTTTTCAGAAATACACCAATATACAAGAAATGAACCAAAGCCCTAGGGCTGAAGATTCACTGCAACAATATAGCTGGAAAGATGTGGCTGATCTGATATGGAAAATAATATAGCCTTCTCCAATAGACTCTCCAGATGAAACGTTGATCCCTTTTCTAGAAAACTTCTCCCCAAATGGTGTACTGAAACCACCCCTGCAACTCCACCCTAAAATAATGTAGTCCAAGACAGAAATTGTGCTGTAGTGGAAAATCATAATGTGGCCTGGTTCCAAATGCTATAATAAGGCTCAAGGGCCTTCCTCACTAGCCCCCCAATGGAAGGAAACCTTCCTCCACTGACAAATATCTCAAAAACCACCCAAATTTATTCTCCACTGCTGCAACTTGCAATATAGCACAACTCTCTGCAAAAACCACACTGTAGATGAAATATGGAGCTTGGCCTAATGCCGAATAGTGGAAATGTAATACAATCAATTCGCCTGAGCAGGCACTCGAAGTCCCCCGATGATGAAGGTGGGATTCCCGCTCGAGAATACCCCATGCTAAATAGCACTGCAGTCTTACCTAAACAGCTGAAGGAGAAAACAAGTATTAATAGACCATATCAAAATAATAATCTACAACATACCCTCTATGGCTTCCATCCCCTTACTTATATAAGTGGTTAGCTTCCTCACCCTTTGCCCCACTCATTAAATCCACTACTTCCATGCATGGAGTCTCCCTCCAAAATTGTGTTGTCCCATAATGAATGCCACTCCTCCATGACAGTGCTATTGATTTGGTCAAGGTTGACCCAGTCTACATGCTCCAACACCTTTTCACACATAAGGGTGCTTTATCAAGCCACTAAAGTGATCTCGCTTCACATTAGCAGTGATTTTATTCCTACTAAGGAGATTTATGGGTCTCCATACCCTCTTATTCAAAAAATTAAGAAGTAAAAGCAAAATTTATAATTACAACTAGCTCATGGCTAATTGGGAATATTACAGGGAATCACACCCCCATCTATCATTACAAGGCCAAAAAATTATTGTCGCATTTTAGAGTGATGGAAAAAACATCATCACTTTTACATAAAATAAATGCATCACACAAATTATAAAACAAGGCCACAATATCATTGTTGCTTAACAAGTGATGGAAAAATACATCATCACTTTTATAGTTAACAATGCAACATATGATTTACAAACACGGCCATGAAAAGCTAACATCTCTAGAAAAAAAAATCTAGAAAAACCATCTCTCGCTTATCAAAGTGAATGGATCATATCCCTGTGGTGTACTGGCTTGTCGAACAACTGCCTCAATTGGTTCATTCACCGACGCTTTGTCCTTAAGGTGCTGCTCTGGATGGAGCCTCGAACACATGGCTCTTTGATGGCCACTTTGGTTGCATCGACTACAAAAGGTCTTCTTCCTCCAGACCTACTTATCGAATTTCCATTTCTGCTGTCACAGAAAGCTTTCCACACCTCATCCTCCTTTGTGCTACCATTATTTTCCAACACTTAGAAATAACATGGTTATGTAAACCACAAAAATGACAAGTTTTTCTATGCCATTATTTTCATTCATTATTAGTGACATTCTTATAATCAAAATGAACTTTGGAATAGTGATACTTGTTATACCTTCCCTGATGGTCTCTAGTGCGATCATGGTGATGAGCTCTTGCCTCAGCTCTTTCACTACAACATGCACTACCATGGGATGATGGTGAAGTGTTCCCATCAATCCTCTTCCCTGGTGAGTTCAACTGTAATGTCTATTTTATTTTCCTTTGATATCCTTCAAATATCCTCCTTCAGTGTATCCCAAACCTTCATATCGAGGTCTGTGCACAACCTCCAATGGCTGATTTATGCCTTGGCCTCAAATGTCAAGTCCTTCTCCTTTGTAACCCATCTTGGTGAGGAGTCTCATGTCGGTTCCTGTAATGGGTATCACCACACTCCCAACAGAAATGATATTAGGTGAATAGGAAATTGAAGATAAATCAACATTGTTTACCTCAGCTGTCGATTTTGAAACATGTGAAGAGGGCTTCTTTAAGACTTCGTTGCGCTTTACTTCCTCCAAGGCCTCTGTCGCGGCTTGTAGTTGAAGTTGCAATCATTGCTTCTCCTCCTTCTCTTCCTATAGGAGTGTCTTCAATGACTCATGATATTCTTGAAGACTTTATTCGTTACGCTTCAATTCTTCCAATGTCTCTATTGTGGCTTGCAATTGGAGCTACAGTCGTTGCTTGTCCTCCTTCTCTTCCTGTAGGAGTGTCTTCAATTCAGCGTTGTCTACTTCTTGTTTCTCATAAGCTTCGTACAACATGTTCACTTTCTCAGACACCCTGAGCATGGTCTCATACATGTCCTTGAAATCCTCCATTTCTCAACTTAGTGAATGTTCAATGGTTCACGCCTGCAATCCAAATCAGCAAGAAGACTGCTCTAATACCACTTGATCTGGGTGAATTTCGCTACCCTTTTAACCAAGACCTTTTTCTTCAGTTGATGTGTTAGAATTATATTTAATCAAGGTGTTAATGAACATAAATGAACATATGCATGTTGTAAAGAAGAGGAACATAACAAGCATTAGAAACATATGATATTGATAATAGAGTTTATCAAGGAGGGACTATGTGTCTGAGCCTCGGTGTCTAGATGGTGCAAGCCACTGCATTAAGTGTTGGAAAGGGTGATGATGTACATGGACGGTGTTTTCTCTATCATAAAAGGAACATTCCCTCATGCGAGAGTGGTTGGACCTCTTCACGAGATGTTCCACTACAGGAAGTCTCATTCACAAAAAGGATTCCTATCAGTATGACAATAACTCACACATAATGACTATGAGTATCCCATCAGCATGGCAACAAAGGGATCTCAATCAAACATACATGTGACAATGAGTATCCCACCAACATGGAAACAAAGGGATCTCAAACATAAATAAAAGAAATCCATGATATAAATTACATCTCACATCAAGAACAAAACAAGATCCCACATCAAACATTAAACATGGATATATACAACACAATACGTCTCATAGAAAAGAGCCAAAGAAGTACATGATCACACTACATATACCTCACATCCTGGAGCTATCTGAAGACAAGGATGATAAACTGTTGGATCTGCCTATACCATTAATCTCATGGCATCAAATATCCTGAAGATGACTGCTCACACATTGAATGCTGACACATGCAACTCCACTTTGAAAAGTGGTAGAAAAACATAAGGCTCATATGGAAAATCTGACTGCATCGCTAAACTCATGTCATCGAGAGGTGTAGGATCGACTTTCAATTTGCTGAATTCTGACACTATCGAAATCTGGGCCTTAGGGAATCTTTAGATTCCCCCTAGATTCCTCAAAGATGCTGCTCCACAAGGAATCTGGAAATATGCAACTCAAAATAGGAATCTGATCTCACCATTGAGATCCTTGCGAAATTTTGATAAGAATGAGTATAAGGTTGACCTCATTCTGACACCGGCGAATTTCAGCCTCCAAGGAATCTAAAAGATTCCCTCAAGATTCCTAAAGATTCTCCTCCACATGGAATCTGCAAAATCGCTGCTCAAATGGAAAATCTGGGTGCACCATCGCACTCCCTGTGAAATTATGGTTAAAATTCATATAAATTTTAATACATTATGACACAGGAAAATTTTACCTCCTTGGAATCAAAAGATTCCCTTGGCATAAAAAAAATGATTATGTCTCAAAATCCATGCACCATCATGCCTCGAACTACATGTCCGTCTGCCTTCTCTTTGCTCAGGATTCCATTGGCCTCCCTGTGCCCTCATCTCTCATGTATTCTCCATCATTCTCCATGGTTTCCTTGAACCATTTGAATGCCATTTTATAATAAAGTGTGAGAATGAATAAGACAGTGTGAGGTTGGCATATTGATTGGCATAACCTTGTCTTAAAAAAACTTCAAACTACTCTAACTTTATTATACGAACTAGGTTTAACGAACCGTTCATCAGGATGACAAGATCTACACTTTGGTCTTGATTCGAAAGCAATATGAACACTTTTATTTTTGAGCTTTCATAAGCCCTCTTTGTCCTGTGTGTCTCTCTAGAGCCACCTGGATCAACTAAGGCCATATCACCCCCATGTAAATGTTGGATAAAGTGGGTATCCCATTCAAATTCTTAAAATTCAATAGAATAAAAATATATGTTTCAACCCTCCCAATGCATATGTCAAGATTAAAGTGATTTTTCTACACACATACCACAGATTCCAATAGTTTCCTTCCAACATCCCATACAATTTCAATGGGAAATGGTCAGTAATATTTTTTCGACAGAGAATCTTATAAGCTTGGCCCCAGCTTCTCCAAAACTTGTTTTTACATCCATCCAAAACCTTAAAATAGAAACTAACAACCAAATACGAAGTGTGGAGTACTCAGCGTTTGTGAAAGATAAAAAGAATGAAGATGTAAGTTACTATAGCATGCTAATGATGCAAGTGTGATTTAGATAATCAAATAGTTATTGTATATAACACCCAAAAAAAATTATAACTGCATATGCTTGTGGCATTCATGTGACTTATAGCCCAAAATTCCCCTTAAAAAAGAATAACAAGGGAATCAAACTATTTTGCAAAAAAAGTACATCAACAAGTATAAAAAATATTAAAAAGACAACGTCGTCCTGTAGAATTCATATCAAGTGAAGACCTTGAAATATCAGAGTAGCCTTCCAGAGTCTTTAACAAAAAAAATTAAAGATCCTCTGCCCATTGCCACTTTAGGTTTTGAGAGTATCTTTGCTTAATGATTCTACTCCCTGCAATCAAGGAAACACTTTTTTGATGTCTTGAAAAGGTAGCAAAATACTGTAGTTTTTGACTGAGAACACCCTCATCATCCATATGATTGAGAAGAATCACCATTAATATGCATATTTGTAATTTTTTTTTTCTTGTAATTTTTCGAGTAAGCTTTAGGGCCATTAGCTCACTAAAAATGTTAGTAGTTGATCCAAGAGGTAATTGTAGTTTTCAATGCCATCTTAATGGATACCTGCTTAGCTTCCTGGGTGTTAATTTGGACATTCTGACTGTCAAACACTAATCACAGTGGTCTAATTTTGTTTGATGCAAGAATTTTTTCTTATGCTTTATACATGATGCAGAAATAAAAATATTTAAATAACCAAACTACTTAAATTTCAATAATTTAAGAAGTTGATTACCAATTCAGCTTCATGGGTGTTAATATTTATTATTGTGATTTACTAATGGCATTGCACTGATTTTGTTTGACGGAGTGAGGATCTTTGCCCCCATTAGTTGGTCATAAAGTAAAAATATATTTATTTAAAAATACTTTAATTTCAATGATGTAAAGATGTAAGTTGGTTGAAGAGAGTTACCTTCAGTGTCCTAGAGGCCCAAATTTATAGTTGAGTCATTAACAAGTACATTGACATTGAAATTATCAAACACAGTGGATACATAATCATGTAACATAGTTATATAAACCAATTAGACAATGCCAACATTAAAAGAAAATACCATGACAAATGTATATATACATAGGCTTCTTCTGTTCAATAATACTATAATACAATCTTCTGAGATTTAAATCCAATATATTGTGTGTGATTTAGGTGGAATTGAGGAAGGCACATTTAGCGATGGCCTTCAAAAATTACCATAGCATCTACACACAACTATACAGGGAGACAACATACATCTCAGACAACCATTTACAAGTACTACATGTATATTTTGAATCAAAAAAGTATCCGGACAACTTGGGTCACATGCCCAACATGTTCATCTATTAAATTCTACATGTAAAAATAACACATGCAAAGTAGAGCATCAAAACAAATACTTCCTCATACTGTGTGATACTTCTGTCATATTCAACAACTTCACGAAGGACATCAACTTCAATCATTGTTGAATATGGGTGCTTTTTTAAGCCACAAACGATTTTGATAGCTACAAGACCTTTCGTTTTTCAGTACCGGCCATCCAAAACTTTCCCAAATCTACCGGAAAATATTGGTCATACTCCCATCAAAACAAAATTCATCAGATACATGATTTATAACAAGAAAAATCCAACATACAATGTCTCCTAGATCCTTACCTTGCCCCATTTCACTGAGTATTTTATCTGCAAAGCATAAAGAAGAAGGAATATGGGAAAAATACATCAAGGAAAGGGATTATTTGTAAACTAGGTTGTGTTATCAAATAGTAAACCCAAAAACACTTGTTGAGATCGCAAAATGACATTTATGAAAAACCCATCAGAAATAAAATAAATAATATTGAGGTGAAATATATGTTATTACATTGTGGCGTGAAATGCTCTCCAAGTTCAAACATATAATGTCCATCCTCTTCATCACTATGCCAGGGTGGGTAGGCATTGTGGGAGCTCCCTATTTTAAATTTTAGTTGCATATGAAGGTCGACTATGATCTGAGAATGAAATGGAAGGTTCTATGCCTATTGACAAAGAAAATTTGACTTCCCCTTCTCCATTTTTATTCCCGTTCCCAACATATTTCACACTAAATACTTGCAAATCCTAGGCCTACACACAACTATTCATTTATAAAAAACCCTCTAACTGTGTTTATTATTATGAAACCCTAAATCCATATGTACAAGAAATTCAAAAAATCTCACAACAATCAGAAGGGCAGGAGGAATCCCTGTGCTCTGAGTGATATAATGTAGATCTATGCAATTATCTCCAAGTTCAAACATGTAATGTCTATCCTTGTCATCACTACGCCATTTGGGGGACTCATTGCGGGAGTTCCCTACTTTAAATTTCATATTTGAAGATGAAGGCAGACGAAATGGAAGGTTATGCCCCCCGACAAAGCGAATTTGACTTATCCTTATATATTTTTATTCTCGTACCCAACATCTTACATAGTAAATACTTGCAAATTTTGGACCTACACATAACCATTCATTTATACAAAATCCTCTAACTATGTTTATTGTTATGATACCATAAATCTATATGTTCATGAAATTGAAAAAATATCACAGCAATATAAAAGACATGAGGAATCCTTGTGCTATGGGATATATCTATGAGGAAAAGGGTTTGGGGAATGCAGCAATATATGAACACAAAACTGGAAATAACAGTGTAAATCAACTTATGAAAATTGGAGAGCAATATGGAGACAAAAAATCATGTATTAGATTAGAAAATCATCATAAATAGTGAGGCATAAACCATGTACAATGAAGGAACAAGCCTCCCCTAGACAATCACTCCACAAATGAGTTGCTGTCATAATACAAAAAATGCCGAAAGACTGCTACAGTGTAGTTAAAACACATTGTTATAGAAAAATAATGTACGAAAGATGTAGGGATGTTATATAGCTCAAAAGATATGCCCAATACAGATCTAGGCTTAATACAAATCCTACAAAGAACCCGGAAAGGGTTTTCAGAAATACACTCTATACAAGATGGGATCTAAAGCCCAATGGTTGAAGATTCACTGCAACTAAAGAACATGAGTGTAGAAGGCTGAAATATAACATATTTGATGTAGATCCCCTCAAAGGTCTCCTCCCATGAAAGGCTGAACCCTTCAATCACAAGAAAACACTCCAAAGGAGCCACAAGATCCCTCACTAAAGCTGCCCTCCAAAATAACGCAATCCCTAGCTGGAACAGTGCTGGAAATGATGGGAAATAGTTGGCTTGATGCCAAAGATCTGAAATATGCCCCAGAGCTCTTCAAATTGATCTTCCAAGAGAAGGAATCCTTCCTCCTATGAGAAAATATCTCAGAAAGTGGGTTTCTAACCCCTCCACTACAACACCCTGCAACACAGCACAATAGCCTACAGAAACTGCGGTGATGAAGAAAGCTATAGCTTGGTCTAGAAACCTAAATGTGGAAATGAATCAAAATACTCTTCCAAGAGGCCTCTCAAGGAAAGAGGTGGGATTCCCGCTCGAGAACACCCAGTGCTAAACAACACAACAACCCTGCTAAACAACAAGAGGAAGCAAAAGTCTAAGTAGATCAATATCAAAATAGTAATCTAAACATGAATCCATATGGCTTTCATCCTCTTCATTAAATAGAATATGAGCTTTCTTGCCCTTGGCCCCACTCAATTAGGTAATTTCCTTCATGAGATCCATCTCCCTCCAAAACTGCATTATTCTTCATTTAATCTCCACTCCTCCATGACAGCGCTGTTGACTTTGTCAAAGTTGACTGAATCAACATGATCCAACCCCTATTCATACTTGGAGGTTCTTTATTTTTCTACTAAAAAGGCCTCCATTCACACTTGAAGTGTTTTTATTGCTGCTTCGGAGACTTATGGGCCTTCCTACCCATTTATTCACCCACCTAGTGATAAAACAAACTATAATATTCCTCTTAGCTGAAGGCTAAATTTTTGGAATATTACATCCACTGCACCAATGATCCAATGACTGAACATTATTCCATCTTCTAACAATTAATCCAACAATGCACAATTGCACACAGTTTCCCCTGATGCAGGAGCATCTACCCTGGGTTAGTCTTTTACTAAATGAGTTAGTTTGTAAGTTAGGATTTAATTAATTAATGTATTCTCCTATGGTTTTTAGGAGAGAATTGGAATTATTGTAAAGAGGAGAAGATTTGAGAGGATTATGGAAGCTTTAGAATATCATGGATTAGTTAAGGATAAGGGATTGAAAGACAGATTTACAGATTAGATGGGAGATGTTAGGGATCAGGAGAGATATTTGGGAGTTAGTTTAGGGATCTAGAACCTACCTTTGGTTCTAATCCATTTGTATAAATAGGTGAGCTCTTGAGGTATGTAGGTAGAGGTAGAGGTAGAAGAGTGTGTGTGTGTGAGGAGAGGCCAAGCATGAGGCCAAGATATCTGTAAATATTTTGTTTATTAATTAATTGCTGGAAGAGATTGATTTTTCATTTGATTTTCAGTTTATGTGTGTGTTTATTTATTCAGTTGTAGGCCTATGACCTAGGCGCTATCATTTGGTATCAAAGCACAAGTTTGGGTTGTGTTGTAGTATTACAACAACCCCCATTTTTCTAAAATAAATAGCATAAAAAAACAATGGGGACCCTTTTAAAAATCTTAGGATTAAATTCATTTTAGAAATAAAACTTAGAATTTGAGTCTATTAGATTAAATTTTTATTTTCTTAAAGAACATAAGAAAATCATAAAAAGTGCTCTAAGGAACCCATAAAGGATAAAAGTACATGAAGTGGGAACTAAATGGCCGAAACGGAAAACGCCGAAATGCGAAATTGAAAAACACCGATGTGCAAAGCTGCGAATTGTCGATATGCAAGGTTGCAAATTATGTCATGTAACAAATGTCGATATCACATTCTATCATCCAACAAAAAAGAAATTGTAATATCACATTGTCACATGTTGCACATTGCTATGAGATGCCAAAAATTGCTAATCATGAAAAATCTGATTTACATATCCCGATAAGATAAAAAATTTCAAACTCACACGAAGCACATGCTATCAATTTAATGATAATTCAGGTGTTTTTATGATCTCGAGGTTTGCAATTGATTTTATAATTATTTTAGATTTAATATCGAGGATTCCCATTATGCAGGTGTTAAAGTGATATGAAAGTTAATAGCATTTGACATGATCTCAGCTTATGCTCTCTGGTTTTCTTTCAATATGGAAATTCCATAAACTTAGGCATAAAAGGATGTCAAGGTTGATTAAAGCATGAAGGAAGTCTGCCAACCCCACCTTAGTTAGTTGTTCAACAAGAGGAAAACAACGAGATGGCTCCTTTAATTTTAGACACAACATGCAACCCAAAAATTTTCTCCTCAATCTAGGAAGGGATCTATCAATTGTTTGAGAACGAAAATCCACAAGTAGTTCTAAATAGAAAAGTTGTAGCTAATGATTCTGCATCCACGAATTCATACTCATGGTCTTATGTAGTGAACTATTTTCTTCTCATAATTGTTGCCCATCCTAAAATGTTGCCATACACTGAATTATTAAAATGGGTGTTGGATCATGTGGACATTCGATATAGACAGTTTGTTACCAGAAGCATGACAGTCATTGGTTCTCTCGGGCTGTTAGATTTGAAGGATATGTATAAATTTCTGTTTCGGGATATAATACCCTAAAGGATTTTGGGTTGGAAACCTTCACAGATCAGGGGCATACCATTCAAGAAGGACTCACCTAACCTATCTTTTATACTGAAAACTAGATATAACAAGTTGCAGAACTTACCCAAAATTCCAACGTTTGATGTAGATCCTGCGGGGTGCAAACCCCCAGCAACCCTTCGTGCTTCGTAACATGAAAATTAAGAAAGAATGAACAAGAAACTCTAGTCTTACAACATATATAGTTCCTAAATGTCAGTGTAACTCATGCATAATATCATAAGAACAATATTAAACATTTAGTTAATGATCATTACACATATATAAAGAGATATAAACACATGAATATTGGGAACAAGATGGTTCTTCTTATTACAAATGGCACGTATAGTAATAGAAATGTGGAGAGATCACCTGAATCCTTCCACGCCCTTCAAGCATACCGTCCTGTGGATCCGTCTAGCCCTCACCTCACAAGAATTCTTCCAAGATGTGTGCACACTAGATGTCATATATGATGATGAGCATCTCAAGGAAACAAGGGTTTCCTGAATATACTTGGGAAGTGCAAGAGGCACGGAATTATCATACTTGAAATAGGGCTCCAACAGAGTATAATATATATAATTTTCTCTCTCCCTTAGGCCATGCACATGAGGGGATTTTATACTCCCCCAAATTAGTTTCAGCAGTTGGAAACAGTTAGGCCACGGGCTAGGGTGGTTGAATTACGGGAATAACCATCAACCCGGTCTCGAAAATAGGGAATATTATATATTTTTTAATGATTAAAAATGTATACGTGGATATATATATAAATGGACTCACGTATATATGCAGAAAAGTTTGGGCAAAGTCACATATGGATTTTAAGATATTGTTTTTTGTGAAGATGTTCAAGTCTGAGGGGAAAGGGTGCCCAAGGCCAAAGTATCAATCATCAAACATGTAAGGTGGAAAGTGATGCTTTAACAATTTCCGATTCCCCAAAAAATATATGAAAACTATTTTACATCCAAGAATTATAGAGAGACCAGAACCCCCTTTGAAATGTAATTGATTAGAAAAATGATCCTACTCTCATAAAAATTGAAGATAAGGGTATGTACTCGGTGGTTTCTCTTAAATCCCTTTCTCACAAATTGCTGAAATGATGTGTAGTCTTTTGGTTTGCAAATACAACTCCAAATTTAAGAGATTGGACACCCACTGATGAAAGCTACTAATAATGCATATTATTAATTGAGACAATATTCTCTCTCATAGTTTGAATTCTTATCTTGTCTATAGAGAAAATTGTAATCTTCCATCCAGTAAAGTCACTCCTTTTTATATGAGTTCTTTTATCTTAGATGTTGTCTATTTTTCTATTGAATTTTCGTCATTTGGGATGGAAATGTACCAGAGAAGTCAAAACACCCATCTTTGTACAATTATAATCCTATGGGAATCAAAATACCACTCTCATATGTTTAAAATATGTAATGATATAATGCTCCCAATTTTTCTAGTCATTTTTAAAGGAAAATATTTAGAGTCACCCATGAAGCCAATAGAAGTCTCAAGCCTATAGGAAGGTGGTTCGGTGAAGAATTTTTCACATACATCTGAATTTTCGGAAGTCATGCTTACCCTCATGTCCTACCCTTATATATACCAGATAAATTATTGGCCAAGGAAATTTCTTATCAGATGGTAGGTAATGGGTTGACTAAAATTATGAAAGATGCCAAAAAGACAATTTGGCCAACTTTTCCTATTTCACATGGGTCATATACTCTCGACAATTTCAAGCATTCCTGTCTTGAAATTGATCAATTAAAACCCTTCAATTTCCCAATTCTACCCAACAGAATTTATGATTCATATGGTGTTGCCAGAGAAATAAAAAATCAAGTTAAGCTACGAGTATTTACAAGTGAGCCTAATAAATTTGACGATGTGTTTGATTCAATCCCAAAATTCTCAAGGGTTCTGCAAATAGCAATCGTAAGGTTCATTCCAGAAGATTTGATACAATTCAAACAATATCGAGAATAGAGGAATTCTCATTTTCCAGACTACATGTTCCACAAGCCAATACCAAAACAGATTATAATTCCTATATTGCAAGTGCCAGAAGCAGAAAAAATTATGGTTCTGATTCCTCCAGTTTAGGTACAAGTACCAGTAGCAGAACCAAGAATCATGGATATTCCGCAAGAGGAGAGGTTTAACCAATACTAGGAAAGTTTTAAAAAATCATTATCTGATACTAATGCTCTAACAGTCAAAGTGTTCTTTTGCGGGATATAAACTCTTCCCTCTCTGAAAATTCTCTAAAAGCTGTTGATTCATATAAATTGAATTCAACAAGTTTCCTCTAATATAAATTATTCTAAAGATCAAAGAGAAATTCAAGAAATCTCATTTACTACAGAGGTTTCCGAAATTTCTCTTCAGAAAAATCAGACACCAAAGATTAATGATACAGAGGATAAACAAGAAGAAACATCGGCCCAAGGCATGGAGATCATCCATGCTTTTCCAGCAACGGAAATCAACGGAAACAATCTTTTGAATATTGATACTTTCATTGGATGTATTTTACTGTCTAAGCATAAAGCTATTGTTGTTTGAGTCAAAGAAAGCGAATTGTCATTTTCTAGAAATGCCTATGGACACAATATCAATGCAAATTCTCTGGAAAGGAACTCAATCAACTCCAAAAAAATAACTTAGTAGATTATCTCAGTTTGCAGGTGCTTATGAAGACGAAAATATTCATAAGGCAGTAGAGATTGAGTCATTCATTATGGAGAAGGATCATAAAATGGCTCAAATGGAGCAAAGTTTCTTTAATGAAAAACAAAGGATAGAGCAGGAGTTGCAATCAAGTATTAATAATCTGCAACAAGAGTTTGAAGGTCTCAAAATCAAAATAAAAGATGAAATTAAAGAGAAGGGTCTAATAGGCCATCAATTACAATAGAACATTCAAAAACTCCAAGAGAATCTAGAACTTAATGAGGTAAAGAAAGAAGCAACAGAACTGGAAACATTTCTCGTGAATAAACAGACAGTTTTCTATCCGAAGTACATACAGATTCAAGAGCAGAATAAAATAAGTGATAAGTTACTCACTCAAATTTATGATTTGAGGATTTATTATGAAGAAACTGATGATAAGGTGTCAAAGTATATATATTTGCAAGACACTGTGCAAAGAAGAGAGACCGATATTCCTTGTCTTGAAGAATCAATAAAATATATAATAGTTGGAGACTGGGACATGAAAATGAAAAGTGCATAATTAGCTATCATCAGAGCTAAAAATATGTCCTGCAACATCTCTAACTAAATAAAATATTCTCTTCTACAAGCCAATATTATCGAGGAAATACCAAAAGACACTATACCGAAAGTCAGCCTTTTGAAACAATATTGGCAAGAAACATCAAGCAAAAAATCTCTTGACATAGAAAACTTGACAAAGGTAAATATGAAAATTTACTGGTATTTTTTGATCAAGCTTCACAGACAATTGGGAGTGTTGAGGTGTCTTTCCAACGCAATAGTTGTTACACCAATTTTCGGTCATCTATCCTGTTACTATTATATGGAATAAAGTACACCATGTAAGACCAATTTTACCATAGTAAAATTGCTCTCACTATGAAAAATCATTTAATAGCCCATAGTTTATTAAGTTATTTATGGTCTAAATAGGAAACCCTATGAGGAATAATTGAATAAATCCTTATTTTTTTTATTTTCGTCAAGGGATAATTAATTAAACCAATGCTTAATTAATATTCTTGGTCATATTTAACCCAAAACAGGAAAATTAATTAGATAAATCATTATTTATCTTATTATTTTCTAGGAATAATTATTTAAAACATTATTTAAATAATATTCCTTGTTAAATTTGACTAAATCATTTATAAATAATTGAATAATAATTATTTATTTAATTATTACTTAACCAAATTCTTAAAATAATAAATAAATGATTTATTTATTTATTATTTCTAAATAAAGAGATTTGACCAAATTCAAATTCTTTTTTCCCCCACCAAAAATAATAAAATATTCCATAAAAGTTGGATCTAGATTTGATTAATAATATTTTAATTATGCACCAATATCTAGACTAACTCAATATTTTTTTATAAATAGAAGGATTTTTTTCATTCATTCACTACTTTTTGTTGCCTAGAGATCACTCTTAATCTATAGTTTTGGTCTGACTTTGATCCTCCCATCATTGTCATATTTTTATAATTTTTGCTTGTGAGCTCCCTTTTAGTTCCATTTTGTCTGGGTTTTCTGCATCATCAAGAGAGAGAGAGATCTTAGATTTGAAGTGTTGAGGACATACAGGAACCCATCCCATTGAGGGGGACTGGTAACATCTTTCTATGTTCCCTTCCCAGCTGTCATAATACAAAAAATTCTTTAAATATTCTTGTCTTGTTCATTGGATGCATGCAGAAACTCTTGCTTGTTATTTGCTATTTAATGTCTTTAATTACATAGATCTGGATTTTTGTAGCATTCATTCTAATCACTAACTGCAGATCTAAGGAAATTGACAGTCGTATTTGATGTTAGGGTTGTTTGTTATGCACAGCTAAAGTGAGCTTTTTTCGTACGCTTGTGATTAGAATTCACACTAACAATTGGTGACTCCACAAGGGTTTATAATTATGACCGCTGTCGTTTTTCAGATCCCTACATGACCAACTTCTTCAACCCCTGGGTTTTTTCTTCAACTTCTTATTTTGCATTTCTTGATGTTGTTTTTAACCTTTAAAACCATAAAATAGTAAAAATTCTAACTTCTGAGTGTTTATGGGCCCTTTATGTAGGTAACAGATATCTTGTCGCAATAGAGACGAGACTTTTTATTAAAACCTGCTCTTGAGACAACCAAAAATGCACGTCGCACTTTTTGGCCCAAAATCTGCAACCTCAGCTCTCAGGTAGCATATAACAACCTGAAAACTGTGCCCTCGGCGGAAAATAGGTCAGAAACTGCGACCTGTACTTTTTGCGGGAGTTTTTCTGTGATTTTTCTGGGTTTTTTTGGGCCACTGTTCAGGGTTGTTTGACCTCCCTCTTCCCCCGTCTTGGACCTGTAATTTCTTGGTTTTGCTCGTCGGATTAGGAACCAATCCCCTTAAGGCTTCAGAATGCTTCCACCTTTTTAGGAGGAGTTTAGTTGAAGCAAGTCTTCTGAGATTTCAGTGGTTTCATCCATTTTGTAGATCTGAACCTACACTTTTAGATCCTTTTTAGATTGGTTATTCATCCATCGAAACACCTATTTTAAGTTTTTTTTGGTCCTCCTTTAGGGTCCACCCCATTTCCCTTAAGGTTGTAGCCTTTTGCCACCCTTTTTGCAACATTTTTCCCTCTGCTTTTTTGTTGTTTTCGACCCCTCTTTCCAGCAGATCTGACCTTTAGATCCTTGTCCCTCTCAAATTTATATCCATAGGTCATTTTGTGTGTTTTGACAAGATTTCACCCACCCATAGACTAGTTTTTGGGAAGCCCTCCTCCTTGGGTTTAAATTGATGCATCTTTAGCTGTTTATTATATTGTCGCATCTAGTTTCCTTTACTGTCATTTTCAGTTTTATTTACAGTTATACAACATTTTTTTATTTTTTTCTCTACACACGTTTGGTCTTAATTAAAATTAACACACGTATCACATACATGCACACCCTAAGCGAAGAGCACCTAGTTTACACCACTACGCCATGACTTAAACATTGTAATCGGTTGATCTTGCACATCCCTGCCCTTGTTTACCTCTCTTCCTTATTGTGTTCCATGTCTCTTTACCATCATTGTGCCCCAAAGGTGTTTACCCCAGAGACTCCAAGGCCTTCACCGTCAGTTTTCGTTAGGAAGACTTACTCCTCCTCGTAGGGTTCGAGTTCATCCTCTACCGAGTCCCCATTCTAACTCTGATTCTGGTTCATCAGGTTCCCCTTCTAGTTTTATCCCTGGCTCTCCTCCACTTTTCACCTTCATCATTTCTGGTTCAGGACCTAACACTGGTGGCAACCCTGGCCCTAATGTTGGAAATTCTACTAGTGGTGCCGCAAAAATAGCTATTCCGACTGCTCCCTTGCTCCCTTATATGGCAGGCCTAAGCCTTCCTAATTTTAGCCAGTTGATTAATGACCCCATACACCATGATCTAGGTTGGCCTGCTACTCCAACCACACTTCCTTCAGACATCCCCAAGTTTAAAGGAAATGCTGGAGAGGATCCTACCAACCATTTTCATTCTTTATCCATGTGGTGTTCGTCTAACTCCATGACCGATGACTCTGTCCATCCTTGTTTATTCCAGTGTATGCTTACTGGAGAAGCTTCCAAGTGGTATGTCGACCAGGCCTCCTCCTCTTGTACTACTTTTGTGACCCTTGCCCAGGATTTTCTGTATTACTTCCAACTCCCCCTTCGCTATGGCACTGATACCGAACTCTTGACCTCTTTCCGTCAAACTTTTTTTACTCGCCTATCTGCTCATATTCAAGAATGGCACAGAAGAAGGAGCCTATGTCAAACCCCTTCTTTCGAAGACTGTGTCTACATGGACTAGTTTCTCATATCCATTTTTTCTACTATTGGAAAATATGTCGTATCTCACTTCCCCAGACCGAGGAAGCTACCCTCCAGATTGCATTGAAATATGACCTGATCTACTCACAATCTGGTTATGTTTATACCGTCTTACCTGATCTCCCTAGACCTGGTGGTGCCAATGCACCAGGGGCATTCCATGCTACCAACAATATCATTGGATCCCTTTCACACCTGTACACTCATACTCCCATGGGTTATGGTTTTCCTTAGGGAGGGGCCAACTCCTCCAGCACTTTTCCCCCTCCCAGCAACATGTATCCAAGATATGACATGCCCCCTCCGTTAGAACAAAATGTTTACCCCAATGTTGCCCAACCTCCTTATTATCCATATCCACAGCCTGGTGCTCGAGCTCCTCCAGCACTATCACCTCAACCTCCCTTGCCTTCAAGCTCTGCAACAGCAGCCATGACCCCCTTAGGGTCAGGTGTATGCGTAGCAGAGTGTGACTAATCCTCCTACTTCCAAAAAGAAGAGGAAAGGAAAAAAAAAACAATCTACCTAATCCAAGAAACAAGTCCTAAGGGAATACATCTAACACTGCAACCCAACAACAGGTCACCTAGCCCAAGCAGGACAGGCCTATTCGCACGAGTAAGCCTTGTTCTTGTTGCAGTGTCTATTTTCACTATACCCATGATTGTCCCCTTTTACCTTAGATTCGTCAGATGTGGGATGCTTAAAGAATATCCCAAGGATAGCAAGCCTCCCCTTCGGTTCCTCCTAATGCTACACCCATCCAGTCGACTGTGTTTACCAATCCTTTCCCCAGTAAGGATATGTGGCTACCCAACCCCCTGAAAGTCAGGAGGCCACCGAACCTCCTCCATTTGGTACCTTCGATTACCATATCCTCATGATGAACTCTAACCAACCCAATACCGTTAACCTCAACCTTCAGACTTGGTCCCATTAGTACAACAAGCCCCCCACTACGTCTGCTACCGAGTCCCTGTCTTCAAGTCCCATAGAACTGCTTTCGACACCCAATGGTCCTTTATTGATCCCTCAGCCTAAGGTAGAGGTCCATACAAAGATTACCAAGGGACCATTATGCCAAAACGCTACTTTCGGCAAAGTTTCCCACACCTACAGTATAGTAGATGACCTGGTGCAATCTCCTGCCACCATGTCAATGCTGGAAGTCCTCCAGTCATGCCTTTCACAACCAAAATCTCTACTAACTGATATGGGAGTTGTGGATCCTTCAAATGATATTTTTATTGTCTTCGATGTTGACAAGTCAAAGCATCCACCCCTTCCTGCATCTGTCGCCTTCCAAATCCTTGTTAAGATCCAGAATGCCAACGTCTCACGTTGTATCATTCACGAGGGGGCATCCACTTGTGTGATGTCAGATTCTGTTTGGAAGTTGTTAGTCGTCGGTAATTTTCACTATTCGTAGATGACTAAATATTGGTTCTATATTTCTAAAAACAAAATTCCATGAACATTGTGAGTTTTAGAAATCTCACTGCCTTCATTATCCTTAGAGAAAATGTTTTCACTATCCTACCATTTTGTCATTTCATGATCACCTTGTAACTCCTACAGACTCCAAATGGCTTGTGCCTCTCATTTCCATTCTTTTTCCTACCCATAATATCATTACTCTATTTTTCCCTTGCCTATGAATCCATTTTCCATCTAGGGTTTTCCTATAAGCCTAACTCATTCCCATGATTCCCCAAAATTCCTCAAGCCTTAATGGTCTCAAAACTATCTTTGTAGGCTCTTTAGATAAATCAGGTACATCAAATTTTGGATCTTCATTACACCACTTGGTCAATACTCCGTTTTTTAGTTAAATATTCCAAGCCAAGTTTCAGTCAAATAAAGGTCAAAGAACCCCCCACTAGGTTAATTAGGGTTTCATGTGTTCCAAGGTCATCATTTTACGAGTCTGGGAGTAAAACCCGAATCCCTAATTGCAATTTTTTCAATCTCAAAGCTGGGTATAAAGTGCATTCAAATTCATTTCCCAACTAAATCCAAAGAAATCGGGGCAATCTCACATTGTTCTAATCTCTTGGGCTGGAAAATTAAATATATACGTATTGCTTTAATATCTCAATAAAGATTGATATATTAATTAAATTCACCTCTTTTGGTTTTGAAACCACACCAGTTCTATTCTCCAATTGGGCAACTATTAATTCTGTATGCGGAAGCTTATATTCTTTTCAACACTTTGGGTTTAAACCTTATAATAAACCCTCCTCACGAAATCAACTTTTCAATCTACGCATTATACCCTCAAATGCAATGGTTAACATACTCTCAATTAGTCTTTAGGCGTTCGGCCCCTTTTTCACAAGCACATCGTATATTTTAAGCCCATATCCCCCGGGCTCCACTTTATCCAAACCCTCGACATAACATATATTGACACATCAATTATTTCATATCGCCCCAACTTTGCATACACAATCTTTTTCAATGCATCAATACATATTGCGGCTTCCGTTCACATATTAGGAACCTTAAATAAGAACCATGCCTTTGGATTTTTAATCACGGGCCCACAATACACGCATTACCTTGGCATTAACTATCGAGTCCATCCAACGGTCTCAACCTTATCGCTTCAACTCCGATGATCCAATGGACACAAACGCATATCACGCAACCAAACAGCACGGGGGTTAATCTTCAGAATTCACGTGATTAAAACAATTTTATAATACTGCCCTCTTCCACGTGTCACGCAGGGACATATATCACGTCCAAAAAGGTGTTACATCTTACCACTTATGAACATGCGCAATACCACCGGTTTAATTCTCAAACCTGCTTTTACTATTCAGTTAACTCGTGTTCAAATTAGACTATGGTTCCACTCTTCGCGGAACTGTTACAACCACTCCATCTATTCCATTCACCTTACCGATGCCCATTGTTCTAGTGTATTGGATCTAAGTTCTAAACAAGTTTAAAACCCTCTACCCATTGCTTCTATCGCATTATCTGCCATTACTAACACGGCTTCCATCTTACCCGTTGCCACACTCAGGTTCTATTCACCAATGCTGCTACTGTAAAGCATCGCCCAATATTACAAAGCAACACATGAATGAGCTTTCTTTTTATACTCATCCTTGTGGTTTAATCCACAGTCGCCCAAGGATCTCCATAATCCGATCTCAATTCATAACAACAGTGATCGATTACAATTTTAAACACATTCACTTCCAAATTAAGCTCGGTCTGTGTTGAGCCGGACTCTACCAAACCAGAGTTCCATACACACATAATAATCAGAGGTTTAATTCCATGGGGCCCTTCACACAAATAAATGCACACTTAATTTGTCTACTAAAGCGTAGATTCAATTACATTCCGGAACATAAGCTCCCACACAGAGATTTAAAACAGTCCTCAAGCATACGTTTCATATATTAAGTCTTTAACACAGGGTTTTACCCATATTCTCATACATGGTCCTACCGGTTCAACGCATATAATTCCGCCCAATTCAACACAGAGTATATTTCAACAGTGCACCCATTCTTATACAATTTTTTATTTAATTCCGAAGGCACCCATACAGAATTTAATTCAACCAATGCACAGATAACACTGAAACAAATTCTTCCTTCATATAGTGAACTTACTTACAACTTCTAGCTGGCCAGATATTCAATCTGATGGCCTCCTGCTCTCCCTAATCTATGCAGTTCTATGCATGTCTATGCAGCCCTATGCAGGTCTAATTGCAGGTCTCCTATTCTACCTTTTAGGCTTATTTTTATACAAAATCCACTGAATTGACTCAACTCCTCTAACAGATCAAAAACTCTTCAAATTCCCAATTCCTAAATTTGGCCTAAATCCTAAAGAAACTGAAACTGAATCTCTTCACATGCCCATGAATCAGTTACAATATTTTTCTCTCTACATTTAACTAAAATCACTCAATTTATTCAATAATTACATGGGAAAAAATATAAGACCGCCTACGTTTATCTATATACAAAATATTGTCTTGGGCCTAATGCCCCTGCATCATTCCAAAGACTGTCATTAGTTTGATCATATGAGGTAATGTACAAGCTTGACACTTTTGTAGAAGTGTTAAAAGGTTTATCAATAGAAAGTTGCTAATTTATGAGGTCTGCTCCTGAAAGAAGAGATCTTGCAGCAAGGGAGAGAAGAAATACTTGGTCTTATAGGTAACTAGGGTTTTTAAGGGCATTTTTCTTGGTTTCATGACTTCTATGGTTAAATAATCAACAAGGATTGTATCTTGATGCTCTTACACCTCCTCCTATCCTTAATGTACCTTCATAAACACTTCTCATCACTCTTATCCCTCAAAATCATCATTTTTCTACAAAACCTAGCCTATTGCTACAATTTGACACTTTTTCGAGACTAGGCCTGTGTTTTTCCATTTTGGACCCCTTCCCCTCACTCAATCCTTAAATTTTCACTTTCCCCTACTCTATAACATCTATCCCTATCCCCAAAAATTTCCCCAATAATTTAGACAACACTTAACCCCTTCATTCCCCTCCCTCTACAAGGCAGTCCTAAATCCCTTGTTTTGCCTACACCAAACCCTAATTTCCCCTTCCAACTAAGCTAGGGTTTGCTATGGAAAGGAGGCATAGGAGAAAAGGATCCATATGATAGGTCATATCAACAAGCATAAGGCCATACCAACTTATAAACATCATGCCTCAATGATTTTCCAAGAATTCATTCCAAAGGACAAATCATTTTCCACACCTAGGGTCAGTTTTGCTTCAAACTATGTTTCTGACCCAACAAAGATGAATTTGACACACTTGAGAGAGTTTTTTGTCAATAATAGGTCCATTAATAAAAACATCCTTTAGATTTTTTACAGGTATCATGGTTTGGGAGACGATGTCAAAGTCACAAGTGTCACGGAGGAATTCTTGCCAGGTGACCATCAATGAAAAATCACTCCTTTTCTCCATAGAAAGTGTCCAAATGACTTGCTTGATGAGTCATGTGACAAATATCACACAAAATATTTCAATGAGCTATCATGAGCTCAATTGGGAGTTGAAGGCCTCCAAAAGTTGTTTTATTTTCTGCATTCTGCACCATCATTCAATACTTTTTGACCGAGATAGGAGACTCCGATTTTGACATGTCAAATCAGCTCCAAGAGGAAACAAGATATGTTGGAAAATAGACACGATACAATTTCAACGAAACTATCTGGGCCCAATTTGGACATCGAAAGCTTCCCACTTCCCTCTACAAAGCTACTATGTTACACTAAAAATTGTCACCATGACGTTTTACTGTCTGTATGGGTTCATCATTACTCATACAATACTCCCTTAGAAGTCTACAAACATCAAGTTCCTAAAACCAAGCCTTGAAATTGAGAGAAAAGCTTATAAAAGTCATAAAAATACTTGTACCACACTTTCTCTTAGTATTACCTACGGTGCCGCATCTATTTTTTCTAGAACATGCAAAACCGGCCGCACTTTTTCTTCATTAAAGGTGTGGATTCCTATAGAAGGTAAAGTGAAGGCGGAAGTAAAATTTGGAAGCCCAGCTGGTTGAATCTAGAAGCTTCTGGAAGCAATTATTCGGTGGAAAATTCGCTCCTTTCATGTACATTCATCCCTCCATTAAAGGAGCCTACCCCTTGGTATGTGGAACTTAATCCCTTTGAAAGAGGATTCTATCCCCTCTTATTTGGAGTTGCAACCTCTTCTCTTTTGCTATAAATTGAGGCCATAGTTCAGCCTCAAGGGGAGTTAGGCTTTGAGATTTTTTGAGGAGAATTGTTGGAGAAACTCAGACTCTCTTAACTGATTATCATATGGGAATGATTACACACTCATGTGTATGTTATTCGAGAGAGTGCAAAGACTTGTCAAAGTAGAGGAAACGCTTGTTCCGGACCCTGGAAGGACCTGTACAACATCAAGGCGAACACGGTTGTAAGGTTCCTTTTTTCATTGAAGATAATACAAATGGATCTTGTTTTATCAATGAGTTGTTTATTTAAATGGCTTATTTCTTGAATTCCTTAATCATCAAGATAGATTTATGGTTTGTGAATTAATCTATATTTTGCAGGTGCTTTTGATTCTTTCATGTTTTTTATTTCAGATCCCAAAATGAGACGTATTCAAAGCGATAGGAAAGAAGACTATGATCAGTGTTGGACTATAGGTAAATCCTAAATCCTTCATTCTAGATAATTCTAGATCAAATATAATCTAGAGAAAGTAGTTTACATCTGTCTGTTTGTTGCTAGTTATCGTAGGATACTACGGAGATATGTCTTGTCTGCAAGAACGATTTATCCGTCCAACAAAATGGCGACTCCACTGGGGAATGGATCTTGAACTTAGTTTTCTTTTATTTTCGACTTGTGAAACTATTTTCCTGATTTTGATTCATTGATACTGCCTTGGGTAATTTATTCCTGTAGAATCCCTGAAAAGTGCTTTAGAATTTTTTATTTTCCTTTAAGTTTTCTGGTCTCCGCACTTTCTCTTTAGGCACAGTGCGGCCATATCCGTTGTTTTTCTGTATACATAGTGCGGCACCGCACCTGTTTACACTAAAACCTGCGGACCCTGAGAAAATTTTTTGAAAAACTTAAAATTCTCTTTTCTAGGATCGGCTTGTAAGATTCTCAGTATGTACCCAGACTTGTATGTTCTGTCAGAAAGATTTTTCTGAGAGTTTCTTTCAGCATTTTTAAGTTTTGAATGATTTTCTACAAGATCTGCATGTTATAAGTGATTTTTGCTTTGTCTTTGTGTCACTCAAAGATTAGAAACCTCTGTATACCTTAGATCACTGGTATTTCATTGTTTTCTTGCTGAGTCTTTGAATTCATAGAAGAAATTGTTTTATGAGAATTAGATCCCATTTTCTCATTTGTAAATCTTTAAAGAACTTTTTCATTAAGTTTTGAATTTCACTTAAAAAGCATTAATTGGATGTTTTTGAGTTTTTGCTGATTTCAGCAAAGAATTTCTTAGTTAGATTACAAACTAAGAAAAACATCCTCAAAATATTTGAACTTTTGATTTCGGATTTAATTCTTAGAATTTTTAGATCTCGAAATTAGTGTTTTTAGTTTTGAGTTTTATTTCTAGAAATTGTAGTTTTCTTTTGGAGAATTTTTTATTGTAGTTTTGATCTTAAAGAATAAAAGGATTTCTTTTTGAGCAATTAATCATTCTAAGTTCTCATGAGATAAGATTTATTTCATGTGTTCTTGTTTTGAAGGAAAGAATTGTTTTAAAAGATTGCATTTCTCAACTCTTTCTTTTAGATAGAATTCATTGAAAGGAAATGAATTGTTTCTCATAATAGATGCATTTTTAGTGTGTTTTGAGTCGGGTCACTACATATCATCAAAGTTTCACTTTCGCACCTATTGTCCTAAGAAACAGCCTATTAAAATCAATATAGTAATTTTTATATCTCTAGGACTCTTTTCCACCAACATAGCTTAGGCTAGTGTCTTGGAGTAGGGAGTAATTAACTCTCCAAGACAATTAAAACAAACAAGTAGTCAATCTTGCAGTAGGAAAAATCCAATAGTAGCTTGTATGCTCTGGGAAGCTCCTCCTAAAGGAGTCAAGCACGAGATCATATCCGAACCAGTGAGGTGATCAATTCTATCTCATTGGGAACGATAGAAGATGTGCGCGAATTAACAACGGTAAACCTCAGATTGACCATTGTCGAGGAGCCTAGGGTCACTTGTCAGTATACCTTGGATTATGTCAAGGAGCCTTCAAGGGGATTGAGCTTTGTTACTCTGCCCTTGCGCGTATATCGGATCATAGACTGTTCCCCCGGGTATATTTGTTCCTGTTGGTAACCTTAGTGGCCATAAACTTTAAGATTTTTTCCTAAGGTGACGGTGGAGGAAAGATCCCACTGTACCTGGAGTAGACGTCGAATAGACTCACTTGGACTCTCCGGAGGGTTATCTTCACTCGAGATGGTTTAAGTGGAGAAACTTGCACCAGTATGTTTCATTAAGCAGGTTGTCGGGGTAACTGTTCCAACCGCCATTTCTACATTAAAATACTACGATGTTGGATTTCATCACCAACTAGTGTTTTTAGTGTGAGAATCTATTGTTTGTGTGTGGTTTGATCTCCTAGATTTTATAAGCGTTTGATCATTTTATTGTCTCCTTAGTGACTTTAGGATTTTTAATTAAAAAATTTCTTTGATTGCGTGTGATTAATAATTTTTAATCATGGTTGAATTATCAAGACAATCGTGTAGAATTTAGGGGAAACCCCCTGAGTATACACCAAGCCAACTTGAAGGACTGAAAGCTCTGGTACAGCATACTATCAACAGAATTAGATCGACAGAACCAGGAGAATCATCCATAATTACTCATCCTGACTATCATGAAGTAAATCAACCACAAACAGAAGAATATATTCAAGAGCCAATTTCAATTTCTGAAATCACTGACATTGCTTCTGCAACCAGTGAATTAGATGAAGAACCTGAAATTTTTGAGCCAGAAACTGAACCTGTTGTGTTAGAATCATCTTCAATATTTGTTACTCCAACTTCTAATGATCTTGATTCACCTAGAGTAAGACATCGCATTACCAAAAACCTTCCTTCTGATCTCATAAGTATTGAAGAACTTGTTGGTCCAGACGAAGACGTAATTCTTCCCGAAACCCAAGAAACTTTGAATCTTAGAGAGCGTGAATCAATATTCTACATTCCTTTTAGAACTGACGCTTGGTATTTATCATTGACAGATTTTTTACAAAACGTAGGTCTTACTTATTCACCACCCTGAATTCCTTTTTACCCTACACCAAGAGGTTATCAACCTTCATTAGCTATGTCAGGTGAGTCATCTATGTTTTCTGAATCTCCAGAAACATTTTTATATGGTGGTTCGTCTATTCCTTCGGGATACCAGTCACTCTCTGGTACCTTATCAAGGACAACTCCTCAACCAATTGAACAAATGTTATCATTTGGTACAAATGGAACAAACACTGAAACGTTGAACACAGAACAGATTTTTATGATGTCTGGAAATATTCCAAATCCTCAACCTCAAGGAAGTCAGTTACCGCCTGGGGGGAAACCTCAAGGTAGTCAATTACCGCACGAGGGGAAACCTCAGGGTAATTTTTTACCACCTAGAGGTCAACCTATAGGACAATATTTACCGCCTGGGGATCAACCTCAAGGACAGTACATACCTCAAGGTCAATATCAACCCCAGAGTCAGTTCATACCTCAGGGTCAATATCAACCCCAGATTCAGTACATGCCTCAAAGTCACTATAAACCTCAAGTTCAGTACCCAGTTCAAATTTTTCAACCTCCTTCAGGTCAACCATTATTACAAGGAGTTGGAAATATTCCAGTTAATTATCAACCCTACGTTCAACCTAGTTATGGTCCTTCATATGCACAACCTTCTATGGGTCAATATCCCAGAATTAATGCGGTGTGGGATCCATCTCAGATTCAACAGACTTTGCAACCCAATGTGCATTTACCTAATCAACTTGGTGGGTTCTAGTCCAACCCAACAACCTGTCCAACCTACCATTCAAGTCTCTGCACCTGGTCCTGTCCAGCAGCCTGGGCCTAGTACACCTAGAACTCTGCCTCAATCTTCTGTTGCTGCTGCAACTTCTGTTCAACCTACCACACCTATTTCTGGGGTATCTGCAGCTCCTGTTTCTACTACCCTTGTATCAGTACAAATTCCTCAAGTATCTGTGCCACAGTCAAGACCTACAATTCAGACTACGGTCCAGATGCCTGCAGGACAATCTGGTACAATTACGATTCTTACTAGTCAACCACAATTTATTTATCAACCGTACCAGGGGCAGTATCAATTTGGACATGCTACACAAAATCCAACATATCAGTATCAGCCGTATTTTGGGTATACTTATCAAGTACCTCAACAACCCCAGTTTGGTCCGGTTAATCCTGGTTATCCAGGAGGCTTCACAATTCCCAATGCGCATCCAATTCCAGGATATCCTGGATATCCTCCTCCTAGAACTGGTTTTATCACACAAGGTTATCAAGACCCTAGTCGTTGATTACCGTTCATAGAAACTTTAGATTTACCTGATCTATCACGCCTTGTGAATGATCCCATTTTTTATCTTCCATATTGCCCGCTGATGCCTAATAAGTTTCCCAGTGATATTCCAAAGTTTGAACGTAAGTCAGGAGAAGATCCATCTAATCATGTTATGACTTATCACCTCTGGTGTGCATCCAATTCACTAATCGATGATTCGATTCGATTACGTCTTTTTCAGAGAACTCTCATTGGTCTTGCTGCCAAATGGTACATTGAGTTACCACAAGGCTCATTTAATAATTTTAATGCACTAGCTACTGCTTTCTTAACCCATTTTCAGTTGCCTGTCAGATACGACAATGGCACGAAATTGTTGACCTCATTAAAACAATCTACGTCTACGTACATATCTGATCCATGAATGGAGACGTAGGAGACGTTTGGTGAAATTCTTGATTCCGGATCAAATTTTGGTTGAATGGTTTATCAAATCGTTATTGCCCAAAATTACTGAAGATGTGGTCAAAGGAGACATTGTTACAGAAGAGTAATTCATTGCTGAAGCTCAGTACCTTGACCTTGTATATACATAGTCAGGTACTCTGTATGACAAAATTCCCGATTTACCAAGACCTGATCAATTAACTACAACTCCTTCAGGATCTCATGCCATTGATGGTGTAATTGGTTTTGTTAACCCTAGAAAGAGTAAGAAGAAATATTCCAAGACGACTTCTCCTATTATAACTTTAACCTATTCACCAAAAGGATATTCTTCCATTGAAACTTTCGCTGATATTCATGTTGTAGAATCATCTACAGCCAAACCTAAAACTGGTGGTAAGAAGTAAGGTAAGAATAAAAACAAAAAATCATCTTCAAAAGATAAAAATGATAAAACTGAACCAACTAACGATAAACGAAAACCTCGTTATCCTTGTCTAATCTGTGATGAGGATCATTTTACTAAAGAGTGCCCGCATAGAGCCGAGGTATTGAAATTCGTTAAGGGTTCGCCCATACCTTCTGTCTTGAAGGATCCATTTCCTACTCAAGATAGTAAAATGATTGGATCTTCCTCGAATACGCCAAAAGATATCTTTATTATGTCACATCTAATGGTTGCGACGCGATCGCAAGATTATGGTAGTAAAAATCATGTTGGTGGTAAAGAAGTAGAAAATTATAATTCAGCATCAACTACATATCCCTCAGTTTCTGACCCGCTACAGATCGAGAAACCAAATCCTGACTTAGTAATCAAACCGCCTGCTAAAGGTGTACTTCATAAATCAACTTTCAATCCACATGCGAGAGCTACTCAGAACTAAAATATTGTTGAAGACTTGGCAATTTCCCCTTCAGCAATATCGGCTTTGGAAGTGCTGCAATCATGTCCAACACAAAGAAAATTACTATTGTCATCCATAAGAGCCGTAGATATTCAGGATTCGAACCTAATGATCTTCAATTTGGAAAATTTTACACCCCGCCTACCCCATCAAATGGCTTTTCAGATTCCAGTATTAGTCAAAAACAAACGCTGCTTTTGTATTGTTATTGATGAAGGGGCTTCTGCATGTATCATGTCATTAAAATGTTGGAAATCACTTGGTTCTCTGACACTTAACCAATCACTAACTATCCTCAAAGATTTTGATGGAAGAGGATTCCATCCGTATGGTATTTTACAGGATCTACCTATAGAGGTCGAAGGAAAAACTGTTAATCTAGATGTGGAAGTCGTTGATGCCCCTCTGGATTACAACCTTCTCCTGGGTCGCAGTTGGTCTTATGCCAGGACTATTGTCGTATCATCGATCTTTCATCTCATCATGTTTCCTCATAAAGGAAATATCGTTAAAATAGATCAGCTCTCATATTATTCATCCAACCCAGCCACTACTGATAGCATCCAACATGTCGGAAAATCGACTATCCCTTATAAAGATGTTGGAGTAGGTTTAATTAAAGATTCTACTTTACTGGGAAATTTTTCCCTGCCTGCTCCCAAAGTACCACCTCCTATTGCTAACATCAATATGATTACATCAAGTACTATTTCCTTTGATGATCCTTGGATAGTACCTTCAGACTCAGAACTGGATTCTTTCGATGGCACAATGCCTTTGAGTCCTTTTGAATTAGCATATCAGGCAGTACAGTCATTTTCTGATACTCCTTCAACTAAACCTGATCTAGTGAATGTGATCATTGAGGAATCAATTTCCATATCGAGCTCAGTTTCGACATCAATTCTAGATCCTGTTCAACAAGTATTCAATACTGATGAGCATATTCGTGAATTTTTGTCTATAGATGAATTACCATGGGAAGATCTACATCATTGATCTTCGTTTTTACCTAATCTCGATCATTTTGAAACTGATTTTTCCTCCATTTTTATCGCTGATTATGTCAACAAACCCTGGAATCCCCTCACGAATTCTGATTCTGAATTGAACTTAGCAAACATTTCTACGTTCCTCTTGACATCTCAGTAAAACCAGGAATTTTTGAAAACATTCATATAGGTGCTTCTTGTATGCCAGATGAAATCCAAGCATATAAAGCCCTATTTCAAGAATTCCGTGACATTTTTTCCTGGTCATATGAAGAAATACCAGGAATCAATCCATCAATTGTTGTTCATGAAATTAAAACATACTCGGATGTTAAACCTGTCCGACAAAGATTACGTCAGATACATCCGCGAAAAGCTGCCGCTATTAAAGCAGAAATTGAGAAATTACTTCGTGCAGGTTTTATTTATCCGATTCCTTTAATGGATTGGGTATCTAACATTGTTCCTGTTAATAAAAAACAAGGGAAAATACGAGTATGTATCGATTATAGGGATATAAATAGAGCTTGTCCAAAAGACAATTATCCAACCCCCTATATCGATCAAATTATTGACGAGTGTGCCAGAAGTGAAATGTTTTCGTTTATGGATGGATTTTCGGGCTACAATCAAATCAACATACTCCCTGCTGATCAACCCAAAACAACTTTCATTTGTCCGTGGGGGACTTTTTCTTACTGCAAATTACCTTTTGGATTGAAGAACGCTGGCGCAACTTTTCAGAGGGCAATGTATTATGCATTTCATGACATTAAAGACATTGTGCAACCCTATCTCGATGATTTACCTGCTCATTCATCGCGCAGAGCAGATCATTTTACTCATCTACGAGCTATCTTTATGAGATGTAGGCATTATAGGATTCGTCTGAATCCTCACAAATGTGTCTTTTGTGTACAATCTGGACGATTGTTGGGATTTTTTGTCTCAAAGGAAGCCATTCGTGTCGACCCATCGAAGGTTGAGGCTATCATCAATTTACCTCCTCCTTCTACTCTTTGCCATCTCCAAATTTTGCAAGGGAAAGCCAACTTTTTACGTCGATTCATTCCTAACTATGCTGAGTTAACCAAAGGTTTTACCAGGTTGTTGAAGTAGAATATTCCTTTCTTTTGGGACGAGATCGATGATCGATATTTTGATGCTCTTAAAACCGCATTGACCCATGCACCATCATTGCATCCTCCCAATTACAACCAGGATTACTTTTTATACCTAGCAGCCTCCAATTCTACGATTGGTATGGTCTTAGTTCAGGAATATGAATTCCACAACGAATATGTGATTTATTATCTCAGTCGCAATCTGCATCCGACCGAAATCAAATACTCACATGTGGAGAAATTGGCCTTGGCAGTAGTTCAAGTTGTCCAACGATTTCGTCATTACATACTGTTACGCAAAACAACAGTGATTTCTGATTGTAACCCTATGATGTATATTTTGACCAAACAACTGCTAGGGGGAAAATACTCCAAATGGATTGTTATCCTGTAGGAGTTTGATTTGGAATTTGAAAAATCCAAACCAAATAAATCATTGGTATTCGCTGAACTTATGTGTGACTTCCCAAGTACTGACACAGAAACTGTGGCAGAACATTCGATCGCGGATGAATCTTTGTTTCTTATCAGTACCATCGATCCTTGGTATGGAGATATCATCATTTATCTCCAAACCCAAACTTTTCGGCCCGAACTCTCACGGTCACAACGATGAAAAATCCGTTTCCAGTCTCAACAATATCATATTGTTGGTGACACACTATATCGTCGTGGTCCAGATTCTATTTTTCGACGTTGTCTCACTCTTGACGAAGTTGAAAAGGTTTTAAATGAATGTCACTCTAGAGCATGTGGAGGTCATATGTCTAGGTATGCCACAGCCCAAAAGATATTGCGTGCTGGCTATTTTTGGCCGTCCTTATTTAAAGATTGTATTTCTGCTATCCGAAAATGCCACAACTGTCAAATCTTTGATCGAAATATGCATGCACCACACACTCCTCTTCACCCTATAATTTTTGTCGGTCCTTTTGAAAACTGGGGCATTGACTTCATTACATGTAACCCTCACTCGGTCGGGGGGCATGGGTATATTATTCTCGCAGTAGATTATTTTACCAAATGGGCTGAGGCGATGCCTACATTTGTGGCAGATGGAAAAACTGTAGCTACTTTCGTGTTCAATCATGTGATTGCTCATTTCGGTGCACCCCAAGCGATAATTACTGACCATGGGAGTCATTTTCGAAACATCATGATGACTGAACTGACTGATCAACTTGGCCTGCGCCATGACAGTTCTACACCATATTACCCGCAGGCTAATGGTCTAGTTGAAGCTATCAATAAATTTTTAGTCACCATGATCAAACGAATCATCAAAATTCATAAATTGAATTGGCATACCATGCTTTTTTCAGCACTTTGGGCATATCGAACCTCAGCAAAAACATTGATAGGTTTTACCCCTTTTCAACTGGTTTACGGTTTAGAAGCAGTATTACTGATTGAAAGCGAGATATCGTCACTCCAACTAGCCATAGAGTTACTACCAACCACTTTTGAAGAGGAGAGACACTTTTTGTACTTAGCTCAATTAGATGAGAATTGACGCACCGCTGCATTAGCTACCAAAGCTCATGCGAAACGAATGAAATCTCAGTATGATAGAAGTGTTACACCTCGTATTTTTTCAGAAGGAGACCTAGTCTTGGTTTATGATCAAGCTAACGATAAGCTAGGGGCTAGGAAATTCGAACCCATGTGGCATGGTCCTTATATTGTCAAGCGACAGCTTGCAAAAGGGGCCTATGAACTTATTGACTTTGACGGGGTCTCTTTAGACAAACCCAGAAATGGGCTTTATCTGAAGAGATATTAAGCTTGATTCTTGTGTGGAGATCTTCCCTATATATTAGTTATTTTCATAAGCTGGTGTGTTGTATATTAGAAGAGCGTGCCTAGTTTAAGTGTGCTTTTACTACTATCCCTGCTTATCTGGATCACTCTTGATTTTGCAGATTTCAACGTCCCTTCAAACATACATTGGTTTTGCTGATGGTGCTTGTTGTAGTACACGGAACATTTCTTCCGCAGCTTGGGTTATTTATTCACCCACTGATGAGTTAGTATCTATGCATGGGGTAAGCCTCGGTCAAACGACGAACAATATTGTAGAATATAGCGTAGTTATTGAGTTATTGTCTGAATCCATTTCATTTGGAATTCGAAGTTTGATCGTTACGTTAGATTCTAAACTCATTGTATTACAATTGAATAGAGTATATGCAATTAAAAACCAGTGTTGTTAAGATTATTTTTTAAATTTCGTCTCTTGGAACTAGAACTTTATTATATTGAGTATCAACATATTCCGAGAAATTTAAACACATTAGCTGATGTAGTAGCTTCTAGTGTTATAAAAAAAAATTTGCGATAATTAAAACAGTAGATAAAAATAACATTTGATAACATGTTAGACAGATAACTAGAAATAGTAGTAATATCATAGCATAAGAGTAGTGTTTTCAAAAAATATTACATCGTCCTCGATCATAGGTTCAAAACGCCTTATGATCGGGAAAAAGTGATACAAAAAATGATATAAGTCTACATGGTCAATCATCCACTATCCGTGGTGATGATCATGATAAAACACTGCAGCCCGTGCCACCTTGCTCAAGAATCTCCTGAACCGTCCTGGAACCCCGATAACATATCTCTGTAAGCGGAGCGGAATGTCATCTATTGTAGTCTCTGGAATATCTAAAGTCAACAGCTCCAGATGGTTTTTCAGGTCGGTAAGGATCTCTGCTGTATGATCCAGTGCTGGTGGTGCTGCAGCTGGATCTCTTTACTTCCTGTCAAAAGGACGGAGAGTGGCTGGTCGGCGTGGACCCACATCTGCATTTGAATTTTTGTCATCAGTTTTATACGATTAAAAAAACAAAATAAAATTAGAATTTAGAACATGTCAAATGATTCTTGCCTGAGTCATCCCACTGTGTTCCTGGAGGAAGAGACATCTCTCGATCGTCGTGGAAATCCATCCCAGCATAAGGGAAATCTTCTATCGCGAAGATTTGGTTTTCCAACCAATGGAAATAAGCTGGAGTGAAATGAAAAATCTCGCCGCCTTCACTATGATGGGCCATCAGTGCAACCCATCGAACCATCTGAGGCTCTTTGACTCTACCATGATCAACTGAGATGATCTGTGGGGCCAGTGAAGGAATTCTCTCTAGAGCAAATGTGAGCACAATCGCTCCATACCCAAAGTTTTTCAACTTCGAGTTTTTTTCTCTAGTCAGTTGGCCTTTGACATTGGCCAACACTGCCTTGCACCAATTGAAAATGGTGCCTCTAAAGCAATCAGAATCAGTTTGCATTTGGGATCTTGTAGCAACATGTGGATCTGCGCTCCCACACAACCGAGTTACAGTAAACGCAACCACTTTGAGTTCAGGACGAATAATGGTTTTTATATTAATGCGTTTATCTTTAGGGTCAGCTTCTTCATTGCAAAATTCTTGCTGAAGGCTAGTGACAGATTGACCACCTGCCCTAGCCCCAAACAAAGAGAGTGGCTCGCCCCTCTTTGATAAACCAGTGAGAAAGTATATATCTTCCAGCTCAATTTCGAGCCGGTGACCTCTAATGATAAAGCATTATTCCTGGACATCCCATTTGTTTACTAGCCAGGTAAGTAAATCTACTTGAGCCCTCATACCCTAAATGGCCCAAAATTTGTACAAACCACATTCTCTCAATACACGTAATGTGGGCGGATGTTGCATATGGTGCATCATAAACATGAAATATTGCCAAGTACGGGAGAAGAGAGAAATGAACACTTGTCGGCAGTTCTGTAGTACCTTGGCCTCAGATTTTGTCATACTTGATTATTGTATCGTTATTTATACATTGTACCATGTTGAAATCTTTGTACTGCTTCTAGGTATTAGCTTTAGGTTAATTGTTACTAAACCATCTGCAGTTTTGTTATGTGTTCAAGAGGACAATTCAAATAAACCATTCATTTGCAAACATATGTCTCCATTTGGGTTGACCATCCCTGAGTCAGTCCTTGAAAAATATTTCTACAAAACTTGATCTAATGGTTTCGTGTTGTGGGATTTCCTACGACGGATCACTTTCTATCGACGACAGCTCATCATCTAGGAAGTTGATCTAGAATCATTTAGTACCTTGGAATCTGCATGCCTTAATGGCGGGTTTCTCGCCTTCGATGACAGGTTGCATCATTGACCTTCAATCGAACGATTCCGTGAAATGTTCGACTTCAGATCATTTATTCACATTTCATGGATTGTAATGAGAAATTTGAGAGCCATTTTCATTATTGGTGGTTTCTCTCACACTTGTTGACAGTTCACATCATTGGATGGTAATCAACTGGTTTCTACCATGTTCGACTTCGACACAATCAATCGCATGGATAGAATCGTACTAGTTCGGGTAGCAGAAATCAAGACCCTGGATCTAGTTTCCACCATCCAGGCTGGGAAGAGTTTTATTATTCATTATGCAAAAGTAGACTCGGTATTTTCATGATAAATCGTTCTTGCGGACAAGACTGATCTCCCTAGTGTTAGAAGACAATCTAGCAACAAACGAACAACTAAGTTTGTCTTTCTTTAAGTATATTCGTTTTACAAATAAATGCTATGAAGGTGTCGATCCTACCTTAGATCCAAATGCTTATTTGCAGTCGTAAAGCTTCCGTCGCATTAAGAATCCTTCCGTCGCAACAAGAATCCTTTTGTCGATCTGCAATCGCAAACAAGAAAATATTAGTAGCACCTGTTTAACAAATAATCATAAAACATACCTATCATAGTGATCAAGGAATCTATGAAATAAGCGATCAAATGACAACTTATTGAAATAAACAATCGAACGACAATTTATTGAGAAAAATAGAACTTGATTGTATTAATCTTAAAATATACAGAAGAACCTTACAACCTTAGCCTTGATGTTCGAAAGGTCTTCCCGGGGTCCGAAGCAGGAATCTCCTCTACTTTGATAAGTCTTGCACTCTTCCTCCAGAAGCACAAAGAGGTATGTGATATTTCCTCTCAAAATTCAATAGAAAGAAGTCTAAATCTCAACAACACTTCAGCTTAATAATCTTCCCTTAACCAATCTTCTTGTTAACCCTTTGAGGCTACCCAATGCCTCCTTTTATAGAGCAGATGAGGAGGTTAGGATTCCACCTTTAAAGGGATAGAATCCTCCTTCAAAGGGATAGGCTCCTCACATCAAGGGATTAGTTCTTTAAGGTGTGGGATACATGCACCTTACTAAAGCGTACTCATCCCCAAAAAATCTCATCTAGAACCTTCCAGAATTGACCAAAAATCAACTTTTTGACTTACGAGAAACCGTTAGCCATAACACTAGATTTCTGCGTTCTAGAACAAGCCCTTCACAATCTTCACATTACTCAGCCCCAACTAGGAATGGGGTCGATACTAATCGTGACTGTGTTTTGAGCTTTGAGAAAATTTTTACATTTTTAAAGCAACAAAAAAAAAAAGCCACCCCGACATTCTGCTGACTGTATGAGCTCATTAAACACTCATACTTACCTCCTTTGCAAGTCTTACAACCTTTGTTCCTCATTCCAAGCCTCAAAACTAGGAGAAAAACCCTAAAAATCTCTGAAACTCAGGGTACATAGGTAACATGAGACCTTCTTGCGTTTTTAGCTAGGGTACGCAGGTAATGTGAAGATAAACTGCGTTCTAGAATGCATTTTTCCAGTGTAATGCCTGCGGTACCCCTGTAAAGTCAAAAAAGCGTGAAATTAAACTGAAAAAGTTGAATTTTGGTCAATTCTGGAAGGTTCTAGATGAGATTTTTTGGGGATGAGTACGCTTTAGTAAGGTGCATGTATCCCACACCTTAAGGAACTAATCCCTTAATGTGAGGAGCCTATCCCTTCCAAAGGTGGAAACCCAACTCCCCATCTCGCTCTATAAAAGGAGGTATTGGTAGCCTCAAAGGGTTAAGAAGTTAAGTTAATTTAAGCTTTTGGAGATTGAGAATTGGAGTTCAAGCTTTATGTGTGATCGGAAATAAGTGCTATTGAGACATTGTCATTATTGATGGTTTCTCTCACACTTTTTAATGGTTTTCATCATCGACCGGTAATCAAGTGGCTTCTACCATGTTTGACTTCAACACAATCAATCACATGGATAGTTTCGCACTAGTTCGAGAAGAAGAATTCAAGACCTTGGATCTAGTTTCCACGATCGAGGCCGCAAGGAGTTTTATTATTCATTATGTAGGACTACTTATTTATTATTAAACGAATGAGGTTGCATCATTGACCTCCGATCGAACGATTCCGTGAAATGTTCGACTTCAGATCATTTATTCACATTTCATGGATTGTACTGAGTACATTGAGAACCATTGTCATTATTGGTGGTTTCTCTCACACTTGTTAACATTTGACATCATCAACTGGTAATCAAGTGGTTTCTACCATGTTCGACTTTGACACAATCAATCGTATGGATAGAATCGTACTAGTTCGAGTAGCGAAAATCAAGAACTTGGATCTAGTTTCCACCATCCAGGCTGTGAGGAGTTTTATTATTCATTATGAAGTAGGCTACTTATAACGGATGGCTGCGTCCATACTGTGTCTACATTATTGATGTGATAGTAAAATCATTTCTACATCAGAACAAGTTTTAGTTAGTGTTTGATCTGAGTATGGGAATGCCTACCTCAGCGATAATATTTATATATATATGTTTTGCATTGAATGTTTTGACAGGATTCCGATTGGGGTGTCCACAAGCTAATCCTCGAAATGATAAAGCACATCACTCTTCAAATGGTCTTAGACTTTTCACTTTAGGGGGCAATCTGTTACACTAAAATTGTCACCATGACGTTTTACTGTCTGTATGGGTTCATCATTACTCATATATTACTCCCTTAGAAGTCTACAAATATCAAGTTCCTAAAAACAAGCCTTGAAATTGAGAGAAAAGCTTATAAAAGTCATAAAAATACTTGTACCGCACTTTCTCTTAGTATTACCCGCGGTTCAGCATCTGTTTCTTTTAGAACATGTGGAACCGACTGCACTTTTTCTTCATTTAAGGGCGGTTGCCTATAAAAGGTAAAGTGAAGGTGGAAGTAAAATTTGGAAGCCCAGCTGGTTGAATATGGAAGCTTCTGGAAGCAATTATTCGGAGGAAAGTTCGCTCCTTTCATGTACATTCATCCCTCCATTAAAGGAGCCTACCCCTTGGTATGTGGAACTTAATCCCTTTGAAAGAGGATTCTATCCCCTTTTATTTGGAGCTGCAACCTCTTCTCTTTTGCTATAAATTGAGGCCATAGTTCAGCCTCAAGGGGAGTTAGGCTTTGAGATTTTTTGAGGAGAATTGCTGGAAAAACTCAGACTCTCTTAACTGATTATCATATGGGAATGATTGCACACTCATGTGTATGTTAGTTGAGAGAGTGCAAAGGCTTGTCAAAGTAGAGGAAACGCTTGTTTCGGACCCCAAAAGGACCTGTACGACATCAAGGCGAACACAGTTGTAAGGCTCCTTTTTTCATCAAAGATAATACAAATGGATCCTGTTTTCTCAATGAGTTGTTTATTTAAATGGCTTATTTCTTGAATTCCTTGATCATCAAGATAGATTTATGGTTTATGAATTAATCTATATTATGCAGGTGCTTCTGATTATTTCATGTTTTTTATTATAGATCCCAAAAGGAGGTGTATTCAAAGCGACAGGAAAGAAGACTACGATCAGCGCTGGACTACAGGTAAGTCCTAAATCCTTCATTATAGATAATTCTAGATCAAATATAATCTAGAGAAAGTAGCTTACATCTGTCTGTTTGTTGCTAGTTATCGTAGGATACTAGGGAGATCTGTCTTGTCCGCAAGAATGATTTATCCGTCCAACACACTACGTGAGTTCGACTAACCTAGAAAACGTTCAGGTGCTATGCTTAGAGGAGCCCGAAAGGACCATAAAATGTTCAGGTACTGTGCTTAGGGCAGGGAGGACCCGACTCTGCATGCAGGTGCTACGATTTTTCCTGAAGTCCCTTTTTCACCTGCAAATGCCCAAAAACCTCAACAAACTCCTTCAAAGTTGCTAATCAAGGGTTTTCAAGAGAATTTCTAATTGTCCTAGGGTTTTTCTCAAAATATAGTGGCCAAAATGTCAAATGAGAAAGAGGGCAAGGAAGAAGAAAGCATTGAAGATGAGGTCAGTGATAAAATAGATAGCATATGAGGCATTTAACAAAGAAGAAAATGGCCAATGTTGAAGATGAGAGCAGTAAAGATCACAGCCATTGGACTCCTAGTAGTAATGATGAACACCATGAAGTCAGTGTAAACAGTGAGACTCAAGATGATGTAAAGGATAAATCAGGAAACAGTGAAGAGGCAGAGAATATGCAAACTAATAACAAAGATGATACTAGTGACAATAGTGACACTAAGGATCACCATGACAGTGAAGCTGATGACAATAGTGAGGAAAATAAAGAGGCTGATAGTGGGAATACAAATAACAAAATTAGTGAGGGGAAAAATGAAGAAAGAAGCCAAGGTAATAGTGATGATGAGGTAAGCAATAACTCACAGGACCAAGAATACATTGAAGAAGATATCAATGAAGAAAATGACAAAAAGGAAAAGCCTTCAAAGAGGCAAAGGAGGAAGAAAACCTTAACATTTTTGATGAACCACAGGACTAAACACCAAGAAAACCTTGGAATATTGGCTGAAGCTTCACTACAGGCCTCTCAAACCCCATGAGCAAGGTATCCACCAATTTTGGGAAAATTTTGAAAAATTTTGGTTTTGTGCAAATTTTGAGGCCTCTAAGCACAACACCCTTGGCGCTACACTTTCACCTCAGACATCCTCAGGAGGAAAAATTTGAATTTTTGGAATCCTCACATCAATTACAACATTCTCACCAAATTTCAGAGCATTTCAAGCATTTTTGATCCCTCAAAAGGCTAAAAAACACCTCATTTTTCACCTTTCTGTCTCATTTTCAGTCCTGGCACTACACCTAGAGCAGTTTTGGGAAATTTACCTTTTGGACAGGTTAATGGAGCCCAATCAGAAAACCAAGGGAATTTTTGGAAAGTAGACTCACCAGGTTTCCAACTGCCATCACAGAGCCAATTCCGACATTGGGAAGGTCATCAAAACTTGGCTGCAAGTGGACCCAGCTTCTCCCATGCAGGCGCTACGCGTTCAGACCTTATTGTGTGTTTTTGGCCAAAAAGTCAAAAAAAGACACTCATTAATGGAAAAATTATATTTTAGTGTTTTTTTAGGAAAATCACTCCAAATTTAGGTGCTAGGAGTTATTTTAACATTTATTTCATGAGATATTTTGTGCCTTGGGCCTTGCATGGTCTCTTAGGCATAAATGACATTTATGGATGATTTTGACATTTTCAAACCCTAGTTAGGGTTTTTTCCCTCCTTTGATAGATAAATAAAGAATGAGGGCCTTATTGTAAAAATTTGGCATTTGATGACTCTTGAGAGCAATATATGGTTTTTTGGAGATTGAAGAAGAAATTGGTGTTGTGGAGCTTGTGAATGGATTGTTTTGATTGATGATGGAGAAGGCTTGCTTGTAGGATCCCTGAGCTTGGTTAATGGTGATGTGCTTCTACTCAATCCTTGTTTTCTTTTGTATCATTGTGTTTCATCCTTCTATATTGTAGTAGGACAAAGGTTTTAGACTAAGAAATGTTTTTCAAAGGCACCTTAGCTCTATTTGTTCTTCACTGCCTCTATGTTTTCCCTTGCTAGGTCAGTTTAGAGAATTCTTAGTTTCTCTCTAGACCCACCCAAGCTTGTTTATCTCATGAATGGTTCAATATAGTAGGTACCAAAGTTGTTTTATGGTTAGCCCTGCTTGTTTGATGTCACTAAAACATTGTTGTTGAGATCTTTCTTTGAAGTACCACTAATTAGGTTTTTCCAGAGAGGCTATGTTTCAATCATACCCTTTGTTCATGCTTGAATAGTTGTTTTGGAGATATTTATGGCTATGATAAATGATGTTTAGGAGTTCCCTCTTCTTTGATTAAAGTTATATGTTTATCTTAAATGTTTTTTAACCTTGAAGGTGAAATCACTAGAAGTTAAATGAGTTTCTCGCCTTCTATAGTTCACTGGATTGTTTGTCTTAAATGCTTATTTGCTTGAGTTTAATCAAGGAGTTATTGGTGTGCCCTATATTATGATTACTTCTTTATGATAAATAGTGTTTAAGGCCTTTCTTGTTAAAGTACTTGACAAAGGATTCTTAATTTCCCTTTGCCCTACTTTGTTCACAAACTTGATGTTTGCTTCATCTCACACAAACCTTGAAAATCCATTTGACCATGCTAGATTTTCCCTGTGATGCACCCTGATTCATTGTTGAACTTTCCATGGCTTTTATTGTCTCCATAGCCTAATGAATTGAGGATTTCCTTACTCCATCTATTCTACTTTATCATCTACCCAACCAAAACAAACAAACAAACCTACTTTATCTTGGTTTTTGATCGACAGATATCTGTCTGCAGGTTAGGGGTTTTCTCTGCTTTAGAGAATTTTCAAATCTTTCTTGTATTTTCCAGTTTTCCAAAATCGTCTTCTTTCGATGCATGATGTCCATTATTTTTTATATAAATCCACCTCAAGCATTTCCGGCTCATGACCTCGTTAAAATTTTG
>JAXQQM020075353.1:0-246180 GCA_034641835.2 Pinus albicaulis
AGATCCGTGCTGAAATGCAGATATGACCACCATTAAAGAAGGCGAGGATTTGAATCTGTAGAACCCTCCAGAGAAAATCAAAAGGCAAATTTGGGTGGATGAAAACATTAATGCAGCGACAGATTATTAATGAAGAGGCTATGAATTCATTGTCCGGCAGGAAAGGTTTCAAATTTGAAATTCAAAATTAGAAGGCCGAAAGTACTATGTACAGAAACAGGCGCCTCAAGGTTTAATTGCCGCAGATCTCCCTCCTCCAGCAAAGGGCGGAACATTTGTATATTTTATTATTTATGTCTTGTTTATGAGGAGATTTTCATTTTCAGCATTCATTTCTGAGAGTAAATTGTAAAGTACAGTCATTTATGTTTAGTCATTCATAGTATGGGCGCGAATGTTTTCCGCCATTTTATTCAAATCAGATCAATAAATGTAGGATACCTACCCCACGCTCTGGAGCTTTCCATCTTCTCTATAAAAGGTAGAAAGAAAGACATTGTAAAGGTTCCAGATTTCTATCAGCAAACTGTGCAGTGAAAAGGCTTTTGTATACATTTTGTAATATTCCATGTATGAAGGTTCAGAGCCCGTAGGGTCTCAGTGAGGAGGAGTTATAACTGTAATGAGGATTCTGGTCTTTGGTATCTCACAGTATGTAATTTCTCTTATGTGTTAATACAATATCTCATTTCATGCTATTTATCTTCTTGTATCATGCTCTAGAATGCGAGTGGCTCACTAGTTTGCAGTAAGGATTCATCCTTGTTGGTGCCCTTTCTGGAATTAGTCAAGCGCTTTAAATAGGCCTAGTCATGATATATTGTTCCATGTTCATCTCATCCATATTTTCTGCTATATTAGTTGCATGAGGAGGGTGCTTTTAAAACGCCATTGTCATATAAGGATTCATAAATTAGTATGCCCTTATGTGGTTTTGTTGTGTATCTGGGTATCAGCCTCATGATAACTAATATCTTCTTTATGTTTCCTCACTGCACTCATCTCCTGATATTTGATTTCTGTGATATATTATTTGAACTGGCCCTCTTTACAGTGAGTTGTCTCTTAACTGTCTGATGCCTTTGTATTGGAGTTTTACATGATGTCCCTACACTATTCTTATCTTTGTGTCAGCTTCTGAGAGAGTTTGGTCCCATTCAAAACTTATTTCCTTGTTTTACAAGAGATAGTAAGTGAGCTTTTGGATTGACAACCCAAGCTATATGAAGAGCTCCTTACTATATTAAGATGTCCTAGGCACTAGTCTATGGCAACTCTAGACTGTCTCTAGGGGGTGACAAAATTGTCCTAGCGACTACAAAAAGCGCAATTTTCTTCATAAGATACCTTTGATGAAGATCCGTCCCTGGTAGTCCTCCTTATCTCCTCTTGCATGAGATCCGCCCAAAGTCGCTCCCATCCCGGCAACTTCTCCCGACCATTGACAGAGTCCTGATAGGAATGCCAAGCTTTCGGAAGACCAAGGAGAGCCAGGTCTACCAAGTCCTCTTCATCGACAGTCACCCCCACACTTCCCAGCTCATCTCTGCATTGAGTGAACTTCGTGAGGTACTTGGCGATACTGTCGCCTTTCTCCATCTTAATGTTTCTGAGTTTATCCTTGAGTGCCAGCTTCCTTTGGTCGCTCTTGCTCTGGAATAGATATGTCAACGCGTTCCACATCAAATATGGAGAAGCTTTTCCATGCAGGCTGGATACAATGTGATCCTTCACGCCCTCCAACAAAATCCTTCGACATTTCGCCATCTTCTTTTGCCAAGCCTCAACTTCAGCAGGATCAGTAGGCTTTTGGACATCCATATCTACGAACTCCTTTAGCCCATTATCTTCTAATACCGCCTCCATCCGATATTTCCATGCAACATAATTCGAACTGCCCTCAAGAGCATATTCGAGTCGCAAACCGTTGAAAGACATTTCAACTCCGGCACCAAGAAAACAAAATGCTGCAAAATTCGAATTCCAAGCTCAAAACTCAATTGCTTCTGGATCTTTGAGAACAAATTATTTCTAGCACAGAGATCAAATGTAAGGGCATTTACTGGATATATCACCTTTCAGAGAAAGGATGGATCCAGAGGCTACCTGGCCCGTTACAGACTCTGTCTACCGAAATAAAATTGTAATCACTGTAATAGATCCCGATGATCAATTCGCTCCGATACCATGTAGAAATTTTCTGAATAATGAAGATTTATCCACTGAGATTATCCTGATCATACACTAATTCGAATTCATGTATAACACATAACCTCTTCTACAATCGATCATCAATATGCGAAAATAGAAACAGTCGCATGCGCACATAAACACAATATGTAATGGGGAAAGCTTATAGCTGAAAACCCCCAGCTATTTTGTATATTATAATAGAGGAGAACATGTAACAATATCAGTACAATACTCCTCACAAGTACTCAGTACTGTCTCCAAAAGTTACACACAAACTAGCTCAGTTTTGAACAAGTCACAGGTTCAAAACTCATCCACTAATTGCCTGCCTCTATTGCGCAATCCAAGTTGGTTGAATGAGAGATCCAAGTTCGAATCTCCTTGGCTTCAACTATGCAATCATCATTGGAAATATCCTCCAATGCTTCTGCAAATCTCATGCACAACTCATGTCGCAACTAATAGCAAACTCACCCTTTCATCTACCTCTTCCACTGGTCTCCACTGAACTGTCCATGCACTGTAGTGAACTGATGTGTTCTTGAGTTGAATAATGAGTTAATAATTAGTGAATTAAATAATATTTAATTCATTCCACTCATTACTAGTGTATTAGCCAGTTAAACTAAACACAACTAGTTCAACTAAGTTAAACCGAACACAACTCCACCAACTGTCTCATCAACTCCACCAAACTCTGCCACTGAAGTCCTAACTGAAGTCAACCATGCATGAGCTCACCAAACCCCAAGGAATAGCATAATTCCTTCTGTCAGATGCATGGGCCACATTCGTAGCTCCAACTGAAGTGCTCCAAGAGAATAAACTGAAGTTTAGAGTCTAAATATTATTAAGGGTTAATAATATTTGACTGACCTATTTTTAGACAGGCAGTCTAAAAATAGACTTCGACCTATTTTTACCAACTCCTAATTAATCATCCAAGAATAGCATACCGCAACTCCTAGACCATGCTCCATATGTCTAAAAATAGACATAGTCTAAAATAGACTTTGCGCCAAAATAGTTCGCGGCCCACTTAGTGAAGGCGACTTCATTTCACTAAGCTCCATCATCTTCGTTGCAATTTCAACACTTTATGTTCTAAGACCTTAATATGTTACGCACTTTGGTTCTCAACTAGAGCTTTAAAGTGGCAGAATTTCTCAAACACTTCACTCTTCAACTTCAAGAAATAAACCCAAGTTTTTCTTTTGTAATCATCAATAAAGGTCAGCATATAGTGGATGCCTGCTAATGATGGTGTTTGCATTGGTCCACACAAATCAGAATGGAATATTTCTAAGGGTGCCTTTGCCCTTATGCTCTTTCCTGATGGAAAGCTTTCTCTGTGTTGTTTGCCCAAGATGCAGCCTTCACATAGGTTGTCCAGATTTTCAATCAATGGTAATCCCTTTACCATTTCTTTACTATGCAACAAATTCAGACCTCCAAAGTTGAGATGTCAAAATCTCAAGTGCAATAGCCAGTTTTCATCCTTTGCTTCTCTTTGGAATGTCTCTTATGTCACTGCTGCCATTGCAACTCCTTTATTCATAGCTACTCTCATCTTGAGAGGAAACATTCTGTTTCTTGTCATCTTCACTTGTGCAATCCTCTACTTGCTTGGTGGTTTATCCATGCTGGTGCATACATCATCTTCAAAAAATACATTGTAGCCTTTCTGAGTCAGTTGTCCAATGCTCAAAAGGTTACACTTTATACCAGCAACATAGTAAACATCTGATATGGATCTCCTTTCTCCTTTATTTGTCAAAACACTTACTTTTCCTTTTCCCATGAAAGAGACCTTACTGTCTGTCCCCAATGTTACTTGAGACTTTACATTTTCATCAATCATGGAAAACATAAAAATGTTTCCAGTCATATGGTTGCTACATCCTGAATCTAGAAACCATGTATCTTCATTTTTCTCTTCAGCCATATTACATGCTAAAAATGGATTTTCTTGACTGAGATTTTCTTTAGTAAAATTAGCACTGGTTCTACTACCCATGTCACTCTGTTTCTTCCTACATTCATTGGCATAATGACGATACTTATTACAGTAATGACATTGGACTTGGGATTTATCATACTTTTGTCCATGTGCTTGATTTTGTCCACCTTGTTGGCTGTTGCCTTGGCCTTGGTTCTGATTTTGATTACTGCCCCTTCCACTTGTATTTGCAGGGCTGCTTCTTCCTCTATTTTGGCTTCTGCCTCTTCCTTTTCCTCTGTAGTTTCCTCTACCTTGACCTCTTCCTCTTCCAAAGGACATTTGGGTCTTGAAGGAATGCTCCAAAGATGAGTTTTTTTTTCTTCCCAATATTTGTTCATGTGTAATCAATGATGCATGAATCTCATCAACTATAAAATTTGAGAGATCCTTTGTCTCTTCAATGGTTGTGACTATCACATCAAACCTTGAAGGTAAGCTCCTGAATACTTTCTCCACTATTCTTCTCTCTTCTATTGTCTCTCCATGAGATCTCATTTTGGGTAACCAACCCAATCAACAATGTGAAGAATGAGTCTATTGTGTCAGACTCTTTCATGCAAATGACTTCAAAATCCCTTCTCATTAATTGAAGCTTTGTTTTCTTTACCTTCTCCATTCCTTGGTAGGTTTCCTGGAGGATATCGCATGCATCCTTGGACCTCTTGGCTGCTGCAATCCTTGGAAATACACATTCATGTACTTCCTGATAGAGATAGAAGAGGGATTTTGAGACCTTCTTCCTATACTCTTCAGCAAATCCTTCTCTGCATGTGTTAAGGCATTATATGCTTGTTCATCTGCTAGTTCTTCTAAACCATCTTCAACTAGCTCCCATAAATATTGCGAGGCAAACAGGACTCTCATTTTGATTGCCCAATAGTCATAGTTCTTCCCATTAAACTGTGGGAGTTGAGTATTTCCTATACTCGTGCTTGTGCTGGCTCCTGCCACAGCTATCTTACTAAACTATGATTTTAAAACTTGATTGTGTTTCCAAACAAACTGTTTCACTGCTGAGAAATAAACTTTGTTTTGGTAAATACATTGTTTTGCTGAGCCTTCACACTACTGGTCAAAAGCTACAACAACTCCTTCTTCTTCCTTCAGCTTCTTTGGAAAATGAAAAGAGCCTAGACTATCTTTGATACCATGTTGGAATTTCTGAAGTATTCCAAACACACAGAGGAAACAAAATTCCTCAGCTAAACACAGAGATTTAACTCAAAATATATGGACAGAGATGCAATAAAATCACTTCTATTTCATTAAAACAAAAATCTATTACACATGAAGATTTTTTCAGAACTTCATTGTTCTGGATTACAAGTAAGATTGCTTCAGTTTTACTGCTATACACGCAATGTTACCAAAGCTTTGTTTTGTTGTCTCTGTCTTTCTATTCTTCCTTCGAGAAAAAATTACACACAAATCATTACTCTATTTTTTTTCTGCTCTCGGCTTTTTCTTTTAACGAGTCATCTGCAATGTCCCTTTTTTTTTGTCGGCCTTCGGGCATACATTTTAAAGGTGTACATAGTAAAAAAAAATATAACAACATTTCACAATGTTGTTTTATATATATTATAATCATATAAAATGTTTATAATATATATATTATAAAACTTATTTATAATACTAAGCCTTCAAACTTATGTAATGAAACCTTATCGCGGTGATTTATAAAACTAAATCAAAAAAATTTTTTAAACATTTTAAACCAAGGTTAAAAAACCTTATAAACAAATTCCTTTTGCGGATTTCAGAACATGAAACAAAACTTGTTTTAATTAAATCATCACATCCAATTTTGAGGTGGGTGAGTGGACTTTAGAATTTGCGATTGAGCTCCTATTGGTTGATTGCGGATGTCTTTGGAAGATTCCAAAAATGCAATTCAAAACCTTTCAAGAATTTATCGCATCCATTTTTTACCTTTGTTGATTGGGCTTCAAGATGTGCGCTAAATTCTTGAAAGGTTTTGAAGCTTTGACGTGGAGTCTGTGGGCTCCATGGGAGTTCACGTGGATACATTCAAAATAAATCAAATTCAACGCGCGGGAGATAATGCGGTTTGGGGAGAGGTCTTAATGGCGGTAGGTGCGAAACTTGAATGTTGGATGGGCGTGGAGTAAACCACGAATTTCATTTCGGAAACGGGACCTATGGCCATAAACAAAAAAATATGGATTTGCGGGGAATATTAAACGGGAATTCATTTCATGGTGGCATGCAAGAAACAAACAAAAAAAACATTGTCGCATTATGTCCTTCGACTCAGATTTGTTATTGTGATTAATTTCAACATATGTATATATTACTACAAACTATTTATTTATTAATATCAATTTTGTTATATTTAATTTTCATATATCATTATAAAAATAGTTTACTACTTTTTTTTAGGAAGATTATGAAAATACCAACTAATCAATGCGCTGATATGTGAAACATACAAGTAGGAATGTTCAAAAAAGTGTATAAGGAGATGGTCAAAGAAATAGACATAATTTCGGCTCGGGAGGATCCCATCCGAACAACAACTTGTGTTTGAAATATATTTAATCATGATTGAATTTGTACATATCAAAAAATTAATGTAGCATTAAATAATAATTTTCAAGTATTTTCTTGCACAAAATAAAACAAGATAGAACTCATTCAACACATAAAACAAGACGCCAAGGAAGAAAGGGGTTGATTTCAAATTTTGTGAGTAGTTGTTAATATTTCCTTATAACAACTAAAGGTTTCATTTTTTACATTTTAAATTATTTTACAGCAACCATCCTTGAATGTCTTCAAATATGTGCTAACATCTAAAGAAGAGCCATTGAAAGAATTGATTGACATTGGGTTAAATAAGGGTTGTGATTATATGTTGGCATATCAAAAAAGTAATTGTGGATTTTGTAAGTATCTATGTTGTTTTACTTATTTTATTTTATAATTAATAGAACAGAAATATACTTTATATCAAATATGATTTAAAATGAGTTTTATAACATGCGAGGAAACAAATTATGGAACTATGACGACATAAGACTTGTTGCAACAAGGCATGAGACTTGGTTTTGAAATCATGTTCACGGTTTATAAGTCACTTCTTGCTATGGTACATTGTTATTGGATTTACATTGATGTATATTATTTATTCCAATTTTCACTATTCTCACCAATGTAGATACACTCATTAAAATTTCTTTTTTATGTTTGCGAGATGGAACTACAAGATCAAGAAGACGAAAAAAAATTGATGTAATCAACAAAAAATTACTCCAAATAACCCAAGTCATGGAAATAGCTTGAGAACGACGCAGTGCTATCAAATAATGATGATCGATTTGGATATTAATGCAACGTGTTGTATTTTTTTTGAAATAATTGTTTATGAAAATACGGCATTTTGTTTAATGTAATGGACATAGTTTCCCAATTGAAAGACAAGGGGTTACCAATAAAAATCCCATTTTGTTTGAAAAAGAGCCACTTATTGATATGTAATAAAATATATTTTAATTTATTCTATTGTGTTATCCAATGTTTTAGTGAAATGTTATACCATTGATTAAATATATAGATGATCAAATATTATAATGAAGAGATGTGAAATATGATAATATAATAAACTAATCCAAACATCACATAAAAATGCACTAATCAAATTTTACTTTATAGAATATTGGTATAATATATATATTGATTTTTTCGATGAATAATGGATTTTAAAAATTACAATAATTTCACTATCATAGGTCGATGTTTCCAAAAAAAGATAAAATATCATTCAAAAAAACCGACGTGTCTATAACATAAAAACACCTTTGGTGTGTTATGTTATTTAAAAGCACCATGACGACATATTTTTTTCATGACCGAGTTCCTTTTAAGAAAATGGCGGCATAGGTGCATTTGTCTCTTTAAGCACCAACCATGTTTGAGATTAATGCCCCGATGCATTGTAATTCTTAACGCACCGGTGCTTTCATATAACTAACTCCTCGGTATTATACAATATTATTTCCATCTCGGTGCATTATGAAAACTAACAACGATGGTTCTTTTGTATAACTAATGCACTCGATGCATTTGTACAAGTGATACACATCGGCACTTTGCAAGTTTACAAAAAGACATCATAACAACAATTTTTTTTCTTTCCCCAGGTGTTGTTCCTTAGAAGAATGCCCCAACGCTTTTTTATCTCTTAGCACTGGTGTGGTATGTATTACGCACCATTATTATTTGTGTTCAACACCTCGATGCTTTTAATTATGTATGTCGCTCGGTGATTTTATATGTGTAGCACACTCGTGCTACTTTTCCCATTAAGCGCACCACAAAAAAATGATCCGCTAGAACATTCGACCGCACAAATTTTTTTCGAGTTATGAATAAGTTCCGTTAGAACCTCCACTATCCCAAGAAGGTGTTTTAGAAAATGTTTTTTTCACAATTTTTTTCCAATTTTATAACACTAAAAAACTTATGTTATAACTTTCTCTAGAAGGTATTTCCACTTGTAGTGACATCATTGGTTTGATTGAGAGCCTTGGGGTCCACGGTGCCCGCATGGGCCCTATCCAACTAGATTTTTTCGATGGTGAAGTTATGTCCTAGAAAATTGATGGTGGAAACAAATTAGATTATCATTAGCTTAAACAATCTATCCCATTCCATTGTCGTTTTTTCATTTTGCTATTGTGCCACTTTCAAATTAGAGCTTTGCAAATTTTTCAAAACCTTGTTGTGTCTCAAGGAGTTGTTACCCTTCCTTGGAAGGGATGCTTGCCAAATTTTCAACTGATTTTGTTCAAGTAACCTCTTAGGTTTCACTACTACTATTCATAAGTAGGTGGTGTGGCTCTAGTTCGCTCACTTGGTAATTCTTTCAAAAAGAATATTCATTTCTCCTTCAATTTCTTTTAGGTTTCCCATTTAGCTGGTTGTTGTCTTCAAAATGCACTCTAAATATTCTCCAATTATTTTTTACGGGAGGCATAGCTGCGAGACAAGGGTTTATCCTTGACTATAGAATTAATTATTCATGTAAATTTCAGCGTAGCTCTAATCATTCCAAGAGGATTACTACGGGATATTTTTCAAGGTAATTTTCAACAAAACCTAGTTTTAACGAGCCATTTCTCGAGAATTTTCATTGGGTTACTCATATGGATTATGATGAGGTCTAATTTACCCTATTCCTTCGTAGGATATGCGACATATCTAATCCTTGTTCACATGTATATTTTGAACCCTAGGCAAGCTGATTACCCCTCCCTTCGATGGACTTTCTAATGAGTTAAAAGAAAACTATTAACCCTACCAGTGTTTCCCTCGCGAGGTGTACCTCACAAGAAACAAGTTCTTTATTCAAAGAGTTTTTGAGGTTTCATTCTTTCCTTTTCCTTCTCTTCATTGGTTATAGGTTCCCATTTACCTTTAAATTATTTGTCGAGGTTTTAGGTGTTTTGACTTACATTTTTTGGTGCCATAATGTGTGTGTGTGTTTGTCGGTTGGGGTTTTTTTATTTTTGATTTGTAAACATAGCTTGCTATGGCCATAGGCTATATTTCTACGCATGAAAGTACGTAAAAGAAATATTAAGGGTAGAAGCCCTCTTTTAATAGACCCTTTACTAACTTTTGTAATATATGCATGAGGGGTTCCCTTTCAAACAAAGATTGTTCTTTATGTACTCTATTTTAATTTTCGATGCTCCAAGTCGGACGTGAGCGTTATGGATAATATTTCCAAAGTTTTGGTCACATTTTTTTAATATAATTTACTCTATCAATTTCATCTAAGTATGTCTATTATGGACAATTTTTCATTATGCTTTTAGACTTAAGTCTATTTATACGGGACATTATTTTCTATCATACATGGTGGAACAATAACATTTCTTCATTTACCCAGTATCCCAAATATGCAGCTTACTTCACTTTGTAGTGGGCATAAGAATAATGAAAATTGTTCTTTAATTAATCCTAACCCCTCCAAATGGAGTTAGGACAAACTATGTTAGGCTTAAGAATAAGGAAAATTGTTCTTTACAAGTTTGCACGTCTAACTTGCACATGCACATAAATCCAAACACTACCTTAAATATAGATATAAATATATACATACTTATAGTTCTTTTTAGTCTACCGCTTTTATAACAGTGCTTTCAGAACAGAGCATCCACATTTAAATCACATCTCTTTATAATAATTATGTTTTACTTCTGGGCTGTCTTTAATTTTTTTATTTACAAAATTTTGCCTCAACAAACTGTATCCGGATTTTCTAGATACCTTCTGGCCACTTCTTATAACCAGATGAGCCTTTGTCCTAACACCTATGCATATTCTTTTACGTACAGCAACAGAGTTAACCAACATTAACAAACAATTTCTGATAGCTTGCGTTTATGTTTTTCTAAAATGATTAATATGCCAATTTTTTTATTTTCTTTTATAAAATAATTAATATGCCAAAAAAAAGTTTATTTATGGTTTCATTATTGAAAATAAATTACATCAACATTTTATATCACATGTCTTTGAATTTTTCCACCCAGCAAATAAATAAAAAAAATTCACTATAGTAAATTTTCCAAGAGTATTGCCTTCAACCACAACATCGAGAATGGGTGGTACCGTGGATGCAAGCATTCAATCTCATTTATTTGGAATCAAAAGTTATTAACATCGGATCAATTTGTAGTGTGGTTTTAATTTAAATTCTTAGTTCTTACTTTGTCATGCAAGCATGTTTAAATTCTTAGTTCTTACTTTGTCATGCAAGCATGTTCATCTTACTGTATATTAATGTACCATAGGCACTGCTCAGATTTATTAATGGCTTGTTATAATTTTCATGGCGGGGCTATTCATGAATATTTCGAATTTGATAATGCACTTGACAGGGCATATACTTATTTGATGCCGAAACCAAAATGATGATATGAATGAAAAAGGAAACATTTACGCACGTATGCTTGATTATTGTACTTGTCTATTTGTTATTAATGTCCTGTGTTGTGTTTTAGTGGGAGAATTTATCCCTTATTTTCGTCCAAAACTATGAAAATAGGACCGTCCATGGCATCTCAACGGAAGCACTCTAATTTCTTGGGAATCAGGATATTTTATTATAAAAAGTAGCTGAAAGGTGTTATTCAGAAAACAGATTACAAGATGAACTTCTGCCAAAGATGGCTCTGTACTCTAAGTAGCTCATCAACGTCTGCAGCTAAATGAGTAATATCTCCATCTTTTCCATTATGTATCCTTAATTATTTCTGCCTATATCCCTAATAGCCTGCAAGCAAACATACAAATAATTAGCTCGAGATGATCCGAAAGACTTCAATCCAGTTATCTACAGACATAAGTTAAATTATACAAATTCTACGTTAATGCAGAGAAAACTATAAAAGTTCAACAATGACCAGTAGGAAGAGTTGAACCATAAAAAATTCTCCATTAATGCAAAGGATTTAGTTTTGTAATAGACAATGCTCTCTGACATGTAACTTTCTTCAAATTAGCATGAAAGCAATACATTGTATAAGAAATATCAAAGAAAGCGCAAACAATAATTATAAAGAATAATAGCGTACATTATCAGTCGACATAATGGTGCTCCGCATTTGCCTTGCATCATCTAATATGGCGGCGGTGGAGGAGACTTGTAAGAGTAGTGGTGTGTGGGTGGCGACGGGTAGACGGGTGGTTTGGAATGGGGAGGGGGTAAAGTGGGTACTGGTTTGGGGGGGGAGCAGGACTTGCGACATGGGTTGGGGGGAGGAGGAGATTTGTATCCGTATGGTGTTTCAGGTGTGGTTGGAGCAGCTTTTGGTGGTTTGGTCACGGGAGAAGGTTTATGGTCTTTGTGGTGTTCGTGGTGGGAAGGAGTTGGCCATGATTTTGGTGGTGAAGGAGGAGGAAGGGGCTTCTCAACTGGGGGGAGGCTTGGCATATGGAGTAGGAGTTGGTTTCGGAGGAGGTGGAGATTTGTACTTGTATGGAGGAGAAACTGACACCGCCTTAGGAGGAGGTTTGCTATGAATGGGTGGTGGTTTCTCCACTACTGGGGGGCTTCGGTGTGGATGTGGGTGCAGTGGGCGGCTTATAATGGATTGGAGATGGAATGTGAGATGGAGGAGGAGGAGATTTGTAGAGGTATGGCTTCGGAGGTGCGGAATTATAGTATGAGGCAGCGGAGGGATTCGCAGAAGAAATGCAGGTAAGAACGAGAACCAGCAATAGGTTAGTAATGAAAGACATCGCTGCAAGGAGAGGCATCTTCTGCATGGCAGTAGAGAGCTCCAAAAGCCGAACTGTGTGGTATATGGTTATAGTTGATCGGTATTTATAGCATTTTTTCCGGTGCAGCGTGGTGGTGGAAACTCTTGTAGAGAGGCTTTGCCGGTCAATTACATCGTTTTCTTCTTTTAAACAAATTTCAAAGTTCAGCTTTTTTCTAGGAAGTCAGCCGCTCCACGCGACGGTGACGCGCGTGTCGTTTGCATCTCAGTCGCGTAGTGTTTTTTTAAGAGTCCAACCGTTAGAATACGACACGGACACATCAAAAAAGAATGAAATGACGGATGAGCTGGATGTGATTTGCGAACTCTTTTACGTGCAGCAGAGTGAAATGCCATTTGCTCGTAAGACATTCTTGGATTACCTTTTATGAATAATATTTTGGATTATCGTTGGTATTATCAAAGAAAACAATTTTTTAATTTCAGTATATGTGGTTAATAAAAAAAATTATGAGAAAAGTTTTTCATTAACTTTGGAGTTGAATTTTTTTCTCAATAATTATAAAAAAAATTTAATACATGAATTTAATATATATATATATATTAAAAATTATTTAACAAATTTGTTAATTGTGAACATTATCATGAAAATTTTTAATTTGTAAATAGTTCGTCATAACCATGGATTAATGTTATGGCTTATCAATATCACATGCTTATTATGATATGTGTTGATATAATATTTTAATTAATTAATTAGAATTAAATTAGTTAAAAGAGTATAATTAATTTGGAGATAAATCTTAATTCTTTATCTATAAATACTTTGATATATTCAATAAAGGTTAAATCTCTACCATCCAAATGATCATTATTAATAATTAAATTAAAATTATGAAAGACTTATTTTATAATACACATACCAATAGAGAATAAATCAATCCACATTATTAAATAATAATAAGAAATAATTGTTTTTACTTCATATTAATTAATGTATCATAATAAAATGAATGAATTATAATAAATTTTACTGATTTAAATGGAAAAACATTTTTTTTAATTAACTTAAAATAAGTTAAATTAAATTCTATTATTATTATTATAGGTTAAGGGGTGTCAAAATTTAGGATTTTGGGTGCTTCGGGTTTTGATAGTGCTGAATCCATTTCCACCATCAAAAAAATGATTCAAACATACCGACTACTTGATATTTTGAAATTTTTTTTTACTAGATTCTAGCAAAAGAATTGGTGTCGAGCTATTTTGTTAGGTAGATAGACAACTCCCTAAAACTATGCTATCAATTGTGTTTTAAGTAATTAACTAATTATAATTATCTTATATTTAAAATAAACTACTTTTTTTTAGCTTATAAAATTTAGATTTTGTTTGTATAACGATACACACTTCGTTCTATGGTAATTTATTACATCACTTTTTAATTTTTATTTAAAATTAATCATTTTTAAAAAATTTAAAACACATTTTTTTTCTATTTTAAATATGAAACATCTATATTTTTAGTTATATTTCAATTGTTTCTATCCAACAAACCATAAGTCAAATATACCAATAATTTATAATTTAACTAGATATGAGACTTGATAAAGGTAAAACAATATTGTTTTTGTTTACTAGAAAAGTTTACATCTAAATTAAACTCATACTTAAATGATAAAAAAATTATTTCAACCACAACCACTATAAATTTAAAAAAAAACCATCTATACTCTGCACCAACCAATTTAAACTTTCAATCTTATATTTTATATAATACTTCCTCTCAGACAATTACACTCAATAACTACAGAGGGAAGAAAAATGGAAAAGAATGATTTTAATACAATACTTCCTATCAAACAATTACAATCAATAATTAAACTACCGAGGGAAGAAAAATAGAAAAGAATGATTTTAATATAATACTTCCTATCAGACAGTTACAATCAATAATTAAACTACCGAGGGAAGAAAAAATAGAAAAAATAGAGCAGAACGATTTTAATATGAAAACACTTTAACAAAATTTTTTGACATTGCGAATTTAAGTTATGTTCTCCATTGTATCCGAACTGTTTTTACATTTGTCACTTCTGAAAAGAAAAAAACGGTTAGAAAACTCACATCTCTAAACATTAACAATCAAAGTATATTATAATCTAATAGAAATTGGAATCACGGTCACACACTTCACAATTAAAGAGATGATGTCGGTCTGAACCTCCTAAATTTGGGGAAGTTGAAATTACAAGAACTCCCTTTATAACTACTTTAGTACGCTAAATAACCTAACGGGAAGATGTCGGTGAGAACCTCGTAAATTTTCAGACCAGCATGCAAAAGCTGGTTTCATTGAATTTTATATGATTTGAAACAAAACGTATGAGAAAATCTACCCTCCCAAAAAGTCGGTTACTTTGAAATTTAAATGATTTGAAATAAAACGTACGAGGCCATCTACCCACCCTACCGGCTGCTTTGAAATTTATATGATTGGAAATTAAACTTATGAGACAAACTACCATACCCTTTTATGATTTCCGGGATTGTAGGTGCATGTGGGTCACGGAGTACTGGAAATGTGTTACATGCTCTATCGCTTTGCGCAGTGTGCGAATCGATTTTTTTAATGCATATCATGGGATACAGATAGGTATCTCTATATTTCATTGATTGACAGCAATTTGGATGGCTGATAGCGACTGACATTGTCTCCTCCCATACTTTTAACCATTTATCCAGTAAGAGCACATTCTTACGTGCATGCAGAAGAATTATAGACTTATGTCTAGATACATTGAACGGAGAAAATCTGAATTTTCTTGCTGCAATTTTTTAATTTAAAAAGAAATAAGCACGGTATGGAAGGACATACGAATGGAAATTACAACCAACTATGGAGGATGGATCACGGAAGATTTACAGATACGGAATTCGGATATTTCTTCAATCCACCCGACGCCTTAGAATGATAATATAACTAGAAATTCAGCTCCAGTAAGTTACTTATTCCAAGATTCTAATGATGCAAAACAGTTATATCTTCATAGAAGACATTTACTTGAGATTAACGATGAGTCTTTTAATAATGAGATGTTACGTTGCCAACTCTTCACTAGTAAATGCATTTTAATCTGGGAGGATAACCATGTAAATCATGGAGAATTGTGGCTTTCAATATTTCTCCTCACTACACAACAACATAACTACACCTTTATACATATCTTTATACTATGTTAAAAAAATCAAAAGATGCCACTCCAAATCTATATAAAGAGTGAAAGTCTGCCGAAATGCATTTAAAGGATCTAGATACATTAGGTTTAATATGATATTAGGTTTAATATGATTTTAGTTTAGATTAATACCAATAAAGTAATTTGTTTGCATGCATGATGAACGAAGGTTCTCTCTCAATTTTTCTCTCAGGAGCAACTCATCTTTCTCTCTAACTAGTTGATTCATGATTTAGTGCCTACGGGTCAAGAGTGCATAGACTCAATTCAGTCCAAAAAGTTGGAGGCCCTAGTTATGAAGCTACGCTTGCACATGGGAAATGATTGTGTTGATTGGAATTTTTTGCGATTAACAATGTAAACTTTGAAACAAGAACTATAAACTAAAAATGAGAACTCTAGCCAAAAAACCCCCAAAAAAATGAAAAACAACCCAAAAAAGAAAAGTCTGTATTCGAGAATGAGGTTTTATTTTTATTTTTAGTTTTAATTTGGAACATTTTTAAAAAAGGGAAGTAAAACCAATTTTCCTGTGCCAAATAAATAGAAAAAACACACTAATGTTGTTGCTAGAATACCATTTTTATTTTCCAGGTACAATTTTGTTGGCTCGAGGGGTCCTGACCCAAGTTCGGAGGTTAATGTTTGCCAAAAACCCCTATACTACTAGCCCTTTTGGCAGTGACCCACTCGCGCAGGCCAAAGTCTCACCCAAAGTAGTATGGGAAGGTGCTAGAACTAGGTTTCCGCACCTTGGGAGAGGGCAGGTAAGTCAGGTCAGGCTACGTCCGACCTCACAAATATCATATCGTATATTACAAAACCCACATCTATCAGTCCCTTCGCATCCACGTGTGCAATACCATGGATAGTCGCAACGAATAACAGATATAGGAAAATAAAACAACTATCACCGCTATTCTTGCATGTAGTCTAATAAAAAAATTCAGATCAATTGTCAACGAAGCATAATTACTTAGCACAATTACTTGCAGAGCTCAATATAGAGTTATGCATACCATAATAGATCTAGATCGCAATATAAACAAGCAACACAAGTACTTTCGTAGCTTAAATCAATGACATAGAGCATGCATAATCAGATATCACAGATCCAATAGATTCAGAGAGTTCAATATCCTTCTGCATTCATTAATCCTTTGGATCCTTTTACAATACCTAAACTGACCTACTTTATATACAGGGGTTAGCACACAGGCGGGGATCTCGCGCACATAGCCAGTCTAACTCAATAACCCAATCTAGATCTAATAGTTGCACTTAGCATCACAATCTCTATTCATTCCTCCCATGGTCCACAAACCATGGTTGCGGACTCTAGGTCTACCCTTTGACCCATTACAATTCTTTTGGGGATTTGACCCACCCAGAAACCCCTGTGCTAGACTAAATATAATAAAAAATATACAAAAATACTCAGAATTGTCCCAATTCGCAGCCGTTGGAGGACCCTGCTCCAACAGTCCCCAACAAAATCTTGTGACTCATCCCAAGTCACTGTGGTGCTAGGGTCTTTTCCTGCACTTGTACAATTACTCTGGTCATATAGTCATTTGATCTGATACGGTTTGAGCCGACTACCATTGACATAACCTGGTAGCATATCATCACGCAGGGTAGCTAGCCTAACAACTTGACCATCCATGATCTCCTTAACTGTGTAGGGGCTGAGCCAATGCTGTGGGGAATTTCCGGGATGCTTTGCAAATTGGCTATCATACAAGAGGACCAGTTCGCCCTCCGCGAAGGTATTTTGGCGAATATTTCGATCATGCCAGGCTTTATCGCGGGCCTTCTGGACTTGCTGATGAAAATTTGCAAGAAACTGATCTTCCTCCAAAGCCATAAGTTGCGCCAATCATTCCTCCATGATTTTAGGTTCTGCCATATTTGTAAATGCTGCAATATGTAGACTAGGAACAATATATTCCATGAGCATGATGGCTTCTTTACCATAAATCATCTTGAATGGGGTTTTCCCTGTTAGCTTCTTGCAGGTCATTCGATAGGCCCAGAGGAATGATGGAATGCACACATCCCAATCGCTACGATCATCATTGCATACATTCGTTAGCGCATGCTCCAATATTTTATTAAAAGCTTCAACCGCACCGTTGGCCTATGGGTGATATGGTGTGCTATTTTTGCGGTGGATCTGGAAATCCTCGGTCAAAGTACGTACCTCTGTCACTCATGAGGATCTTTGGACATCCAAATCTAGTTAGAATGTGCTCGAAGATGAAATGCATGGCGGTATTCACACTACAATATTTTACGGCTTGTGCTTCTGCCCACTTGGTTACATAATCAGTGGCGGTAATAATGTAGAGCACGCCCATCTTTTTTCCGGTTGGGTTGATCGGCCCAATGAAATCGATGGCCCATTAATCAAATTCTTGTAGAGCCATTTGTGGTTAAAGGGGAATTTCATCCTTACGGGATGGCCTCCCTATTCGTTTACACGTATCGCATGCTTTACAATAATCTTGTGCATCACTATGTTGGGTTGGCCACCATAGCCCAGCTCTTAAGACCTTTTGCGTCATTTCTTTTACTGCATAGTGACCTCCTGTTACTCCATCATGAGCTTCTGCCAAGATAGCGTGCCTTTGGTGCTCCAAAACATACCGCTGTAATACTTCATCTGCTCCCATCTTATACAAGTGACCTGCAATGATAGTAAAATCTGCTGCTTGGGTGACTAAATATTTCTTCTGCTGTACAGAGTACTCTGGGGGTGTCGTTCCTGTAGTCAAGAACTGAATGATATCCACGAAGTGGGCATCTAATACCTTAATGGAAAATAACTATGCATCAGGCACCCCAACTTCTAAGTCGGTTGGCTCTTCACCACTCTCTATTTGGGATAGGTGATCTGGCCTCGAGTTCAACTTCCCCGGCTTGACAATGATTTCAAAGTCATATTCCTGAAATAGTAGTAGCCATCGGCGTATTCCCCCCCCCCAACACAGGTTTATTTACCAGGTACTTAAAAGCTGAATGGTCTGTGAACATCTTGAAGTGTCCTCCTAGCCAGTAATGCTGATATTTCTGCAACGTGTAGACCATGGCCAACCGCTCCCGCTCTGTGGTGGAGTAGTTGCGTTCTGCACTAAAAAGTTTCCTACTTGCGAAGGAAACTGGATGGTGTTATGTAGGTAAATCCTCTCTGCAGACAGAGACGACCCCTCTAGCCCTAGGGTGGGTCTAGTAAAAAGGAATCATGCTAGAGTGTAGGTTCCTAGACATTTGAATGACAGAGGATGCGATAAGATGGCCTACCTGTGGTCCAAAGTTGTCGTCGACACTCGTAGTGATGATGAGAACTTCCTGCTCCTAATCGAAGGCAAGTCACAACCGTTTTTATTATCATGTTTGGACACCTGCACAGAGATCAGAAAATGATAACCACATACCACATACTAATTTCATCCAAAAACTAATAATCAGTCAGAGAAGGCTAGCATATTGCATTCGATAAATACAAAACACAAGACAGGAACCAGACAATAATCACTTATATTAATAGGTAGAAAGAAGAGATACAACCATGCTCCGACGTTGCATTCTCCTCGAGCGGGGCTCGGGTGAAGCACATATCAAAGCTCGTCGGGGAATTCGGACGGGACACGGGACCTCTCAATGGATTTCTCCTTGTTCTACCTTCTCGATAACTCAGTTATTCAACTATAATGCTCTTAGCTCTTCAACTGTATAGTTCTCTTTGTTTAGCTCAAGTCTCCAAGTTCAACGAGCTTTCACAAAGAGAGAAGGCTTGTTTATATAGAGGGAAAAGAGGAGGTTGGGATCCCTACAAAGGTGGAAGGGAGGCCTATCCTTTAGGCGTGTTCCAAGGGAGGTGGAAAATACTAACTAAAGGAGGAGGCCCATGGTTGTTTCATTTCAACCACTCCCAATGACTCATCCTGGAGGTGGTTGGAATGGAACCTCCGCCTCTGTTTTTTAAAAACATTTCATAAATAGCTTGGCACGGGCATTACACTGGGACAGAGAGCCAGGTGGCGCAGAACCTAGTGTTAATCTTCCACTTCAACGCGAGGGTAGAACTGGCTACTTGCGCCAAGAAAAAAATAGGAATTTTTACAGCTCTGCTCAGGGAAATGTCAATAGGAAGAATGTTTCTTTCATCAAAAAGGATGCAGTGATGTTATTTGCAAGGCATGACATTATTCAGAAGTCACAAAAATGACCCTCCAATGTGCGAGATGGGAATTGTAGGGACAGTGACAAAATGCTGTGTAACAGATGCCCACTAAAGCATAAAGTCCGAGGGAGAGGAAGGGGTGAAATGCTTTATGAGAATGCGTTTGAACCAAACACTGTTGTCAGAAAACCTGCAATTACAAATACAACTGATATCTCTGATACATGAACATGTGGCATGGGAAAAACCATCCATAAAAGAGTATATATAGAAAACTGAGATCTAGGTATGGATGCAACCATCCAGTAACAAATATCAACAAATAGACTCAGGTATGGTCGCAGCCATCCAATCAAAGAGTCATGCAATAAGTCATGATAATCCATAAAGAACCCATAGCCTAGATTTTATCAGACAAAACCCAGGGTCTTGCGCTCCATCTCGATCCGAACAAGTACAAATTTAGGCATGCGAATATGTGAGCTGAAGTCGAACATGCAAGAAAATCGTCTGATTACCAGCCAATGATGAAAGCTATTAACAGATGCGAGAGAAACCACCAATAATGATAATGGCTCTCAAGGTACGAAAGGTAGAATCCAAGGAATGTGAACAGTGATGTGGCATCGAACACGCACAGATTCAGTCGATCAAAGGCCAATGATGTGGACCTTATGTTGAATGCGAAGAACCTGCCATTGAGGCATGCAGGCTCCAAGGTACCAAAAAGGAGTCTCTAGATCAAATTCTTGGATAATGAGCTAAATTCAACAGCAAGTGACCTGATCGAAGGTGGGCTATAATGTTTCCCACATCATCGACACGAGACAGAGGAATATGATTTTTGTGAATCATGAACAATAGAGAATTAGAGGGAGGTTGAAAACTTCAGAGGCAAACTTGTCTTGAATATATCAGCAGCATGACACTGGATTCGGAAATATTTGACATCAAAGGATCTGAGGTCATGATGACATGGCAAAGAGAAAATGAGAGGTCAAAAGAGATTACCCAAACCCACGGAGGAGAAAAATGACGAAATGAGATGTCCCCATCCCGACATGAATGCAGACAAGTGCCATGTTTAAGAGCAACATACTGCCAACACGACTACAATCTAATTCCATTTCCCCCCACCATTTCTGGTGAGTACGCCAATTATTTTTGAAAACAAGCTTGAAGGGGATAGCATAGGCTTGAACTGTAAGTTTTTCCTTCAGAAAAATCCATCCTAGTACATTTTATGAGCCCTAGGAAGTAGGAACTCGAATAAAATCATGGTGACGAAGCCCGATGTCATCAGATTTGAACGAGTCTGACAAAGGAAGAATAGAGAGTTTGAAAAGAAGGCAGAAAAGAAAACTCCAGTAGTCCCTTTTTGTAGGTAGTTTCATAGATCCGAAAAGGTAGAAAACTGTGTCTGAGAGAACCTCTTAGTCACGATAGGCTAAGGTATTCCTTTTTCGTAAATAATATATCCCAGCCCGAAAAAGGGTGAAACATATACTGGGTAGATATCATTTCGCAGCCATTTAACGAGTTCAAAACGACAAGCGTCTCAGCAATATTTTCAGTTTTAGAGAGTCAGAAAAAAGCTGAAAGATGACTCCAGTAGTGACTTTTTCGTGTTTTTACCGAGTTCGAAAAAGTATAAAATATAACTCGTTACTTCATCACTATCGCATGAAAAACCTGTTGCTGCACAAGAGACATGTGTAAAATATAATTTTCGAAAATAATACAATAAAATAATCGAAAAACATGCCTTAAAACCTAATTAGGGTTGTGAAAAAGTTATAAAATGCCAAAAATGGTAAAAAATAGTTACTTTTCACTTTTACCACTTGTGGAGCAATTTTCACCCATTTTACTGTGTGATCTTGCGGTGATGATAGCGGTCAATCTAGTACAATAATCGTAAATCTGTCAACTCCAAGTAGGATCTAAGATCCCTCTTGTCATTTTAAGCTATTCCTTGCTTCCTGCATTTGTAAATTTTGAATTTTGGGGGAGAAATTGTAAAATTTAGGGCTACGTGGTTGGCACGGGTTTTGGGCGCGGAGTTGTGCCAGCCGCCCATTTTTTAATACTGGGGGACGCCCAATGGCGCAAACTAATTTCAAGCAAAATAATGCACCAAATGTCCTAATTTTTCACAATTTCAAGGATAAATATTGACTAATACGACTTGTATGTGTGTGTTTGCAGGTAGAAAAAGAGAAAAATGGTCATAGAATGGAAAGAAAGGGAGCATAATGAAGAATATGAGTTGGCCATGGAAAATGAGGGAGTTATGGAAGCCCTCAGAAACTATGGTTTTCTAAAATTCTTTCTAACACCATGCCTCTGAGCCCAACCAGAATTTCTACAATATCTAATTAGTATATGGGATGAAAATCAAGAGAAGTTCATCCTACAGGATCAAGAGCTTGAAATTGATGTTTCCGATGTATATTTCATCACAATATTATCACGGAGGGGTGTAGTACCACTCCTATTTGGCACCCGACCCTATATGGAAAACATGACCATGGTAATCGATAGGGTATGTTGAGGAGCACGGAAAGGTTCAGGTGGTGGGAAAGTTGATATTCAAACTATCCCTGATTTGAAACTACGTGTGGTATTTCATACCATCACACGGGCTGCTGGATCACAAGCACCGCATGAAGCAACAAAGACACAGTTGCTTCTTGCTGTGGACTGCATGGCTCTGACTCTCTACAGCTGGGCAGAGGCCGTAACCATCAACATGAAGCACAAATTAACCAAATGCAAGAAGACCAAACTGAAACAATTTTGCTATGGATCCATTCCCGGTATCGTTCTTCTTGGAATGATTACCAATTTTTCAGCCATAGGAGGTTATAGTTCTGAATCCACCAACGAGATAATCACGGATGGCTCGATGGGCAGCATTGATGCCAAGGGCAGGGGTGGCCAACAAATGTCTTGGAGGCCATAATTTTTTGATTGGCTCCGTCGACAACTTATTGTCGTAGAGGATTGGCCCTACGCTGGCACAGATTTCACTGATGATCCAGACCTCCCACTCCCAGAGGGAGAAGATTGGGATGAAGATTTGGGTAAGACTCAATTTTTTAAGTTTTATGAGTATTATGATTTTTTTTTTGTTTATTTATGTATGTTTTGACATTGAATCCATGTGATGCAGATGTTGGCCCAAAGAGACCTGTTGGTATGTCACAAATAGCGAGGCGAATCCCTCGCGTTTTCGACTCTTATGGTGAGGGCGACGAGGAAGATGAGATAGTGCACAACTTGGAGGGGATCACCTGAGGAGTTCCAAATTATGCACGTTTTGATGATGTTCCTCGTGCCTACTAGAGGCATACCGTAGGGGTGCCCAACCGAATTCACCACTTGCTGAGGCGGTTAGTATAGGTTGTGACATGTTATCATGAGCACCATGCGGATTAGACACCTAGGTTTATTTTATCTGCATATTTTGCAAGACATGATGTCTCAGGATGTAACAGAAACATACATATATTTTTTGATGTTGTGATGCACATAGTTGCAAACATGCGATATATATATATATATACATCTATTTCCTTACATGGATCTTTTACATATAATGATGCTTTTACAAATTATGCAAATGCCTATCTAATACAACGTTAGCAACTATATCAGTTAACGTGTTCATTCGTCTAGAAATATGTTGATAAGTAATGAAATCAACATCAAGGAAGATGAGATAGTGCACAACTTGGAGGGGATCACCTGAGGAGTTCCAAATTATGCACGTTTTGATGATGTTCCTCGTGCCTACTAGAGGCATACCGTAGGGGTGCCCAACCGAATTCACCACTTGCTGAGGCGGTTAGTATAGGTTGTGACATGTTATCATGAGCACCATGCGGATTAGACACCTAGGTTTATTTTATCTGCATATTTTGCAAGACATGATGTCTCAGGATGTAACAGAAACATACATATATTTTTTGATGTTGTGATGCACATAGTTGCAAACATGCGATATATATATATATATACATCTATTTCCTTACATGGATCTTTTACATATAATGATGCTTTTACAAATTATGCAAATGCCTATCTAATACAACGTTAGCAACTATATCAGTTAACGTGTTCATTCGTCTAGAAATATGTTGATAAGTAATGAAATCAAAATGCCTTTCCAATAAACGAATTCGTAAATACAATCTCAGAATGTGTGGATTTCTAACTGAATAATGATTATTAAGTTGTAGAACAACAAGCTGTGAATCTAGATTTACAAGAAATGTGCATATACCGAGGTTGATCACCTCAGTTAATAACTCAATGACAGCACTCTATTCAGTAACATTGTTTGTATTTCATCCTAGACAAATACCTTACAGATCTATCAACTCACCAGCAGGATTATAAATTACCCAGGCTGCCAAAGACAAATACCTAGTACTGCGGGAAGCACCATCCGCAAAACCGACATAAGGGGTAATAAACATCTACACAAGAAGCAAGACCCAATAAGCAGAAAACACTCACAAAGCACACCAAACCCAAAAAATTTACAAAAATGAAAAAAACACCTATGTACACCTGTTATGCATGAATGACTCAGGCATAATATTTTTTGAGATACAACCCATTTTTGGGTTGTTAAAGCAGATGATCTTCGTAGTCGATTAACTCATAGGTCCCATTTTGCAATACGCGTTTAACGATGTATGGCCCATGCCACATAGGTTGAAATTTTCCTACCCCTAGCTTGTCATGAGCTTGGTCATACAGGAGGACGAGATCTCCTTCAACGAAGGAATGAGGAGAAACTGATTGGTCAAAATGAGCTTTGACTCACTTCTTTTGTGCTTCAATGACCAAAGCGGCTAAGCGACGAGTTTCGTCCAACCTCTCTAATTAAAGGAGACACTCTTCTTCTGGCGAATTATTTGGCAGTAATCCCACAGCTAACTTGAGTGAAGGTATTTCACACTCAATCAGGAGAGTATATTACAGACCATAAACCAATTGAAATGGGGTGAATCCGGTCACACTCTTCACTGAGGTTCAGTATGCCCAAAGAGCCGAAAAGAACATGAGATGCCAATTTGAATTGTGGATCCCAATCGTATGCTGAAGCATTGTGACAAGAAATTTGTTCACAGCTTCAACCTGGCCATTAGCTTGAGGGTAGTAGGACATTGAGTTGTCGTGACACAGACCCAACTTAGAAGTCAACTCCGCCACCATATAATGCCAAAAATGGGAACCATGATCGGTAACAATGGCTTGAGGGACACAAAAGCTAGCAATAATATGATTGAATATGAACTGAGCTGCTATCTTACCATCAGCGGAAAGAGTAGGAATTGCTTCGACCCATTTGGTGAAGTAGTCCATGACTACGATGATATAAGCATGCCCCCCGGCCGAGTGAGGGTTACATGTCATAAAATTGATGCCCCATTTGGAAAAGGGACCAACAGTAATGACAGGGTGAAGAGGAACGGGTGGCACACACATCTTGCATTGATAAATTTGGCAATCATGGCGTTTACAAACTACGACAATACAATCTTTGAAAATAGAAGGCCAAAAATAACTAGCATGAAGTATCTTTTGTGTTGTAGCGTAACCATACATGTGACCACCACAAGCGCCACTGTGACAATCATTCAATACTTTCTCAGCTTCCTTGAGGGTCAAACATTGACAAAGTACAAAATAAACTCCAACACAATAGAGCGTATCTCCGACTATACGATAAGGTTACAAGTGATGCAGGATATGATGGCGGGCATCCTTTGTCAACTCAGATCAGAATGTGGAAGTCTGGAGATGGACGATGATATGACCGTACCACGGGTCGAGGGTGCTAATCAAGAAAAGTGTATCGTCCGGAATACGGTCCTCAAAATGAGATGGAGCGAAGTCAGAAGGGAGGGAACAAATTAAATCAGCGAAAACTAGTGATTTCTTGGATTTGGTAGCAGTAAATTCCAAATCAAACTCTTGAAGGATAACGATCCATTTTGAGTATTTGACCCCCAGCAATTGTCGAGACAAAATATAAGTCATGGGGTTGCAATCGGAAATCACAGTCACCATATGCAAAAGGATATAATGATGAAAGCGCTGAACGGCCTGGACCGCAGCTAGTGCTAACTTCTCGACATGAGAATAATGCGTTTCAGGATCGAGAAGGTTACGAGACAAGTAATAAAAAACATGCTCATGACCGTCATCATCGTCTTGGACCAAAACCATGGAAATTGTACTAAAAGCGGCAGCCAAATATAGGGAAAAATCATGGTGATAATTCGGAGGACGTAATAAAAGAGCATTGACCAACAATGTCTTGAGTGCATCAAAATATTTTTGAGCAATCTCATCCCAATGGAAAGAGACATCCTATTTTAGAAGTTACGTGTATCCTATAGCTACTTCGGCATAGTTTAGTATAAAACGACGTCGAAAATTTGCCTTACCTTGCAGAATTTGTAACCAATGTAATGAGGATGGAGAGGGGAGATTGATAATAGCCTCAACCTTGAGTGGATCGAGGCAAATTCCATCTTTAGACACGATAAAGCCTAAAATTCTATCAGAATCAACGCAGAAGACACATTTATGCGGATTAAGTCGAATGTTATAATGTTGAAAATGAAGAAAGATCTAACGAAGATGATCTGGATGGTCCATACACTTAGTTGAATGAGTTGGAAAGTCATCCAGGTAAGGTTGAATGATGTGACAAATGTCATGAAAAGTGTAGGACATCGCTCGCTGGAAAGTGGCCCTGGCATTCTTCAAGCCAAAAGGTAGTTTATTGTATACGAAGGTACCCCAAGGACAGATAAAAGCTGTCTTGTACTGATTAGTCGGGAGAATGTTAATCTGATTATATCTAGAAAAACTGTCCATAAGGGAAAAAATCTCGCTCTTGGCACAGTCATCAATGATTTGATCGATGAAGGGAGTATGATAATTATCCTTAGGACAGGCTTGATTGATGTCATGATAATCAACACAGACACGGATAGTTCCTTGTTTCTTATCGATAGGAACAATTTTTGAAACCCAATCTGTCAAGGGAATTGGATAAATGAAACTAGCTTTGAGAATTTTTTCAACTTCACCTTTAATGGTTGCAACCTTTCTAGGGTGAACCAGACGAAGACGCTGGTGAACAGGCTTCGAACCGGGATAAGTAGGAATTTCATGCACTACTATACTAGGATCAATGCCTGGCATTTCTTCATAGGACCAAGCGAAGACATCATGGAATTTGTGGGAAAGGCTAGTATAAACTTGGACTTCATTTGAAGAACAAGTGACTCCCACATGGATGTTCTCGACGATTCCGGGCTTCACGGAAATGTCAATAGGCATCGTTTGTGTGATATTTCTCAAGTTCCCTTCTGTAAAGACTTCATGTGTTAGGACTGGAATTTGAAGCAGAGAAGAAGGAGCTTGAGACGCAAAATGCTTAAGACATGTAGAAATAGCCCCGAGGCCAGGCATAAGGCCGGGCATGAACGAAGAACGATGATGACCATCGTCCCATGGCAAGTCTTCGAGAGACATGGTTTCCACGATGGATTCATCGCCGAGCCATGGGGATTGAGAATACACGTCAAGAGACAAGCTCAAAGGAGAACATTCAGATGATGGAGTATCAGATGCAGCAATGAGTTCACAATAATTGATTTCAATCGGACTCAAAGGCATTGAATCACTAAATGAATTGACTTCTTCAGGCGAAGGAATAATCCATGGGTCATCGGACCTAGAGATCATATGAACTTGAACAGTCATAGATAGTGGAAGGGGAAAAATACCCATGAGGGCTAGATCGTTGAAGAGACCCGGCCCAACGCTCTTGAAGGGAGTTGGGACCTTATCCACATACGGAATGTTGTTCTCAGAAGAAGAGGTGAAGAAGGAAAACTGATCAATAGTAACAATTTTTCCCTTGTGTCGAAATTTAAAAACACGGAAGAGGGTGGAAGGAATGCAAAGCATAGCGTGAGTCCAAATGTTACCGAGTAGAATATTGTAATTGAGTTTAGCATCAACTACTTCTACTTCAACATTGATTGTCTTCCCTTTTAAGATAATCGGTAAACTTGCGAGAACACCCAAAGGTTTAGATTCCCTTCCATCAAATGCTTCAAGGGCATTCGATGAGGAATTCAAGTTCAGAGAGCCGATGGCCTTCCAGCATGAAGCAGACATGACACAGGTTGAGGCACCTTCATCCACAATGGCTCGATGGATGTCCAGACCATTAATAATGACTTGTATAATGAGCGCAATCTAGTGTGGAAGTCATGGGACAATATTCTCTAGATCGAAAGTGAGAAGGCTAGTATCAGAAAGATCAACCCCGCCGATCGTAGATAATAAAGTTTTCCATTGAGATGGACAACTCTGAAGTACTTCTAACACGGACATCGTGGACGGTGCCTACACCAAATATTCAAGAATACTGTAATGTTGAGCATCACAGGCGTTGGGATTATAAGAATACTTTCGGAGAACACCTTTGGAAGGTGGTCACACAACAGGTTCAGCACTGGGCCTTTCAATCTCAAGAGGGCCGGAAATAGGTGGGGGAGGACAACCATCAGCGATCTCCTTCCCTGTTGCCTGACGCAATCCAGTATAATCTGTTAGCCACCTATAAAATTTGTTATATCAAAAGGTGGCTAAATCATTTTTGGAGCCTTCAAGAAAAAAATTTTATTGCTAAAATTGTTATCTCTTGAAGACTCATGAAAGCATCATGCTCTTTGTATAAATCTTCAATGTTGTTTCCCTTTTAAACTCAGAAATTCTACTGATTTCATAGAGAAAGGATTGCTGCAAAACACCATTTTTCCCTTCCTCCACTCAAAAATAACGTCCATTTTTACCCCTTTGTTCCCCATGAAATTCCTTCATTTTTCATGTATTCCTCCCTCTCCTTCATGAAAATCCTCTTTACAAAGTTTAAAACTCATTTTTAAACTTTGCCGAAACCCCCAAATCCATCAAAAACTGTGAGAAATTTCATAAAAAATAAGTTTGTTCACTATGGGCTTAAGCCCCTTTGGGCTAAGACCTAAACCACTTCCCCACATATGCCTTGGTGCTAGAACCAAGCACTAAACCCTTTCGACACTTATCACATCGGAGAAAATCGGAGCGCGCAAGTCTTTTTTCATGTTAAAACTTCCTATGTGATTAGCCCTTTGTATGTAAACCCCCGATCTTATTACCACTTTATATAACCACAATGCCCGCAATCGGGTGCTTAGCACTTCATATAAACCCATCTCCGATGTAATTTTCCTTTGCAAATCATAAAAACCCCCTTTTCCTAAGTTTTGAACTAAACACGCTGGTGCAATATTTTTATTAATAAACACCATTGATCTTAAAACCCGATCAACGATCCGCGCGTTATCACATTAGAGAAATTCAAATGGGTATATTGAAAAGCCCATCTCCTCACCCTAATTCCGATTGGCCCTTATACATATAAGCCCTGGGCCTTTGCTTTTTCATATGAACCAATGACCCCGCAGTCAAGCACGAAGCCTTTTATATAACCTGCCCCCGAAGCCAAAAACCTTTGTGTTTCATTAATTTTTGGTTTTCATATGTTTTAAAGGGTTTCCGCTGGTTCAATATTCAAACCAATATCCACTGTTGATCATTGGGCCAATTCGATGGCCAACGTTGTATCGCATAAGATATTTTCATTGGCGTGTTCAATATTTTACTATACCACCCCCGATTGGCCACCCTCCGATCCATTCTCCACCGTCAATCTGATCTACAGATCGACAGCCCACAGTTAATCCCTTCGGCGCCCCCCATGTCCATTGCCCCACCGATCACGAAGCTCCGATTGCATCTGGGTCATCCACGTGTCCAGATTGGATGGTCCAGAATACGTCTCCTGACTTTGGTTAAAAACATGCAGCCCCACTCTATAATGTTTTTCCAACAAATCACAGCCGTTGATCTCTGCAGATCAACGACCCATATTAATCCTTTTCTCCGCTTTGTAAATTTGTTTATTATTCCCAGTTTCAATCCTAACCGTTGATCTGTTCCATCCAATGGCTCATATTAACCCTGATAGGCTTGACCCCTGTGGGTCCTGCCTCCCTCCAGATCTGATCTCCACCATCGATCCCTTGATCGGGCGGTTCATAATAAAACCACCCTGCCTTTTATCTATAGAGCATCTGGTCTATATCGCGCTCACTCCTCATCGTTAGATATGAGACCCCAGATCCAATGGTTGACGCATGTTTTCATGTAAATTCAAGCGCAAGGGTTAATTTCCCGAGAGCTGCGCGATATATGATGTTTTATAAAGCCACGTGTCAGGCGGGAACGCATATCGCATTTGAAAATTGAAAACCACCTCTTCCTCTTTTAGCCACGCGAAACCTGTGGTTTTCCTTCCCGAAACCATTTTCCTCATTTTATATTATATTGTATCGCATGCGCTCCCCATATTTGATCTCTGTAGATCAACGATTTAGATCTAATTTCTCATTACACCATCACCCTCCGTCATTTCCAAAGGGGCTTCTCAAAAGTGATCTCCACCGTTGATCTCGTTGGGCTGATCTAATCTGACGACCCATGATCACCAAGGAAACCCTGAATTTCCTCAATGCACTTTTTCCCCCACCAAAGGTTTTAAACCTTTTTTCCTTTTCACTTTCTCCCATTTCATTATAAAGTGGCCTTTCCACATTATGTTTCCTCGGTTGCTCCCAACCATCTATCTCTGCAAGACCAACGGATCTGACTTGATTTTCACCACCATTTCTTCCAAACCGCCTCCATTTGACTTCTGCGTGCAATCTCCACTGTTGGATGTTGTCATCCAACAGCCATGCTCCAAAACTAAGCCTCCTAAGCAGTCTTACCCAATAACGCAGGATTTTATAACATTTTTTGTATTTTGCAGGTTTTAATGGTTCTTTCATTATATTAAAGAAAATGAAAGCCGAGGATGACGATCCTCCATGTTTCCACTTATCAAAGAAAAATCATTGAGCGGTGTTCGATACCACGTTTCATCAGTGTATCATGGACGTTGATGCCATATGAGCCCTTGTCATACCTGCACATCAACAAAACACAGTGAAATTCAAAAGAGTATCAGTGTTGAAGACTTAAACACAACAGAACAGAGGATTGAAGATTAATTCTACAGTTTATTGTATTACGGCTAAGATCGATTATCAAAAGCCTAATCCATTAAATTAAACAAAATTAAAGACAAATCATAAATATTTTTCAGTTAGAGAGAGCCTCCACCGCCACATCAGAGGCTAATTAATTCCTCTCAGCTACCAAAGCCACCTGTAGCCTCAAAACATTCAACAGAGGCCGAGTTATGATCAGAAAGGAAGATATTTGCCTCATCACAGCCGAATAGTTAATTCAGCCAAAGGAACTTAATGCAAAAAATATCAGCAGAGTTATTACAGCATGACACAGAGCCTAAAGGTCAACAAAAGCTCTCCATCGAGCTTAATTCTTAAATGCAAAACAATTAATATAGAAAAAACATATGTAAACTTCTCCATCGAGCCCCTCAAAGGCCGAGAAGCATTTATCTGTATTAATTGAACTTGGGAGATCTTTTATCCCATCCCACCTCCTCATATATTCTATAAATACTTTTGTAGAAGATGAAACAATGTTGGTTGCAGAACTTTGAAATATACTTGTGCTCAAAACTTCTACTTGTAAATAGTGTTCACGGGCTCTTGAAGATCTGCTTGTGATTAAATAAGTTAGGCTGAGAAGTGAAGATGATTTCTAAACTGAAACATTGGACTTAAAGCTGTAACTGGTTTGAAGCATCAATACAAGTTTATTTATGGGATCCTGGTCTATGTCAGCGGTGATGTTATTTCTTATTGTAAATTGTTATTTTATTTCTATTTTCTCTTTGTCCATCTTCTCTGATAAAGAACAACAAGCATAGGGTTAGGATTTACTGTATATTAGTACCCTTCTCTAACTGATAAGCTTTATCTATATGTTTTCTTCCAAATTGTCTTGTTTAGGAATGGTTTAATTCATTTTAAGCAGTTAGGAATGTTGGCATTCCCTTGTCCTACTGTTTGAGCTAGATATTGTTCTTAAATGTTATTTTCAGTTTATGTTAAGTAGAGATGAACTAAGGAAGTGATGGTGAGCCCTATCCTTTAGTTTCCCAAAAAACTATCTGAAATTTTCTCTAAGAATGTGTTGAAAGTAGTCTAGATTTAAAAGTATCTTAACTGATCTTAGACTATTCTTTGTTATCTCATGTGTTTGTCTTGAAAGTATACAAGGTAAAGCAAAGCTAGGGAAGTTTATGGTGAGCCTTTTCCTCTAGTTTCTTCTCCAGAAGTTGCTTTTAAAATTTCCCTTTGTGTTTAAATTGTTTTTCTATTTTGAAAGTGCATCAAAAGCTGGCTAGTTTCGAAGTACTTACCAGATCTTAGATTATTTTTATGTCTCTCTTAAGTGTATGCAGAAAGCAGGATAGTTTTAAAGTACTTACCTGATCTTAGGCTGCTCTTTGTTCTTCATTTTTTAAAATTCCCCTTCTTGTTGTATCATTTCATTCCATAAAATCAACTTTAAAGAGATCCTTAGACATAGATGACTTGCCCCATGGACCACTCTTGGACCTTGTTGTTTCAATTAAACCCTATTATGAATCCATAGCCCAATGGACTAAAAAACAGCGTTATATCTATCTTTTTAGCCAAATCTTGTTTTGATTACTTGCAACTTCACACCTTTGAAACTCTTTCTATTTAGCACTTTCCACCCAAATAATAATCATGCTCAACTATCCAAAACAAACAAAAACCCTCGGTCTTCATAACTAGCCTAATATCATACCCAAAACCTTTAAATATAAATCCATATTTGCACTTATTGAAGAGACCCCTCTCTGGATTCAGGAGGGCTAGATCCTAGAACCCCAAAGTGGTTGAAATAGTGTTTCTCCCTACAGTTTGACTTTGCCAATCTTGCAAATTATAGGGAGCTAACATCTTCTGGCAACTCCACTGGGGAAGTGAGTAAATATTCATTCCAAAAAATCCCTTGAGTACAAGTAGCCCTCTTCAAGCACTACCAAACACATGGTAATCATGATAAAACTTGTTTGAATTAGTGAAAAACTAGGCAAACCCTAGGATTCTCATAAGAGCTTATCTAACCTTGAAGGATCAGTTGGCTTAGCCATAAGAGTAGACTGTCTTTGTTTCATAATCGTAGCTAAGTTTTGAAATATATTTATGACATTCTTAAGAACCAATAGGACTGAAAAATAACTCAGAAAACCCAAAAATATTTCAGATTGGTATTTAATAAACATGGTGGTGGACCATAAAACCTTATACCTCCAAAAGAGCTAAAAACTTCCACTTGGCGACTCCATAATCCTAAACAGACCTTAAGACTCCACTGGGAAGAACCATTATCATTACAACATCATTTAAACTCAGTTAGAGGATTTAAGGATTAAAATTTGTGTAAAAACAGATTAGTTAACCTCTTAAAGATTGTCATATCTGGTTAAACTGTTCTTGTTCAGTTGGGTCTGAAAAACGCAACATAGTGGCTCCTAGAAAGGTTCATACTAGAGCTTACCCTAACCCAAACCCACCTGAGATAGTTGATAACCTAGAAAGTATCCTTAGGAAGTCTCCTAAGATAAAATTTTCAAATGTTTGCAGATCACCCTTGAGAGCTAATTCAGTTCTTGAAAATCTTGCAGCTCAACAACAACCACAAGTAGACTTAATAAATCCATTTAGAACTAGGTCTCTTGATAATCTAAATCAGCTAGATTCCGATTCTTCACTTTCATCACCGGAAACAAATGAACATCCTGGTAGTAGAGAAACAACACCACCTGATTTACATTTCCTTCAAAATTTAGGTGTCTCTCATCCAAGATCAACTCATCAATCTATTCCTGGTCCTTCCACATATATTCACCAAACATCCACTGTCCAAATCACTCCACTTCAGCCCACTTTCCCTCTTGTTAATCCACCTCTTGTAAATCCACCCCCACCTCCTATCATGGTAGCATGGTATGCTCCCTTAATCCTTCCTGTACCCTTAGTCAATCTTCCACAGGACTATCAGTCCAAAATTCCATTGTATGATGCCAATAATACTACAACTGCATCACAACACGTGGATATGATGAATGACTACTTTGACAGAAATGAAATTGATGATGAATCTGTCAAACTAAGACTATTTGCTCAGAGTTTGGGGGGAGAAGTAAGAAAATGGTTTAAAGGATTAACCCCCCATAGTATAAATGATCTCCAAGCCTTCCATTAGAAATTCTTAAACAAATGGGAAGTGAGAAAAAACCCTCTTCAAATACTTTCTGATTACAAAAATATCCATAGAAACACTGGGGAAAGTGTACAAGCTTACTGCGCTAGATTTAATAGTGTGTACAATGCCCTTCCCCCAGATTTAAAACCTCCACAAGGCTCAGCATTAAACAAGTTTCCTTAAGGGTTTGACCCTAATATGGCCTATCAGCTGAGAGAAAGAGACCCTTTCAATCTTGAAGATATGCAAAAGGGGGCTCTTGCTGTGGAAGTTAACTTAATGGAGAAAAGAGAAAGAATGAAGAATGAGAAGAGCGTGTCCTTTATAGAGGAATATACACCTTCTACTTCCAGCTTAAAGATGGAAAGAATGATGGAGGAGATGATGAAGAAAATGAGCATTCTCGAGAGAGACAAGCAAGTCAAAACCAAACTGCTCCTCAAAATAGAAATCAAAACTAGAATCAGAATTTTAGAAGGAACCAACCTCCAAATAGACCAAGGGAAGATGATCAACAAATCACTCCTCCCTTTCATCAAAACTATGTAAGTGAGGTTGAGGAAACAGATGAGAAAACAGGGGATGATGATATCAACATGTTGGGAGTAGATAATGATGACTTTGAAGTACATTATGATAGAAAACAAGGTCTGTATACACCCTATGATGACAAAAGAGATAATGATGAAAGCTATTATCAAGACATGGAGAATGACATCATAGAGTCTCAAAGATAATATGACCTTAGAAGTAAAACCAATCAACAAACTCCCAACAACAAAACCTCTAAAAAATATTCACAAAACAACACTGTAAACAAACCAAAAATTGTAAAACAAAAAGACAAAACAGTGGCTGGAAATTCTGATAAAAGTAAAGAGAAAGGCACTCAAAATAATGAAAAACAGAGTGCAGACCTTAGCAGTACTAACACTTCAGCTAGTACTCCTGTTAAAACCATTTTTTCAAATGTAAATAGAGCAAGTCAGCAAATAGATTTGGTTGACAGAGTGGCGGGTAATAAGGCTGAGACAAGCACTTCGAAGAGTCAGATCCCTCTGAGTTTGGAGCAGGAAATTTCAAGAATTAAAATCTTTGTTCCCCTTACTAAGTTAGCTGCCCAAAATGTATATAGAAACCAAATTTTTAAGGCTTTAAATATAGAAGAAAATAATGACACAGTCAATCTTAATGATGACCAGCAAGAGCTTATTTTTTGTCCTAAGATTGAAGGTAGATATCAAGAGGGACCTGTTCCTCCCTTTTATGTAAGTTTAAAAGTTCATGACAAGATTTTGCACAATGCTATGCATGATTCCGGGGCCTCTCACAATTTAATGCCCAAAGCTATAATGGAGAGCCTAGGCCTTGAAATCACCCGTCCTTACAAAGACTTGTACTCCTTTGACTCGAGCACAGTAAAATGTTTAGGATTAATCAAAGACCTCTGCGTTAACTTAGCATAGATCCCAGCCAAATGCTTTGTCATGGATATTGGTGTGGCTGATGTACCTCCAAAGTATGGAATGTTGTTATCACGGTCTTGGGGGGCTAAGTTACAAGGAGCTATGCAGATGGACATGACCTACGCGACCATCCATGTGTTTAATCAGACAAGAAGACTTTACAGGGAGTCTCATATGCAGTATATGGTCACAAGCCAAGACAGACCACAAAATTCTTCTATGTATTATGTAAATACAGGCCTCGATTCTTTTATCTTGTTTAAAGATGAAACATTCAGTGAACAAGTCACTTTAACTAAATTAATGGCCGATAGAGAGGAGGAGGAAGACACCACAGGAGTGTTAAAATGGTTTGTTGAACCCGTAAACTACAACAAACTAAACACCATTCTTGAACTACAAATCATGCATTCGTTGATTTTTAACCTTGATAGTCAAGAAAGCATTCCTCAATGCAATGAAAAATCAGAGGAATTAAAACAAATACAACAAAGTTTTGATATTCAAGAAAGAGCCAAAAGCGCACATGTTGAAGAGGACAGTAATCAAACGAAAGAACCTGAAACTAGTCCTTTGTGGAGTATGTACTTTGATGGGTCCTGCACTATAAGCAATGTTGGTGTAGGTGTCTAGATTCGTAACACTGAAAACAACCACACAGAAAGTATTTCCTGTATATTAAACTTCCAGTGTTCGAATAACATAGCAGAATATGAATCCCTGCTTTTAGGCTTACATATATTGAAAAATTTAGGAGCCAAGAGAATTAAAGTTTATGGGGATTCAACATTAATTATTAGGCAAGTCAACGAGGAATACAGCGCTAACCACCCTCGATTAAGGGCCTATCAAAACAATGTCATGGATCTTTTAAAAACTTTTAAGGAGTCCCAATTAATTTTTGTCCCAAGAAGAAAGAATAACATGGCCACAGCTTAGCTTTTGCTGCTAGAACATGATTAACGCCATATGAAACCAAAGAATGTACAACTCAGATTAAATTCAGACCAGTTGTCCCTGACAACGAAAAATATCGGAAAGTGTTTGACGGAGACAAGCAAATAGAAGACTTCATGAAATTCAAAAATGAATTTGAACTAAACAGTTCGGATTCAGATTATGAAGCAGACTGCCCTAGTGAAGAAAATTTTCTTGGTGAAGAAGAACCGTCTCCTGAGCTTGCTGATATAAATTTGTTGTCAAACAAACTTGAAAACAAAACAGAAATGATAGCCAAGTTAGAAACAGAGGAATTAGAAACTCTGCAGTTTGAGAATCAAGGTTTTCCGAAGGGTCTGTCCCCTTTAGAAGAGTTGTTTGATTTCAACGATGTGGCCAAGAAGCCAAAACTGGAGCCTGTAGAGACTAAAGTAGAAGAGTGTAATATAGGCAGTGAGCTTAAACCTAAAATGATCAAACTGTCTAAGACTTTACGAACTCACATTAAACTCAAATACATAGAGTTTTTTAAAGAATTTTTTGATGTTTTCGTGTGGAGCTATGAGGATCTGAAATCCTATGACACTAAAATAATTCAGCACAAAATCCCTCTCAAGGAAAACCAAAATCCATTCAAACAAAAACTGCGTAGAATAAACCCTGTCTAGTTACCTTTGGTTGAGAAGGAGATCAAGAAAATGTATGAAGTTGGTATTATTGTCCCTATGATATATTCTGAGTGGGTATATAATCTGGTGTTAGTTAGGAATAAAATAGGAGAGAGTAGGCTTTGTATAGACTTTAGAGACTTAAACAAGGCTTCACTTAAGGACAACTATCCTTTACCCAATATGGACCATATTTTACAAAGGGTAGTTGGTTCAAAAAGAATTTCTTTGCTTCATGGCTATTCAGGGTACAATCAAATTTTAGTCCACCCTGATGATCAACTAAAGACAACGTTTACTATGCCTTGGGGCACTTTCATGTATGTGAAAATTCCCTTCGGTCTAATGAATGTTGGAGAAAATTTTCAGAGAGCCATGGACATGACATTCTTGGAAGAATTAGGCTACTTCATCATTATTTACCTTGATGATGTTATTATGTTTTCAAAGATAGATGAAGAGCACTTGGAACATTTGAGGAAATTATTCGAGAAATGCAGAAAGTTTGGGATATCTTTAAACCCTAAGAAAACATTGTTTGGGCTCCAAGAAGGAAAGCTTCTTGGACACATTATTTCAGAGGAGGGTATAAAGATAGATGCAAAGAGGATTGACACCATATTGCAAATATCTCATCCTTGAAACATCAAGGAACTCCAATATTTCATCGGAAAGATTAATTTCTTGAGAAGGTTCATACCCAACTTGGCTGAGCTCCTTAGGAAAATAACAGACATGTTGAAGAAGGATGAAGGAGTGAAATGGACCTTGGAAGCAAAGAAGTATTTTTGGCTGGTGAAACAAGCGTTAACCAAAACACCGGTTCTAATAAGTCCTGATTTTTCAAAAGATTTTTATATTTTTTCATTTGCATCAGAACATACAATAGCTGTTGTCCTTTTACAGAAAAATCCACAAGGACAAGATCAACCTATTTCATTCTTTAGCAAGGCTTTGAGGGATGCCCCTTTGAAGTATAACATTATGGAAAAGCAAGCCTTTGCTTTGGTTAAGGCTTTAAAAGACTTTAGAGTATACATCTTGCACTCACACATCATTGCCTTTGTCCCAAATTCAGTTGTCAAAGACATTCTAACACAGGACCTATATGGTAGGAGAGGTAAGTGGATTGTGGTTATTCTTGAATATGATTTAGAGATCAAGCCCACTAAACTCATCAAAGGCCAAGGTCTAGCTAGATTAATGGTTGAATCAAATTTTGAAGTTATTGATATTAATATGATTAATTCTTTAGATGACCAAGAAGAATTCTCAACTCCCATTGTTGAAGATCATTTTATGAATTCCCTTTGGTATGCTGATATTTTATTTGTTTTTCTTAGCTTGAACACACCTCCTATTTTGACAAAAACAAAGGCAAGGTTTCTAAAATTAAAGGCTGTAAAATATTGCATTATAGATAAATGTCTTTATTGGAAAAATGCAAGTGGTATATTGCTTAAATATTTTCCTGTGTATGATGCAGAGAAGGTTAAGCACGAATTCCATGAAGGGGAATGTGGAGGCCATCTCTACTGGAAGACAACAGCCAACAAAATCCTAAGGGCTGGTTACTATTGGCCTACTCTCTTTCTTGATGTACACAAGATGATCATTGCCTGTCATTAGTGCCAATTGTTTGAAGTAAAAATAAAGCTGCTACCCTTACCTCTGCATCCAATCACTGTTGAAGCTCCTTTTCAATAGTGGGGACTTGACTTCATAGGAGAAATCCATCCACCATCCTCTTCCCAGCATAGATGGATTCTCACTGGCACAGACTACTTCACCAAATGGATAGAAGCCATCCCTTGTAGGCAAGCCAATGATTCTGTCATTATAAAATTCATAGAGACTAATATTCTCTCTAGATTTGGTTGCCCTACCAAGATCATCACTGATAATGAAACAACATTTGGATCAAAGAAGATGGTTGAATTCTGTCACAAATATCAAATAACATTGGGTCATTCCACGACCTATTACCCTCAAGGTAATGGACTAGCCGAACCCTCAAACAAAATTTTGGCGAACATAATCAAGAAACTGTTGGAGGACAACAAGAAGTCTTGGCACACAAAGCTAGTGCATGCACTATGGGCTGACAGATTGACATTGAAGAAATCTATTGGTGGTTCTTAAAAGATCCTCGCCTACTCTCGCATTCAATCACCGCTGGAAGCTCTTTCATCAGGTGGGACTTGACTTCATAGGGAGATATCCATCTCCGTCCCGCCCAAAGATAAATGTATATTAAAAGCTACGTACTATTTCACTAAGTGGATAGAAGCCATACCTTGTAGACAGGCCAATGATTCAGTTATTATAAAATTCATGGAGACTAACATTCTCTCCAGATTTGGTTGTCCTACCAAGATCATCACTGATAATGCAACAACATTTGGATCAAAGGGGAGGGTTGAGTTCTTTCATAGATATCAGATAACATTGGGGCATTCCACGGCCTATTACCCTCAGGGTAATGGACTTGCAGAATCCTCAAACAAGACTTTAGTGAACATAATCAAGAAATTGTTGGAGGATAACAAGAAGTCTTGGCACACAAATCTTGTTCATGCACTTTGGGCTGACAGATTGACACTGAAGAAATCTATTGGCATGTCACCTTTTCAGCTTGTATATGGTACTGATGCAATTTTTCCAAATAGCCTTAGTGTACCAGTGATGAAGTTGATTCAAGAGTTGCAAATTGAAGATAATGACATGATCAGAAGAATAAATCAGACCATTCATCTTCAGCAAATCAGAGAAGAGGTATATATGAAAGCATTGCAGAAGCAGATCAACATCAAAATTTTTTTTTACAGAAGAACAAAGGCCAACAATTTCAAAGTTGGGGAAAAGGTTTTAAAGTGGGACTCAAGGAGGGAAGACAAGGGAAAGCATGGAAAATTTGACAACTTATGGCTTGGCCCTTACTTTATTCATTCAGCTGCTGGTAGCAACGCCTATTTTTTACAAGAGTTGAATGGAGCAAAATTGTTTGGGGGTCCTATCAATGGCAGGATGCTTAAACATTAATTCTCTTGATCCATGGCATGTTCTGAAAGCCTTTTTATCTTTTTCTCATTATAAATATCTCATCCACCATTGCATTCAAAGTTATAAAAATAAAAAATACAAAAACAAATAAAGAAAGAAAAGAGGGAAGATTGTGAAAACAAGAAAGGTACAGCCCCACACCAAAAAAGAGAAACAAATTTGAAAGTGTGCAAGCTCAAATGCCACTCCTGGAAAACACACTTCTAGTTAGTCAAACAACCTAATCTTGATTAAATAGTTTTAAATTTTCTTTTGATAGGATAGTGCATTCGATTTGCCAAATTGTTTAATCTTGGCTTATCAGTAGATATTTTAGGATAGAAATTAAAGGTTCAAACAAGCTCAAAATCCGAACCTAAGTTTCCAAAGAGATATGAACTCAAATCTGTTTCAAATTTTGAGTCAAAAAAGATGTAAATCTGGTTCTAACATGCTCAAAATATGAACCAGAAAACAAGGAAGAAACAGGTCAAACAAGAGCCAAAACAGAGTTGTAAAAGGATGAACGAAGTGCTTTGAAACATTCAGATCTTAAGCCTTCCATTTTGTTTTAAATTTTCTGAAAAATAAATGTCTATGTGCAGCCTGTTTCTATGCCATAGACCAGCATCAAGTTAGACTGTTCAATCCTGACTTGAATGCTTTTCAATTGCTGTTGTAGAATTTAGAGAATAAAGTCTGCTAGACAGTTTAATCCCAACAGATAATAGATTAGGTAGAGAATTATATGGACTCAACTGTTTAATCTAAGTCCATGGAGAAATAAGGAGTAGAAATAGATTAGTTTTCCTATTTTCAAAAGGATAAAATGTTGTACAAGAGTTTGCCAATCCAAGTGCACTCTAATGAAGAAAAAATATTAGATCTGTAGGATTGGGTAGGTAGAAAGCTTGTAGATGAAAGATCCATTGTTTTTTATAGTTGCTAATATGTCATATGTTTTCGGGGCAAGATGAAAGATCATCCCAACAAGGAACGGGCGGCCCAATGGATGAGGCCAGGTCGACCTCAAGAGAATCTGGTCTGAAATTCTTGATGCCTTGGCACCATCCCAGTAGACCCTTTGACCTTTATAAAATTTGTTATAGCAAAAGGTGGCTAAAACTTTTTGAACCTTCAAGGAACAAATTTTATTTCTAAAAAGTGTTGGCTCTTGAAGACTCTTGAAGGCCTCACGCCTCTATCCAAATCTTCATTTTTGTTCCCTTTTTTATACTTAGAATTTCTGTTGATTACATGAGAAAATACTGCTGCAAAATCATCATTTTCCCCTTCCCTCCACTCAAGACTAACCTTCATTTTTCTCCCCTTTTTCTCCATAAAACTCCTCTATTTTCATGATTCCTCTTCTTCCCTTCATGAAAATCATTTTTACAAGGTTAAGAACTCACTTTTTAACCTTACCGAAACCTTCAAATTCCTTTGAAAAACCATTGAAAATCTATAAAAAACCCATTTTTTCGTAAAGGCTTAAGCCCCATTGGGCTAGGTCTTAAACCACTTCCCCTCCACGTGCCCGCACCTTAGAACCAGGTTCTAGACCCACAAAGTGCTTATCACATCGCAAAGTCTGAGTGCGCAAGTCTTTTTGCCATGTTTAAAAAGCTCCGATGTGATTAAGCCCATGTACATACCCCCCGATTGTATTATCATTTCATGTAACCCGTGGGCCCACCATCGGGCGCTAATTCATTGAAATTATTCATTTCCGATGGTCTCTTTCCTTTGTTAAAATATACAACCCACTTACCCAAAGTTTTGATCTGATGTGCCAAAGTCATGTTTTTAATATATAAAAATGGTTAGATCAAAAAGACCCAAAGCACAATCGCATCGGGGAAATTCACAATGGGTTGATTGAAAGAACTGCATCAAAATTTTCGATGCGATTGGGTCCCACATATATTATCTCGCCCCTGAAAATGTTACAAATTTATGTTATATTGAAAACTTTGGGTATTTTATTATTTTCTAAAGTTTCTGATGGCGCAAAAGTTCTGACCACTCTCCACTGTCGATCTGATCCGCAGATTGACGGCGCGCAGTCCCTCGCCCCGGTGGTCCCCGCAAACCACTCAACGTTGCAAAACCCAATGGTATCCATCACACCACTTTTAAGATCAGGGTGGTTTTTCTTGTTCGACAGCGTTTCCATACACCGGTTGACGTGTGGCCTCGCCACTGTTCACAAAACCACCGCTCATTGCGCGTTAAATATTAGACGTGGATCCGACGCGATATTGACATCCACCGTCTGATCTAAGGCTGCTCATCAGACGGCGATCGCTCACCGAAGAAGCCCGACAGTTAACTAGGATACGGTGCAGTCATTAAAGCATCTCCATCGTCGATCTGATCTACAGATCGACAGTCAGCGCTTAATCGCATCGGCGATTTTTGTTACACCCTCTCTTTTTTCCCCCTCCGATTGGATCTAGACCGTCCACATGTCCAGATCAGACGGCCCAGATCCTTCCTCATGGTTTCATCGCCCTCTGCCTTTCCACCTTATGTTTTTCAACTAATCCCCACCGTCGATCTCTGCGCGATCGACAGATCTGACATATTCTCTCCCTCTAGTCTCATTTCAACCTCCACAAATAGATCTACACCATTGGATGATGCCATCCAACGGCTAGGCTCTCTCCCCACACCCTCTGCAGCAGTTAACCTACAAACGCAGGATTTCTTAATTATTTTAGTATTTTGCAGGTTTGAATGGTTTGTTCCGTCATATTGAAGAGAAAGCCAAAGGCTGGGAATGACGATTCCCATGTGTTTGATCTATCAAAGGGAACCATTCACGGGGCTCAAACTCCATGTTGTCGTCAATGTTTCATGAGGCATTGATGCCATATGAGCCCTGCGCGGCCTGCACATCAACAAGACACTGTGATTTTAATCACAATTAAAAGAGTATCAATTTTGAAGATAAAGCACAACAGAACAGAGGATTGAAGATAATTTGGGGATTACGGCTAAGAATGATTATCAAAAGCCTAATCCCCAGAATTAAAACATAGTTAAAGAAACATCATAAGTGTTATCAGATAGACAGGCCTCCACCGCCTCAACAGAGGCAAATTGATTCCTCTCAGCTACCACAGTGCCACCTGTAGCCACCAACATCTAAACAGAGACCGAAGTTATTGATAAAACGAAGATATTTTCCTCAGCGCAGCCAGAGAGTTAATTCTGCCAGAGAATTTAATGCATAAAATATCAGCAGAGTTACTTATAAAACAAAGCCTCAAAGGTCAACAAAAGCTCCCACCGAGCTTAATTCATGAGTGTAAATTAATTAATACAGTAACACACCTGTAAACTTCTCCATCGAGCCCCTCAAAGGCCGAGAAGTCATTAATCTGTATTAATTATCTTGAGAGATCTTTTATCAGATCTCACCTCCTCATTCTTCTATAAATACTTCTGTAGAAGATGGGAAATTGTTGGTTGATATAGTTGCTGAACATTGTAATGTAATTGAGATTGAGACTTCTACTTGTAAATAGTGTTCACTGGCCCTTGAAAATCTGCTTGTGATACATAAGTTAGGCTGAGATGAGTAGATGATTGCTAAACTAAAGCATTGGACTTAAAGCTATAACTGGTTTGGAGCATCAATACAAGCCTGATTTATGGGATCTTGGTCTATGTTGATGGTGATGTTTTTCTCATTGTAACTTTTTATTTTGTTTCTGTTTTCACTGTGTTCATCTTCTATAATAAAGAACAACATGCATGGAGTTAGGACCTACTATATATCAGTACCCTTCTCTGACTGAAAATCTTTATTTACATTTTTTCTTCCAATCTGTGTTAGTTGGGAATGATTCAATTTAGTTTAAGCATAGGAATGCTGGCGTTCCCTCATCTTATTGCCTTAGCTGAATATTATTCTTGAAATTTATGTTCAGTATTAGTTAAGTAGAAATGAACTAAGGAAGATATGGTGCACCCTGGTCCTAGTTTTATCCCCAAAGACTGTCTGAATGTTTCCCTTAGAATGTGTTAAAAGTTGGCTAGTTTAGAAGTACTTACCAAATCTTAGGCCATTCTGTGTTATCTTTGTGTTTGTCTTGAATGTAACCAAGTAAAACAGAGCCAAGAGAGGATTTGTGGTGAGCCCGACCCACTAGTTTCTACTCCAATAGTTGCCTTCAAGTTTCCCTTTGTTTTAAAATGTTTTCTATTGAAAGTGTATCAAAGGCTGGCTAGTTTAAAAGTACTTACCAGATCCTAGTTTACTTTCATGTTTTTCTTAAAGTGTATGTCAAAAGTTGGCTAGTTTAAAAGTACTTACCAGATCTTGGGCTGCTCTTTGTTCACCATCTGTTTAAATTCTCCTTCTTATTGTACCATTTCATTCCATAAATCAAACTTCAAAGAGATCCTTAGACATAGATGACTTTCCCCATGGACCACTCTTGCCTCTTGCTATTCCAATTAAACCCTATTATGACTCCATAGCCCAATGGACTAAAACCTGCAATTATCTATCTTTCCTGGCCAAAGCTTGTTCTATTTGCTTGCAACTTCACACCTTTGAAACTCTTTGCATTTAGGACTTTCCACCTCAAACAGTAATCATGCTCAACCATCCAAAAACAAAACAAACCATTGGCCTTCATAACTAGCCTCATATCATTAACCCAAACTTCAAAGACAAATCCATCTTTGCACCTATTGGAGAGATCCCTCTCCGGATTCAGGAGGGCTGGATCCTAGAATCCCAAAGTGGTTAAAACGATGTTTCTCCTGCCCGGTTGGACATGGTCTTGCGATTACAAGGAGCTAACACATTAGCCAAGTGCGACAATACTTGGTGGGGAATAAGTTCAAGGTGAAGACTGACCATAACAGTCTTAGATTCTTCCTTGAACAGAAACAACTCCAGGACAGACAACAGAAGTGGGTGAGCAAAATTCAAGCTTATGATTTTGACATAGAGTATGTCAAGGGGAAGAGCAATGTAGTAGTTGATGCACTATCCAGAAGACCTACAGCGTTGTCTTTGAGGGGCATGGACGCAGATTGGAAAGCTCAACTTTTAGTTGAGTATTCCAAAGATGACTTTGCATGTGAGATACTTGATGCGCTGGTATCAGATGAAAGGTTTAAAGTAATGGATGAGGTCATCTATTACCGGGACCGGATCTTCTTGACTAAGAACTCCAAGCTCAAGGAGAAGATCTTATTGGCATCACATGATTCCCCACTTGCCGGGCATCAAGGTTTCACAAAGACTTACAGGACCATAAGGGAGAGATTCTCATGGAAGGGTCTCAAGGAGGATGTGCTCCGACATGTCAGAGAGTGCACCATTTGCCAGCAAAATAAGGGAGAACACACCCACCCTACTGGGTTATTGCAGCCACTACCTATTCCGGATGGAAAGTGGGAAAGTATCTCTATGGACTTCATCACCGGCTTACCGACAGTACGGTAAGGATTATATCTTTGTTGTTGTTGATAGACTAACAAAGTACTCTCATTTCTTTGCCATTTCTGCACACTACACTGCTTCACAGGTAGCTGAGCTCTTCTTCACAGATGTATTTAGACTCCATGGTCTCCCCGGGACCATAGTGAGTGATCGAGACAGCCGCTTCATGGGTGGCTTTTGGCAGGAACTTTTTCGGTTAGTGGGGACTCAGTTGACACCAAGCACTAGCTATCATCCCCAAACCGATGGACAAACCGAGATAGTGAACAAGTGGCTAGAAGGCTACTTGAAGAACTATGTGGCAGGGCAGCAAAGAGCTTGGCTGCGTTGGCTCCACTTGGGAGAGTATTGTTACAACACTACTCACCATATTTCTATTGGCATGACTCCATTCCGAGCCTTATATGGGTATGAGCCACTCTCATTTGTTGATGTGATGTTTGGGGCAAGTAAGGCTCCAAGGGCAAAGGAATGGATCCTGGAGAACCAGGACATACTCAGGGCACTCAAGGACAACATTGCTACTGCCCAGAACCAGCAGAAGATGTATGCAGACCAGGGTCGGATAGAAAGACAGTTTGAGGTGGGGGATCTTGTCTATCTGCGTCTTCAGCCTTACAAACAGTCCACACTCGAGGAGAAGGGAGCTGAGAAGCTCAAACCCCGTTTCTATGGGCCATACAGGGTGGTCAAATGTATTGGTAAGGTAGCATATGAGTTGGAGCTTCCTAAGGGGAGCAAGATCCACAATATCTTCCATGTTTCTTGCCTCAAGAAGGCCATTGGTAGGAATGTAGTTGCCAACATGGATCTCCCCCCTATTGATGATGAGGGCCACCAGATTTTGCAGCCAGAAGCCATCTTAGACACAAGGGAGAGGCAGCTAAGAAACAAAGTCATCAAAGAATATCTGATTTGATGGAGGAATCTACCAGATGAGGATGCCACTTGGGAGGGAGAGAAAATCTTGTAGCATCCTTCTTTACTGTTGCTTGCGGGCAAGCAACTTTTGAGCTGGGAGGACTGTAATATTCCCAATTAGCCACTACTACTTGGAATATTATAACTGCTCCATTTTTTAAATAAAAGAGTAGGGAGGACAATAAAACATATCCCAGTGTGAAAAGGGAGTGAATTAGGAGGACAAATAACATTATAATTTTAGGCTTCCAATGAAAATAGTTGAAAGGAGTAAGGATTACTAAGATCTAGTCCTTTCTCTTCATGCAATATTTTCACTTGTAAAATTTGAAATAAAATATTAGTATTCTTCATAGATAAAAAAAAATTGTAGTACCATGTAGGATTTTAAATATAAGCTCAATATCTATGTGTGAAGAAAATACTATGCTAGATACAACAAAATAGGAGAGGAGAGAGGAAAAAAATGCTGATAAAATTGACTAATTAACCAAAGAAAAAAATTCAAATTATACAAGATACATGGCATGAAAATATGATCTATTATCTTTGATGAACATGAATACAATATATAATCTTAAGAAGGAAGAAACAATTCCAATTATGTTGGGATTCTCTTGTGCATGCATTGAGTTAGCTACAATTATTTCTTAGAATGGCTAGTGTGATACCCCCAATGCCTTGTACTTGCATTGAATTTTGACCAAGTGTTTTTTCCATTTCCATGTACCCTTTGAAACCAAAAACAAGTCCTTGTGGAACTTATGCCTTATTTGTCAAATTTCTTTGGTGCTTTCTCTTTGAAAATTTCACTCTCTTGCATAGGCATCTTGTTTTTATTATTTTCCATCACTACTCATCTTGTTTCCAAATTGTAATGAACATGTACATATGATACTTGGGCTGGTGATTTGGTGCATATGAAATATGCTAGTGAGATCGGTTCTATTGAGGCATGTGTGCCTATTTATGTATAAATGTATTAGGCTATTAAACATGCATTAATTTTCCTTAAAGAAATAGGTTTTGGGTGTTAAAAGGGCCAACGAGCCATGTAAAGTGCACATGTATTAAAAATAAATATAAGATGATGGCTATAAGCCATCAGACGAAAATAACATGGGTAGCTAAGAATTTGTTGACAATGTTGGATCCTACCAACATGCAAGGGGGTCTCCCTGATGAAAATTCCTAATTAGAATTCACACCATTTCGTGTAGGAGCCCTTTTGGAAATAAGGCTAGATTTCCATATTTTCTTAGATATTTTCATTGGTTGTGATAGTTAACACAAGAGAGAAATGTACATGTACTTTCAGTTGAACAAGTGAGTATGCCTTGCGGAATGTGCATTTCTCTGTTGTATCAGTCCAACCAAACAAACAAACAAACACCTGCACTTAATAACTAGTCTAAAATCCATATTCTAAGCACACAAGATAAACCTTTGCAAACAAACATTTGAGAGATCCCTCTCTGAGAACAGGAGGACAAGATCCTGGGACTCTAAATATTGGTTTTGATGTTGCCTTGTCTTTTGATTTGCCAAACTATCAAAACATGGGACACCAACATCCAGAGTGTATCAAGGTTTTCTTATTGAAGGGGAAATAAAAGTGAGCCTTTAAGAGAGGAGTAATAGTATTGATCCATTAAATACACACCAGAAATATATGAAGTAATCTTTGATCAACTATCAAAATAGTTCACATAGAAGTAACGATCGTAAAAACAAATACAACACACATTCCATAAGATAATTACCAAAGAAACTGAAATAGTTAAATTTATTTAGCACAGGATAAAAAAAATATATCGCAAACATTCAAAGAGTAGACTTACAACATTTACAACATACACATGAAAGTGTGTTGGATCAATGAGCTTTAAGTATTAAGCAAAAGTTCCAAGATACATCAATATAATGAACACCACTAGCTCCAATAGTATAGCATTAGAGAAACCACTTGCTCCTGCAAACTAACTATCTTTCTCTGTAATTCCTAATAGGAGGATATAAGGTGAATATTCCTTTGCATGAGCTATGAGGGTGTATATATAAAAAACAGGGTGACTCTCCACCTCCCCTGTGACTCTTGGACTATCCTCATGACTCTTTGACTTCCATATGACCTTTTGACTCCTTCATGAATTTCCACATTCTATAGATGACTCTTGGACTTCCACTTTACATTAAATTCTCATACATTTAAAATTATATACTCATATACACAAATGATGTGGAAAATGATGACTCATATACAATTATGACATGACACCTTGACAAGACATGAAACTACATTGATTACATGGAATGCATGATGATATGGCAATGACGATCCATTCTTTCTGGTACCATATTTATCCCTTCTCGAAAGATGGTACATGTTATTCTTCTTATTCCTCCATAAGGCTTGAAGGTAGATATTTTTCACTATGATCTTCATCTTCAGTTTTTGTTTCAATCTAGTGTCAATTCATGTTCCCATTCAATGGTAAACTTGTCTTTGTAGCTGCATAGGTGTCTTCTAGCATGGAATCCTTATTCATATTCTCCATCAATATCCTACCATGTGAAAATACAGTACCTACAACTGAAATCAACTCATGAGAAGATGACATCAGTCAAAAAATTCCTAGACTAACATGCTTTATGAAAATCAATGACTGAGATGGAACTAAGTACTAGAATGAGATATTAGCTAAATAATTATGCAATATGTAGTCGCAGAGGTTAGGAAGGAGGCCTGAGGCTTCAAACTACATAGAGTGTAGTTTAAGAAGCACTGGGTAATATGACTGAAAATTTGAGGAGCTGAAGGAGGAAATATTGAAGCTTGAAGTTTCCCATTACACAGTTCTAGGGGGAGAGAGGCCTAGGGATTGCACAATTCTGCAGTTCAAGGAGGTAGGAAGGAAGCTTGAGGCTTGAGAGTGAAAACTTCATAGATGGAGATAATTGGGAGGCTAAAATATGTATTTTTGGGGCTCAAGGGATCAAGTTTGAGTACTTAGGTTGTGTAGTGTGTATTTCTGGGAGGCAGGAACTACATATTACGCAGTTCTAGGAGGAAAGGAATGACCTTGAGGGTTGAGACTGCATATTTCATAGCTCTAGAGGGTTGAGTGAAGGATTTTTACTTAGGAAAAAAAACTGAACATGATCACACACTGAGAACAATCAACGGAACAAAATTGATCACTAAGAACATATGAGCAACATGACCCCCTCAATGCAATGACAATACGACAAATTCCTCCAATGACAATATGACAAATTCCTCCAAGTGCGCCACTTAATATACATGTTGTGATGATAGTGATAAAAATTTTGCAACATTGTAGAAAAAATTGGGAATGAGTGTAGCACATGTTTATATGATAAAAAAGACTCATTGGTACCAAAGTTACCCCTTAAAGTGACCCATAACTATGCTTATGTGATATGTGACACTTCCCATGCCAAAATATGACATTTTGGTTTTATTCCAAATGAAAATTGAAAAATTAGAGAATATACATGGAATGAATCTTACTACTAGTAATGACAACATGCAAAGTCAAAGTGGGATCCAAAATTTAGATGCAGGAAAAAATTTTGGAGGGTGTTGTAGTAGTGACAACACTTGGTGACACACTAAAAGAACTCCAAATTCTTTACCTTGGTATAATATTTCATGTAGGGTGTATATATTTAAGAAGTATTAATTCATCATGCAGATTACTTTGGCTTCCCCACTTACCCCATTTATAGTCATAGTCCCCTTCATTCCTTTCTCAATTGAAAACATCCATAAGGCTAGCCATATCACAATTGTTTTGATTCGGGAGAAGGTTATTATAGTTCACGAGCTTTAGAGATTTAGAGTTTTAGTTTTCATCTCTCTTATTAGTCTGCTTCCAGCAGGCCTAGACAGTATCTTGACAGAGTCGCTACAGGAAAAAAAGTATTTCTTCATTGCTTGTAATCCTGGACAGTACACTGGCAAAGTTACTTACTTCACCTATCTATGTAGGAAGTCTTTCTCTTCTTTAACCATTTATTTACTTTTATTTATATGAATATGAAAAGGAATTTATTTATTTCATGGGGTGGAAGAAGGATCATGAATTATTGATAGTATAATAGGTTGTTCCTTCAAATAAGCGTATATATATACCTATGATATTAGTATTCTCATTAAGATTTTCTCCTTGTCCTTCTCTATTTGATTAGAACAATGTGGAAAGCACTGAAACATAAAGAACCGAGTGTAGGAATGAGGTTCCTATAATATATACAAATATCATGGTTTTACACAAAACTCTCCTTATGCATGGATCGTATTATTTTATCAAAACATCATTGAAAAAAACTATCGTGAACCAAGACGAAGAACAAGGACTAAAGGGTAGCCAAATGTTGTAGAGTCACAAGGCCCTTTTCCATTTTTCCACATGAATTGGGATAAAACAAAACACTTTCATAAAAATATTATTGAAAATAATGAAAAGGAAATGGGAAATACTGGCCATGAAAAAAAAAAGACATAATGAAAGACAATATAGATATGGTATGGCACAACCCTATACTATTTTTGAAAATTACATTTCAGATATTAGCCATTGACAGGAAGAGAGTCCGTCATCCAATATAAATATTGGAGATGATAATTGTGCTAGAAAATTTTCTCAGGAAAAACAAATGGTCTGATCCACAAGGACTAGAACTTAGTGTGCTTCCCTTTCTCTTTATGGGCTTCACCCCACTTCAATACTAGGTCACCCACACTAAATTCCATCTTCGCTACAGACTTATTTTAAAACCATCTCTTTATATGGTTCTGATGAAGAGAATTTTTTTCTTTTTCTTTCCTCCTTTCTTCCTGTAGCTTAAAGAGTTTTCTTATCCTACTATGACCTAGAATACAAGTATTATTGTGAGATAATTTTGAAAGTTTAAGGGAATATAGGTATATGTTCAGAGGCATGATCGCTTATTTTCCATACACCAAAAATTAAGAAGATGTTTTTATAGAAGGTTTAGGCATGACATAGTTAGACCATAAAGCTTTCACCAAAGCATTGTGTGATTCCTTTGTTTAGAGTAAAATGTATTTTTGATGATATAGATAAGGTTTTTATTGGTTGAATCGGAAAGACCGTTACCATGTAGATAATAGTTAGTTGAATGTTTCAATAAAATTCCATTTTCTAATGAAAAATCATAGATTTTAAGTGATGAGAAATATGTTTCATTATTGAAAAAAAGTTATGTCGGAACATCGAACCTTGAAATAATGTTTTGCTTGAAGAAATTGATGACTTCCTGATCATTCTCTTGATTGAGAGGAACCACTTTTATCCATCCAGTGAATTAGTTTGTAGCAATGAGAATGTAGTGGTGTTTCTTTCATGAGTGTGGAAAGATATCAACAATAACATCCAATCCCCATTATTGTAATATTTATTCTACAATGATGGGTTGCAATGGGGTAGCTGACTTCTTATTTCAACTTGCACATTTTTTACAAATTAGAAATTCGTGGGCATAGACATGAGTATCCTTGAGGAGTGTGGGCCAATAATAACCATATCATAATCTCGTGTGCAATAGTGTCACCCAAAAATTTCCTCCAGTTGGTTCATCATGGAGGTAACACAATATATTTTCTGAATCAAGTGCTTCTAAGCATCTCAGTAGGACCCCATTATGGTGCTTCCTAAAAATCACTTTGTGTACCAACTGATATGATAGAGCTTTCAGTCTATCCCTATTTTTTCTTGCTAATAAATGATATGGATGGGTACCAAGCTCAAGATATTGCCACACATATACGTACCAATAGGTGCATGAATCAATGTGGGTAGCTTGTTCGATGTTATACATTTATATCTCCTGATCCCATCCACAAGATTCATTTTTTGGTGAAATTTCTGCTTCTGCTGCTAGATTGAATAGACCATGGCCCTTATTCATGTGAACTGACTTGATATCAAGATCATATTATTGCAATTTCTCATCCAAATATCTCTTATATCTCCTTTAACTTGTTGGAAAAACAACAATATAACATCTGGGTGTGGAATAAAGATAATGACCTGATTTTTTGTAAGATATATCCTGAAGTATTTTACCACATTACAGACCGTGTAAGATTTTTTATCAATGGAAGGGTAATTTAGTTCAGGTCGTTGAAATCTGACACTCATGAATGATATAGGCCATTCATTATATTTATCATTCTTTTTCTTAAGAATTGTAGTGAGAGAAATATCAAAAGTGAAGGTGTACAATAGGAAATATTTGTCGAAGTTTGGATTGCATAGTGTTGGTGCTTCTGGGATTGATTTCTTCATATGGGTGAAGGAACCATTTTCCCTTATGTCCCACTTATAGATTAATTTCTTATTTATCATCTCTTGTAGTGTTTTCAATATCTATGTGTAGTCAAAGATGAATTTGCGAAGGAAATTGATTTTCCTTAAGAAGGACTCCATAACTTTCTTGTTCACTAGGAAGGGAATCTGAGTAATAGCTTTGACCCATTCAAGGTCTACCTTAATACCACTCTGTGTGATAATATTTCCCAAGATATTTCCCTCAGATACTATACAAATCTTCTTCTTAGGATTAATGGATATCTCATATTTGAAACATCACTCAAAAATTTGCTTTAGACAGTGTAAGGGATCATATTTTCTTTTTGAAAAAAGTGTCACATCATATAAGTAAACCACAACATGATGTCTGATTAAACCAAAAAATTTGATTTCCATGGCACGTTGAAAGGTAGAATCTATGTTGAAACATAGTCTTGTGCCCATCGGGTTCTACCACCAGAACTTGGTGGTATCTTGAGAAACCTTCCAACAAAACAAAAATTTCAGACCTCAATATTGATTGAAAAAATTGTTTCGTTTACAACACTAGATAATTATCTTTTTTCCTGAGGTGTGATTCAGATTCAGAAAATCTATTCCTAGACCTATTTCTTACCTAAACCATATTAGAGACCCATGTTTAATGTATAACTTTTAAAATGATCCAAGAATCAAACAGTTTTCTAAACTCTTTCTAAATGAGGAGCTCAAGAGTAGGATGAACTTTCCTCAGTTTCTGTTGAAAAGGTTTGGTCCCTTCCTTAATTGGAACCACATGTTGGATTATTTATGTGTCATAGGTCCTAAAATCATCATATGTCCATGTGAAAACATATCACTACTGATTAAAGAGGCTTATAACATCTTATCACTCTTGAGGTCTGCAACAAGTACCAATATTCACAAACTTTGGAACTTCTTATGTACCAAGATTTATTTGTTCATGCGATAGAGTGGAGCTATGAGTCTTTATGTTGACTCATCCCTTACAGTGAATTTGTAGGTCATACAAATTTTCCAATGATATGACAACGTATGGGTTTTCCTTTTCTTGCTTGAGAAAAATCCTGCAAATATTTCTCGTTGTCATATTTGTTGGTAGCTGCATATTTGAATACATTAACATTTTCCATAAAATCTAATATTTTTTGTCTATCATTGAAAGCTAAAAATTTAGCGATATTATCTGGAATAGATTTCCTATAAATAATTTCAATTGAAAATACATTGTCTACTTCGAGAAAACAATTTCTGAAAATAACATCTGCAAATCCCATTGCTTCATTTTTTCCCTCAAGTTGTGTCACAAATTTTTTTTTATGTAAGTCTCACTTTCAAATCTAATTTGGCTATTTATACCCTTTTATGGAAGCCATAAATTTTTTAAGTCAGTTGAAAAGTATCCTTGCAATTTGGTGGACCAATTTCTACTAATCAGTACATTGAAGGTTTCAGGAATTCCCACAAATACAATATTTATGCTCCGATGAACTCTATGGTAATATGACAAACAAATGATAATTTTTTTGAGTTCACCATTGGCTTGGAAAAATGATCTATCTAGATGTATGATCCCTAAATCATTCTTATCCTATTTAGCATTTATTTTCTTAACAACATATAATTGCATAACATTCATGGATGCAAAGAAATCTACCAAAAAATTTTGGGCATTATAACTAAAAGTTTCAAAGGTTAAAATAAACAACGGGTAGAGAGAGTTAGAGCTCAAATTTACAACATTAACTAAAAATTCAACAATATCATGAGAGTTACCAGACATTACCTGAGAATCATAAACCTTTTTACATGCCGAAGATTGTCATGAGAGTGCCTCGATAATCAATTCTTAGTGACCTAATATAAGCGCTAGCTCAATGCTAGAAATTCCGGCCTATCCTCTTTTCATATCTTCAACAACATTGTAATTGATACTTTCTATCTTAATGGTATGCATTGACATAATAGGTGTGTAGCTTTATCCACTAATTCAGGATTGGTAGAATTGTTCTTCTTGCTGGTGAAAGTGTTCTTTACAGTAGGTGCACTTCCAAACGTATTTTATGAATTATGAGTTGTATTGGGAGGTTGTAGAATTATATGAAATAACTACTTCTTAAGCTCCTTCTCAGAAACAAGTTCCTTTCTCCTCAAGTTATAACCACCAACTGACTTCTTGGGAGGAGCTTCACTCATTTATGGTTTATCAACACTCCACTTATCAACATTGTATATAACAATAAGAATGTTCACTGAATATTCAACAATCAAAGTTTCTTCAGTCACGGTAGGCTCATTTGTTTCTTCACTTTTCGCAGGTTGTTCTTCTACTAACAAAGTATCAACTAGATTAGCCATCATAGAATTCATATTGTGATTCCACTCTCGTCATGCCTTTTCTGAATGTTTCTCTTGATGAAAAGTGTAGAAATTATCGATGACCAAACTTTTGGAACTGAAAACAGTGTTAGAAATTTGAGCAGATTTGGTCGGTTGCGAGTTATTATTCTTTTCAAATAAATACAACGTGAAATAATTGTTTTTGGTGGTGGATTCCTCACTTGACCTTCTCTCTAACTCTGATACTTAATTCATAAGAAACTTCATAAACTTTGTTAAATTATATCAAGAAAAGGCTTCATTTGACTTCTGCCTTAGTTAAATGGAGAAATTTGAATTTCCACTTCAGCAGGATGACTTGAGTTGCAGGTAGCAGGAGTGACATGGGAAAATCAGTCAGTTAATTCATTCAATTCAATTTTTTGGGCAATAATTAGAGTTTTGCATGAGTTGATTGATAAGATATTGCAATCAAGTGTAGTTATATTTAGTGAAACTTAATTATCTGAGCTCTATTCAAGAATAGAGTCAATATGAGTTCAGTTGAATAGTTGTAATTATTATTAACTCTCAAATCTCTTAGTTGACTACTAAATTTACTAAAAATAGCCCTAGTCATGCATGCAATTCAAATCTATTAGTGAAGTTGGAGAAAAAGGGCATATTGTAATAATTATTATATACTAGTGAGTGTACAATGTTTGCATGTAGCGGGTGAGCTAATTTCCTCACGAATTGTGCAAGGAAATAGGAGCTTCCCTATTATTTAGTAGTTGGAATTGCATAGTGAAATAGGAGCTTCCCATTATTTAGGAGCAATAATTGCGCAAGTAAATAGGAGGAAGTAGGAGGCCTATGTTGGCCAAGTATTGGCCAGAGCAGACTAAGGAAGGGATCAATATTTCAGTGCAGATTGAGCTTCAAGCATTGAAGAAATCATTTTAATAAATAATTATTCTCATATGGTATAATACAAATGTAGGATGGTTTTTCCGAAATTGGGTTCCCCAAAAAAACCTGTGTTGATTGTGATTGATTGATTGCATGTGTTTCTATTATCAGTTTTCCTTCCACAAAATTTAGTAGACGAAATTTGTGTATATTATTTTCATACTTATTTCATTAGTAGATATATATTTCAAGTTATTTCTACATGTTATTAGAGACATTTAAAACTACATATAAAATAGGTTCCTGATCATCTCTCAAAGAAATTTTGAATAATAGATTAGTGGCACATGTATTCTTTAGTGCAAGATAAACTTCTTTCAATCGATTAAGGCTTGAGTATGCATTGGAGAGAAATTTTAATTTCATTGCATGCAGAGATATAATGGAATATTTTTTTTATTACAATGAAGTATTGGAGAAAAAAAAATTGATATTCCAAAACCAACAACATCATATGCCCAACAACTGGATGAGTGGAAGAAAGAAACAGAAACATCTAGGAGGATTATCTTGGAGGGAGTTAGAGACATGTGGTTGCAAGTTTTCATGGAAAGAAAATTGATTATGTAATGTGGAAAACCCTTATATATTTATTCGAAAATAGAATTGATGCTAGGAAATTGGCATTGAAATATAAGCTTAGGAGCATTCGAATGCAGGAAAATGAAACCATGGTATAGTGCCTATATAGATTCACTTAGGTCAGATATGAACTTGGAGGATTTGGAGAGATTGTACCACCATCTAAACTAGTGATATTAGAACTCATTGGTGTCCCAAAGGCTTGACATAGCTATCAAGATTCAATTTATGGAAGTGACAAGCTCCCAAAATGGGAGAGACTTTGATCTCACTTGGTGTAGGATGAGATTAGAAAAAACACTAGAGATGGTGTCTCATCCAAAATTGATGAGGAAGAATATTTTTCTCTAGTTGGAAAAGGAAATATCCAAGGTTAGGAAAAATTCATCTATAACCCTGGCAAGAAGAAATACCTAAGTAAAATGAAATTCTTTCATTTCCATGAGTATGGACACTCTGAAACCAAATATCCACATAAAAAATCCAATAAGGAACTTATAGCAACAACAAGAAGAGATTATGTCACATCATAATTCGAGTTGGATTTATTCCTCGTTGGTTGCATCGTAATCAATATAGTAAGAGGGAGTGAGTGGTACCTAGACTCTGGTGCTTCATTTCATATGACAATAAATAAGGAGTTCTTCAACAACTTAGAGGAGAAGGACCTATAGTTACACACAAATCTTGGATATGACAGGAGATATAATATCAAAGGGATTTCCACTGTCACCATTAAGAGGGATTTAAACTCTTATCTTCACCTAAATAATGTAATATTTGTGCGTGGTATGAAGAAAAATATAGTTTCTATAGTTGTACTTAAAGATAAAGTATATGATGTGGTGTTCAATAGAGGGAAATTGTGTTTGAGTTAATATATACAAACTAGATGAACATTCCACCATGTATGGATTTATACGTTCAAGAGTAAGGTGGAGCGATGTAGAGACTTAGTCACAAAGTTGAAAATATTTTCGCAGGGTCCATAGGAGAGAAACAAAAGTTGTTGTATAATATTCTCATGGATCATTAGCCTTATTACAGGGGCCCACAATATTCACTAAAATAAGGACCAGTGCTAGTTGATGTAGTAAGATCTTGGGAGAAATTTTTAGCACATATCCAATTGATTCAATATTTGAATGCTTCTTAGTTGCAGTTGTTGTAGTAGGAAACTGTAATATTCCCAAATAGGAAAAGCAGGAATATAGTGCATAAACATGGATATAGCAGTGTAGATAAATGCATAAATGTGAGAGACCAATATGGAGCTTATTTATTCATTATAATAGCAAAAAAATGTATAATATTATTGGCCACAAACCATAAAACAAGATACAACAAGACTCCAATAAAGAAATCCCTCAAGAATGAGGTGCTACTACTATATCTAAATGCTGGAAGACTACTACAGCATAGTCATAGGTGCACTGCTACAAATAATGAACATACAAAATACGAATGTCTGATATTTTCCTCAAAGATACAGAAATATGAAGATCAATGCTCTATACAACCTCCAACAAGAAACCCAAGAGGGTTTTCATAAATACACCGATATACAAGGTATGAATCGAAGCCCTACGGCTGAAGATTCACTACAACAATGCATTTGGAAATATTTGTCTCATATGATATGAAAAATAATGTATCATCCTCCAACAGATCCTCTAGATGAAAGGCTGATCCCTCCATTAGGAAACCTCCTCTCCAAATGGTATATTGAAACCACCCTTGCAACTCCTCCCTAAAATAACGCAGTCCAAGAAAGAAACTGCGTTGTAGGGGAAAATGATGATGTGGCCTGATGAAAATTTTTTCAATAAGGCTCAAGGGCCTTCCTCACTAGCCTCCCAATGGAAGGAAACCTTCCTCCACTGAAAAACAGATCATAAATCACTCGAATGTATTCTCCACTTCTGCACCCTGCAACTCAGCACATCTCTAAATAGAAACTACGTTGTAGAATAAAGGTAGAGCTTGGCCTAATGCCTGAATGTGGAAATATAGTGCAATGCTCTTCTTGAGTGGACACTAAAAGTTACCAAAGGATAGAGGTGGGATTCACACTCGGGAACACCCTGTGCTAAACACCACTGCAATCTTAGCTAAATAGCTTAAGAGAGCAACAAGTCTAAACATACCATAAAATAAAAATATCATAACATAACCTAACATAATGAACTATGGCTACCATCATCTTCCTTATATAAGTGGTGAGTTCCCTCACCCTTGGCCCCACTCATTAAAGACACTATCTCCATGCATGAGATCTCCCTCCAAAACTGTCCCTCAATAAATGTTCACTACTCCATAACAACGCTATTGATTTGGTCAAAGTTGACCCAGTCTTCATGCTCTAGCCCCTCTTCACACACAAGGGTGCTTAATTAAGCTGCTAAGATGTCCTTCTTTCATATTAGGAGTGATTTTATTCCTACTAAGGAGATTTATGGGTATCCATACACTCTTATTCATCAAACAGAGAGGCAAAAACAAAAATTAATATTCCAACTAGCTCATGGCTAATTGGAAATATTACAGTCCTCCCCTCCCAAATGTTGCTTGTCCTCAATCAAAAATAAAGCTGAGTGCTGCAACCCTTCTCCTCCTCTGTTGGTGACACCTCCATGTGATACACTCTCCTCATAAGTCAAGTGTCTCCCAATTAATCCCTCCATGAAATGCTCCTCCCAAGTACTCATGAGATGCAAGTGACTCATTCCACAAGGAAGAAAAAGACCCAATGAAGAAATCATGATTTTCCCAATGTTCTCCCTGAAACATGTAGCATAAGAAACATGGAGAATCTCTCTCTGAAAGGGCACATCCAATCCTTCCATCCTCCCTCCAATGATTCCCATAAAAAGAATAAGGACATCATCAATGTATGGGATCAAAACCAATGATACAAAAACAACCATATGAAATAATGGAGGTGGATCATAATCCCACATGTGGAACCATCACAGTATATCCCCTGACTACATTAGATAATGATATGGTAAGTGGTTTCCCCACCACTTACTTTCTGCCATATTCTTCTCACATGTTTTGAGAAGGTGAGAAATGTTTGGTGCCTTTGGAGTGCACCCTAAATGGTAGATCATCTCCCTATATCCTCCTAGGGAGTGGCCATGCTCAACAATGTTTATGGGCCCAAGTTGGCCATGAAGTTTATAAGGAATAATTCTCCTACTTGGTGCAATGGCCTGCACATGTATGGTGAAGGAATGCAAATAAACATCAAATAAATCATTGTGCATATAAACATGATCCTTACCATTAATACTACTCATACAAATGGAGTAGCTCATAGATAGATCCCCTCTCATTCCCAAAGAGGAAGTAGGTGGTTGTGATAGCTCCCCCAAAGAGTTATGTATCTCCTCTATATCCACATGATCCATGCATCTCCTCAAATGATGATATATCTCCTCTTCAAAGCCTTCCCCAGTAAACCCCTCCATGATGGTATGGTATTCTCTCATGGAATAAGTATGGTTGAAGAGAAAATCTTCATGTGCTGATAAGAAGATCCTACCATGATATTATATGACCTCATCTTTGACTGAATACCCCTCCTCTTGTAGTTGGTCATCAAGTTTCATGCAAGTTAAAAGATCCTTAGAATAATCCACCAAAAGTTGGGATTTCCAATATGGATCTATCCTCCAAAGTGACAACGTTGATGATCTGTCATGTAAAACATTTGTGATCTATCTGCCCTCCTCTTTGATATTTCCCATGCCAAAGACACATACCGGGATGCTGTTATCACCTCTCTGTTTCTCCTCTTGTAGCTTCTCATGTTCAAGTAAAGGTTGAAGGCTTTGGAGGTTATTCTTCCATGGGAAGCTATCACCTATCCAAAACTTCCTGAGTTTGTCCAAAGCATGCATGAGTGGCCACCATCATATAGCATGTTTGGAAGATTTCTCCCCAAGTGAGAACATATTCTGAGCCTCCAAAGTCAAGGAATAGTCTCCTTGTACCATGATAGTGCCATCCTACATCCCTTTAGCATCCTCTCACAGTGAAAGATGTGGTGTGATAGTGGGTAATGATGATAGTGGGAGAATGTCTCCCTCCTCCTTGAGTCTACCCAAGACTATATGTGTTGTATCATAACCTCCCAATGCTCTCGCTACTCCTAGATCTATGAGTGGTGCAACATGTTGTGACACATTCCTCACCATCTCCTTATCAAGTGGCCTCCTAGGTGGTTTACCACAAAATAGTAATGTCTCATGGGCCAATCTCATATGCATAACAGATGGGAATACAATTTTATTGCTTCCACTATGAAAATCCAACTCTGTTTTCTATGTGGAAGTTTTTTGATATTTGGGTACCACTCTCAATGATGCAAGATTCCCTCCAATTGGAGAAATTTCTCCATTCTCAGCTCTTGGTGGTGGTGGATCATCTCCTGCCATTCGAGCACTGTGACCCCCTTCTAGTTCTTATTCTTCTTCCTCCTCATCATCTAAGAAGACCTCTATATAATGTGCCTCGCCTGCTGCAAATTTATGTCCGGGTGCCCATGATTCTTGACATGTGAAGCAAAGACTCCTTCTCCTCAAGTCTCTTCGAACATCATCACTAAGAGGTGTTTTAATTTGGTTCTCTTTTGAAAAAGGAGCCTTCTCATATTTTCCTTTTGATGGAAAAGTGGGCTTTTGTTGAAATATTGTCTTTGCTTTTGGCAAGGCATATTGTATATCGCTAGCCCTTTCAATGGCATCTTGAAGGGTAGTGGGCTTGGTAGACTTAACCAACCCATGAAGAGGTTCTTCTAACGCATCAATAAACATATCGACCCTTCTTGTTGCAAATAAATCAGGAACCATAACAAAAAGTTTTAGAAATTCAGAAATATAAGTTTCTAGATTACCTGATTGTTTGAGATTTGCTAGTCCCATGAAAGGTGCCTCCGGGTCTCTCTGATAAAACCTCTCCACCAATCTCCTTGTGAACTCTGAATATGCAGTCACATTGGCATGACCCAATGTAGATAGCCCATGAAACCACCAATCATGTGCTTCACCCTCAAGGTGTAGCGCTGCTATTTTCATGGCCTCCATCTCTAATACTTGGTACAGCTAGAAGTAGATGTCTAGCTTCTCTACCCATGATTTGGCAGTGCATTTAGATGACCCATCAAAGTTGGGTAAGAAAAATCTACCCACAGTTCGGTGTAGATCATGATTCTGTATGAATCGTCCACCTCTATTGCGATGTTGGGGTTTCCTATTGTCCTTGATTTGACATAATTATTGAAAACTCAAATGATCCTTGAATCTTTGAGATTGAGACTCATACTCCATGAAATAGTCTTCAAGAGTTTCTTGTTCTTGAAACCATCCATTTCCCACTACTGAAAATGTACGCATTGTAGAGCATTGGGAATCTTGCTACTTCAGTGGTTGATCACTCCAGTGATGAGAGATTTCGGAGCCTTCACCATGTATAAACCCTTTACGGGATTCCTTGTGTCTATCCATCCACATCTCCTTTATTTCTCTTGCAATGTCTTGCATAGTTCGAGGAAGAAGCTTAGGAAACTCCTTCTCCTCATCTCCTCCTGTTAAAGGGGTTTTACCCTTGTCTTCTTCATCATCGGTATAGTCATACTTCTGGTTTATTCTAAGATACCTCCTCTCTATATATGTGAGAGGATCTCCTTATTCTAATGACATATTGGCTTAAGATGCACAGGCTGAACCAAGATTATGCTCTGATACCACTGTAGTATTCCAAAATGGGAAAAGCAGAAATATAGTGCATAAACATGGAAATAGTAGTGTAGATCAATGCTTAAATTTGAGATACCAATATGGAGCTTATTTATTCATTATAAAAATAGAAAACATGTATAATATAATGGGCCACAAACCATAAAACAATATACAACAAGCCTCCAATAAAGAAATCCCTCAAGAATGAGGTGCGGCTACTATATCAAAATGCCAGAAGACTCCTACAACGCATTCATAGGTGCACTGCTACAGAAAATGAACATACAAAAGACGAATGGCTGATATATGCCTCAAAGGTACATAAATATGAATATCAAGGCTCTGTTAGCCACCAATAAATTTTTTATAGCAAAAGGTGGCTAAAAAGTTTTGAGCCTTCAAGGAACAAATTTTATTGCTAAAAAGTGTTGGCTCTTGAAGACTCTTGAAGGCCTCATGCCTCTGTCCATAACCTTCACTACTGTGCTTATTCTACATTCAGAAATCCTGCTAATTCCAAAGAAAGAATACTACTGCGAAGGCCCTTTTCCCCTTTTCCCAAAACTAACCTCTTGTTCTCTCCTTTTCCCCCCATGAAATCCCTCATTTCCATGACTTTCCCCTTCCCCTTCATCGAAACCCTTTGATAAGTTTTAAAGACTCCTTCTTTGCCTTATCAGAACCCCTCTAAACCTTTGAGAAACATTGAAAATCCATGAAAATCATATTTTTCATATATCATAGACTTAAGCCCCCTTGGGCTAAGTCCTTACCCCTCCCCTCCATACGCCCTGGTGCTAGAACCAGGCGCTGGCCACCCAAGCGCTCATCGCTTTGCCCGGTTATGATTAGCCCTTTCCCTTTAACCCCTGGTCATATAATTCTCCATGCGCCCAAAGGCCCCGCAGCCGGGCGCCTGATCATATTATATATATATATATATATATATATATATATATATATATATATATATATATATATATATATATATATATATATATATATATATATATATATATATATATATATATATATATATATATATATATATATATATATATATATATCATCACGATATTAAACCCTTATGTTATTTTCAAACTTTGGGTTTTTAATTATTTTCTAAGTTTTTCCACCGGTTCAAAGTTTCAGTCAATCCCCACCGTCGATCTGATCTACAGATTGACAGTGCAGAATCCATCACCCCGGTGGTCCATGCCATCCACTCGCCGATTGAAAAACTGAGCGGATTTCATCGCACCACTTCCGAGTGCGCGGCGATTTCTTCCGTTTCGCAAAGATTCCATATGTTGGCTGACACATGTCCTAGGCACTGTTCATGAAACCGCCGTCCATCGAGCGTTAAAGTTTGGATGTGAACCGGTGCGATATGGACATCCACCGTCCAACCTAAGGCCACCCATCGGACGATGATCGATCACAAGATATGCCCATGAGATAACCATGCTCTAGCGCAGCGGTAACAACATCTCCGTCATCGATCTGATCTGCAGATTGACGGCCCAAAATTCATCGCCCAATTTCTCCGTTTTGACTTTCCACCTGTGCTCTCGACCGTCGATCTATGCGCGATCGACGGCTATGATATAAATTATTCTTCCGCATTCCTTTTATTTTTCCCCGATCAATCTCGACTGTTGGATGATGCCATCCAACGGCCCTGCTCTTTCCACATGCTTTTTGAAGCAGCAGACCTATATATGCAAGATTTTATAATGTTTTTTTTGTATTTTGTAGGGTTCTCAATGGTTTTTCCGCCATGTCTGAAGAAAATTCAGAAGGAGAGGGTGACGATCCTCCCACCTCTGATCCATCAAAGAATTTCACGTATCATCAGTGGTTCATGAGGCATTGATGCGATATCACACCTGCGTAGCCCTGCACACTAGAAAAACACAGCAAGTCAATCACAAATCAAAGAGTATCAATGTCGACAAAAAAAACATACCAGAGCAAAGGATTGAAGACAATTTTTTTGGGGATTACGGCTAAGAATGATTATCAAAAGCCTAATCCCCGATTAAAAACACAGTTAAAGAAGAAAATCTTAAGTGTTTTATCAACAGAAAGCCTCCACCGCCACCTCTGAGGCGAATTAATTCCTCCCAGCTGCCAAAATGCCACCTCTGCCTCAAAGTATTCAATCAGAGGCTGAAGTTATTGATCAAATAAATATATTCACCTCAGCGTAGCCAAAGAGTTACTTCTGCAGGGAAAATTAATGCAAACCATATCTGCGGAGTAACCCCGACATCACACAGAACCTCCAAGGTCAACAAAAGCTCCCACCGAGCTTAAAACTTTATGTAAATCATTTAATATAGAAGACACCTATTGTAAGTTTCTTCTGTTGGGAAAAATACTGAGAGGGGGGGGGGGGGGTGAATCAGTATTTAGTGCAGACAATCAAATTTTTACTTTTTCCTTTCTAAAAACCCATACGCTACTTTACTGAATGAAACTAGCGTATATACGCGGATATCCTTTACAGAACTCGCGTATGTCCAGAGATCTAATTATGTGTTTGAATCTTAACTCAGATCATTGCATTATTCATTCATGAGATATTTCAGAAACAGTAAACAGGTGCAGACAGAACAGAATAATCATCACACATATGCAACACACATGAACACTGGGATTTTTAGGTGGAAACCCAATTCGGGAGAAAACCACCGCTGTCGTTGCTTCAGCCTTCAAAATTTATTATTATGAAAACTTCTTACAATCATGTACTGGTGCAGACTCAAACCAGCACGCAGGCACCCACCTGCAGAAGGCTAAAACCTTCTCTCGTTTACCAGCCTATCCTGGAAGGGAGCTACAACCCCCTGCTCTCGTTTACCAGCCTCTCCTGGAAGGGAGCTACGACCCCACGATTTGGGAAGCCTTAAAATTCCCTCATTTCCAGCAGACCCGTTTCATCAATTTTCAAAAGCTGGATCAGCAGCTTCAACCATGACCAACTTCCTTATCGATAATCATATCTTGCTCGATGCTTCAAGCCAGAGCAGGTGGTCTTGCCAACAGCTCTCGAGGATATAGCGGACTTGAGAATGAACCTGAAACACATTCAACCTTCAGCAACCATTAGATCAGAAATCATACGCGCTTTTATTTAATCAGACCCGCGTATATACGCGCTTTCCAGAAGACGAACCTACGTATACTTCAGTGCAATTTCAGAGAAAAACCCTAACTGCGCATACGCGCTTTTCTTTCCACAGACCCACGTATACACGCGCTTTTCATGAAACGAACCTGCGTATAGATCTATAAAAGATGAACTTTGTAGTACAGAGCAGATCTATAAACTTACCCAGATTTCTTCAATCTCTTCGACAGAATTGTGCCAGGTCTTCTTCACTTCTTTTCAGATCATCATTGACATTAACCATTTATAGATCTAGAGATCTTGAGCCTTCATCATGTTCGTAGGTGCATCATAGATTTAGATCAATTAGGAACAGGGTTCAACCATACAGATATACTTCAAAGTGAAGTATTCATCAAAGCCCAGACACTTGCACACCCTTTGCACAAATGATTTTCTTCTCCTTATATAGGGTTATCCTTCATCAATACCATGAGTCAAAACCACATAACTTCTGATGGTATTCCTAGACGGGATCAAATGGATAATCTAACACTCAATACAATGGGTCAATACCATGGTAATGCCCCTAGGTATCATAGTTTTTAGAGTGCAAAAGGCATACACAACTTTTAGCATGCGTATTCGCATGTATACGCAACTTTGCCTCATAAAAACTGCGTATATGCTAACCCTGAATGTATACGCGAGTTCCCTTCACAAAAGTAGAGTATATACGCGGGTTGCCTTCACAAAAGTAGCGTATACATTGTGAAATATTATATTTATCATTTTTCTGGCACTTACTGGAAATGTTTTCTCTGTCACATTTGCCATTATCTTCATCAAGTGGGTTGCCATCAAGAACAACAGTCTGCATCATATTGCCAACAATCCCCCCCTTTGGACTTGATGGCAACCATGATGGTGTTTGATCACCATAACAGATAGATACATTAATCACAACCATTATTCATGAAAACACCATGAAAACACCATGTCACTCTCCCCCTTTGACAGCAAGGGCAAAGGGCAGATCAAAATCAACACAAGGTTTTTCTCCTTATGTAGACATAAGAGCTCTGCAGATCTGATGTGCACTGAAGTTACCATGCTCCCCCTGAGTTCATGTTGAATCTTCAAACACATTTTTCAATGAAGTATATGACTCTATGACCTTCCTATCACCAAGACTCATACTTACATCAAAGATCCAACCAAATGGATTTACATATGCGACTCAAATACCCAACCAAGTGGGTTTACACATTTTGACTCAACTACCCATCCAAGTGGGTTTACAAAATTGAAAAAGTCCTTACATGAATGAATATTACAATTTACATCATGACCTTTTCATCAAATTACAAGTACAAACAAAAATAAAAAAGACCTCAAGAGAGAGATCAAGTTTCAGAACCATCATAATGCCAACAATGCATTATTCTCAGCCAGGCTAATGCTCCCCCTGAAACTGTGCATCCTTTCCATACGACCAAAACTCCTCCTTAGCTTGAGTAACCTGAACACTTTCAACCACCAATCATCAAGGCATCTTCCCCCAATATCAGAGAATAAAACAGAAATATAAGAGTTGAAACATCACCATAGATGCCATACAGCATCAGAGATACCAAACAACACCATAGCTTGTGCTGAAGAATGCTAACTCAGAAACTTTGTCAGCAACCACCCATACGCGGTTTTCTGTGTATGAACTCGCGTATATACGCGACCGTCTTTAAAGAAACCCGCGTATACAATTTAATCTTCTGAATTTAATTAGATCTGATCTTCTGAGAGACAGAGACAACACCTAGCTTTTGTCTGAGATATTTGAACACTTCCCTGGGCAGAGGTTTGGTAAAAATATCAGCAACTTGTTCTTTGGAGGGAACATACTCCAGCTTCACCTTTTGTTCAAGCACTTGTTCACGTAAGAAGTGATACTTGATGGGGATGTGCTTGGTCTTTGAATGCATAACAAGATTCTTTGAGATACTGATGGCACTTGTATTATCACACATAATGGAGATAGGAGAAGTACATTTGATTTGAAAATCTTCCAAGGTTTGCATCATCCAAAGGAGTTGAGTGCAACAAGATGCGGCAACCACATATTCTGCTTCAGCAGTAGATAAGGCAATAGAAATTTTCTTCTTACTGAACCAAGATACCAACCGAGGCCCCATATAGAATGCACCACCACTTGTGCTTTTCCGATCATCAACATTTCCAGCCCAATCTGCATCAGTGTAAGCATGAAGAGTAAGATCAACATTCTTTGGATACCATAGTCCAAAGTCTTGTGTTCCTTGTAGATATTTGAATATTCTTTTGACAGCCTGAAGATGAGATTCTTTTGGATTGGCTTGGAATCGTCCAACAATCCCAACTGCATGCATAATATCCGGTCTAGTCCCAGTGAGATACAGAAGAATTCCTATCATAGATCTATATTTTGGTTGATTCACCGTGGGAGAATCATCATGAGAACTGAGATTACATCCGGTTACCATTGGTGTACTTACAGGTCTGCACTCTTCCATCCCATACTTCTTCAGAATTTTCTTAAGGTATTTTGCTTGAGATAAGAATATACCTTCTGTAGTTTGATGCACTTGTAAGCCAAGAAAGAATGTTAGTTCCCCAAGTAAAGACATTTCAAATTCTTGCTGCATGAAAGAAGCAAATTTCTGACTCATAGATTCTTCATTACTTCCAAAAATGATATCATCAACATATACAACCACAATCAATAGTTTATCATTTTCAATTTTTGTGTATAAGTTACTATCAGCAGACCCCTTTAAAAATCCTTGTTGATGAAGATATTTGTCAAGACGATAATACCATGCCCTTGGAGCTTGTTTGAGACCATATAGAGCCTTTTTAAGTCTACAAACAAGATTTTCATCATTTCCCAAAATGAATCCTTCTGGTTGTTCTATATAAACTTCTTCTTCTAGATCACCATTGAGGAATGCAGATTGACATCCATTTGATAAACTTTGATTTGTTGAAAACTTGAAAAAGCAAGAAACATTCTTATGGCTTCAAGTCTAGCTACAGGAGCAAAAGTTTCTTCAAAGTTTATACCTTCTTGTTGAGTATACCCTTTGCAAACCAGTCTAGCTTTGTTTCTTATAACGTCCCCATTCTCATTTAGCTTGTTCTTGAATATCCATTTGGTTCCAATGACATTTTTATCATGTGGTCTTGGTACCAATTCCCAAGTGTGGTTCTTTTCAATTTGATCAAGTTCTTCATTCATGGCCTGAATCCAAAATTCATCTTTGTTAGCTTGATTGACATTGTGTGGTTCAATCGTGGATAGAAATGCCAGATAGTTAGGAGATCCCACAAGAGTCCTCCTTGTTTGTACACCTGATTCCTTGTCTCCCAAAATTTGAGATTCAGGATGATTATTTTGAACATATCTGGATGGAGCCTTTCCAGATAAATCATCTTCAGGTTCTTCATTGGATCCACTGTCTATATCATTTCTATTTGATGTAGAAGGACAAAATTCACCATCATCTTCTTTTTTTGTTTGTCTTTCTTCTTTAGGGACTGCATGAGACTCATCAATAACAACATCAATACTTTCAACAATCTTTCGAAGCCTTTTATTGTAACATTTGTATGCCCTGCTTGTAGATGAGTAACCAATAAGTATTCCTTCATCTGATCTAGGTTCAAACTTGCCAAGCTTTTCATCATTATTTTTGATAAAGCATTTACTTCCAAAAACTCTAAAATGTTTCACAGAGGGAGAATTACCATACCGTGAGTTCCATGGTGGAGTTTTGTCACTATTTTTCATCTAACATGCCTTGTTAAGAATATTAGTCGCCATTGTGGTGAGTCGCCCCCAAAAATTTTAGGTGTTCGGAATCAAAAGTTATGGTTTAAATGTTATTTGTTGAATTGTTCTATTCATTCTTCTCATACCCATTTTGTTGTGGAGTGCCTCGCTACGTAAAACCTGCCTTTATGCCAGCAGAAAACGCGTAATCTCAAAGAATTCATTTGATGTATATTCTCCTCCTCGATCAGATCTAAGACACTTGATTTTTAGATCTAATTCATTTTCAACTAATGCTTTGAAGATCTGAATTTTTTCAAATGCTTCATCTTTGTGTTTAATGAGCCCGATCCAACACATTCTAGAGTAATCATCAATAAATAAGATATAGTATTCTTCCCCACGTGGTGACTTTTTCCTCATAGGTCCACATATGTCAGTATGAATGAGTTCAAGAGGCTTACTTTATGATCCTTCTTTGGCATTAAATTGTACTCTGGTCTGCTTACCGAATTGGCAAGATTTGCATATGATACTTTCTGGTAGAGTAATATTGGGAAGACCACGAACAGCTTTAAGTTTGCTTGATTTGTTGATTTGAGAGGTTTTCAGATGCTCCTAACCTGAAAAGGAGTAGCCAGCTTTTCCAATTTATTGTTTATACATTGTTTGCAATTATTCATGCGCAGCAGTTGTTTGGAGTTCTTTTCTTTATAATTGTTTTACCTCGTATCAAGATCAATGAATCACATTCTTTTTGAACTAAAGATAATTTCTAGTTCCTTGATCACACTATTTAGACGATATTTGTCAAAGACATGCCTTAATCCATCCACATACATGACATCATTAGCTCACCTTTATTTTAGAAACACAGACCCTTTTCCTTTAATTACAGCAGGAGTATCATTTCCAAAAGTAACTTTCTTTTCCTTTTCTAGAGCACTATATGCACTAAGTTTGTGTGTGTTTATCACCTGTCATGTGTCTCGAGAATCCACTATCAATGTACCACTGATTTTCCTCACCTTCCGCAAATAACGCTATGCCACAATTTTCAACCTGTGATTCCTTCTTTTTCCATATTTTGGATTTTGAAGGAAGATGCTCTTTTGGCTGAACTTTGCTCCTGCATTCCGATTCTTCATGCCCATAGTTATTGCAATAAGCACATTCAACTTCATTTAGAAGAGGAGAAAAGTTGTTATATGTATTCTTCTTTGTTTCAATATCAACCCTTTTCTTTCTTGCTTCTCTTGTCATGATGGTTTTATATGAAACACATTGAGCAGCTTTATGGCCAAAATTGTGACATGAGAAACATTGTCCATTGAAGAAGAAATTTCTGTGATCATGAAATCTTCTACTTGAATTTACCTGTTGATTGGGGCTTCTTTGAAAGATATTCCTATTAGTGTTCCTTGCATTAGGATGATATTGCTTTACCTGTGAAGATTCTTTATTCCCTTGCTGAGTGGCAGAATTTTGTAAACCAGCTGTAGCTGCTTTTAGATAATTTGGTGTTGAAGCTTGAGAAGATTCTCCAATATATCCAAGACCTGTCTTTATAAGAGGAGAACGTTGTACCTTGATAATCTCATCTAAGGTTTCAGATCCTTTAGCAAATCTGAAATTCAGAGTCTTTTCTTTCTCAAATTCTTTTCTTACACTTACCACTTCACATTCTAATTTCTCATTGTGTTTCTTTGCCTCTTCAACCTGCTTTTCCAATGTCTCGATGGTTATTTTCCTTTCTTCTAAGAGAATTTTATTTTCTTCTAAGAGAATTCTGCTTTGTTCTAAGCGTATTTTGAGTTGATTGTTTTCTTCAAGAAAATCATTGTCTTCTAGAGCATCCACAAAAGTATCATTTTCTTCTTTAGATTCAAAATCCATGAGAAGTCTAAGATCTTGTTCACATTCTTCCTCACTATCAGATACCCCATCACTGTCATCATGAGTATAGTAACTTCTTCTAGTGCTAGACCGGTTCTAATTTCTAGCTACTTCCTTTCCTTTTGCAGGTGTTTCTTTGTGAGGACACTTTGCAGCATAATGACCAACTCTTCCACAGTTAAAACATTTTAAAGGAAGCTTACCTCTAAACTGTCCTGTACCAAGTTGAAGTTTCTTTACAAAATTTGCCTCATCTTCTTCCGAAATATATCCCGATCCTTCTGCTTCTTGTACTTCTTTCCCTTTTCTAGAAGCTCTAAAAATAGCTTCTTTGACTTCAGATGGTCCTCCTCTTCTCATTTCATATGCAGTCAGTATGCCATGAAGTTGCACCACAGTAAGATTTTGAAGATCCTGTTTTTCTTCAAGAGCAGAGACTTTTGACTCAAATTTTGTCGTTAGCGATCTCAAAATTTTCTCAACCAAAGTAGTTTCGGTTATTGTTTCTCCCATATTTTCATACGATTTACAACATCATCAAGACGTAAAAAGAAACTGGCAATACTCTCATCACTATGCATCTTTAAATTTTCATATTCAATTCTGAGAGTTTGGAGTTTTTCATTTTTTACCTTTGCATCACCTTCATAACTCAGAATGATTTGGTCCCATATTTCTTTTGCTGTATTCAGCTGCATGACTTTGACAAATTCTGATTCTGTTAGACTTCCTGTTATAGCATTGACCTCTTTTTCATTTGATTCATAATTCTTCCTTTCAGTTGGATCTGTTGGTGTAGCAGCTGGATATTGATATCCTTGTTCAACAATGGCCCATACATCTGCTCCCATGGATTGAAGAAAGGATTTCATCCTCATTTTCCAGAAGATTAAATTTCTTCCATTGAAGAGCGGAGGCTTGATAGATGTTGTTCCTTCTTGATAGCTCATCTTTCTTGATCTTCCTTCTAGCGGCTAAGCTTTTTCAGAAGGACCTACTTTGATACCAATTGTTGGGAAAAATACTAAGAGGGGGGGGTGAATCAGTATTTAGTGCAGACAATCAAATTTTTACTTTTTCCTTTCTAAAAACCCATACGCTACTTTACTGAATGAAACTAGCATATATACGCGGATATCCTTTACAGAACTCGCGTATGTCCAGAGATCTAATTATGTGTTTGAATCTTAACTCAGATCATTGAATTATTCATTCATCAGATATTTCAAAAACAGTAAACAGGTGCAGACAAAACAGAATAATCATCACACATATGCAACACACATGAACATCGGGATTTTTAGGTGGAAACCCAATTCGTGAGAAAACCACCGCTGCCGTTGCTTCAGCCTTCAAAATTTATTATTAAGAAAGCTTCTTACAATCATGTACTGGTGCAGACTCAAACCAGCACGCAGGCACCCACCTACAGAAGGCTAAAACCTTCTCTCGTTTACCAGCCTATCCTAGAAAGGAGCTACAACCCCCTGCTCTCGTTTACCAGCCTCTCTTGGAAGGGAGCTACGACCCCCTGACTCAAGGCTTCGACCCTCAGCATCACTGCAGACCACGTTTCATCAATTTTCAAACTGGATCAAACAGCTTCAACACAACCCTTCACTTATCAATAATCATATCTTGCTCAATGCTTCAAACAGAACAGTGAGACCACTGTAACCAGAATATCAGATATAACCCAGACTTCAGAATGGATATGCAGAAACACATTCAACCTTCAGCAACCATTAGATCCGAAATCATACGCGCTTTTATTTAATCAGACCCGCGTATTTATGCGCTTTCCAGAAGACGAAACTGGGTATACTTCAGTGCAATTTCAGAGAAAAACCCTAACTGCGCATACACGCTTTTCCTTCCACAAACCCGCGTATACACGCACTTTTCATGAAACCAACCTGCGTATAGATCTATAAAAGATGAAATTTGTGGTATAGAGCAGATCTATAAACTTACCCAGATTTCTTCAATCTCATCAACAGGATTGCGCCAGGTCTTCTTCACTTCTTTTCAGATCATCCTTGACATTCACCATTTATAGATCTAGAGATCTTGAGCCTTCATCATGTTCATAGGTGCATCATAGATTTAGATCAATTAGGAACAGGGTTCAACCATACAGATATACTTCAGAGTGAAGTATTCATCAAAGCCCATACACTTGCACACGCTTTGCACAAATGATTTTCTTCTCCTTATATAGGGTTATCCTTCATCAATACCATGAGTCAAAACCACATAACTTCCGATGGTATTCCTGGATGGGATCAAATGGATAATATAACACTCAATACAATGGGTAAATACCATGGTAATGCCCCTAGGTATCATAGTTTTTAGAGCGCAAAAGGCATACGCGACTTTGAGCGTGCGTATTCGCGTGTATACGCAACTTTGCCTCATAAAAACTGCGTATATGCTAACCCTGAATGTATACGCGGGTTCCCTTCACAAAAGTAGAGTATATACGCGGGTTGCCTTCACAAAAGTAGCGTATACATTGTGAAATATTATATTTATCATTTTTCTGGCACTTACTGGAAATGTTTTCTCTGTCACATCTGCCATTATCTTCATCAAGTGGGTTGCCATCAAGAACAACAGTCTGCATCATATTGCCAACATCTTCATTGAGCCCCCCAAAGGCCAAGAAACCATTAAATCTGTACTAATTGTAATTGGAGATCTTTTATCAGATCTCACCTCCTCATTCTTCTATATATACTTCTGTAGAAGATGAGAGAGGGGTTGGTTGATTAGGTTGTTGAACATTGTAATGTAATTGAGCTTGAGACTTCTATCTATAAATAGTGTTCACTGGCCCTTGAAGCTCTGTTTGTGTTGGATTAGTTAGGCTGGATAGTGAAGATGATTGCTGAACTGAAACATTGGACCTGAGTACTGTAACTGGTTTGACATCAATAACAAGCTGTTTCTTGGGATCCTGGTCTATATCACTGGTGAAGTGCCTCTTTCTTTGTTATTGTTTTCCTTCTATGTATGTCATATTGTTCACTATTATCTGATAAAGAGGAACATTTATAGAGTTAGGTTTTACTGTTTACCAGTACCCTTCTCTTACTGATAAGCTTTATCTTAATGTTTTCCTCCAATTTGTTTATTTAAGAATGATTTAATACAGTCTAGACAGTTAGAAATGTTGGAGTTCCCCCTTCCTACTGTTTTCTTTAAACATTGTTCTTGAAAGTTATTTTCCTTATTTGCTTATTAAAGCTAGACTAGAAAAGTGATGGTTTGCCCTGTTTCTAGCTTCTATTCTCCAAAGGCAGATTCTGAAGGTTTCCCTTGGTGTTGGCTGAAAGCAGAATAGGTTTAAAAGTACTTTATCTGATCTTAAGTTACACTTTGTCTTCTGTTATATATTTTCATACTTTCTAAAGGTAATTATGTGGATTACTGGATTGTTTGTCAATTAAGCTGCTTTAATACAAACTTTTCCAAGAAGTCAATGGTTAGCCCTGTCCTTGGTTGGTTTTAAACAGTTACTTAAGAGGATTTTCTTTTTTGGACTGACTATAAATGCTTTGTGAAATTATTATCAGTTTCCACCCCTCCAACACTTTATTGTTTCCATTCCATCACTCTAATCTCAATAATCTTGTGATATAGATGACTTGCCCCTTGGATCACTCTTGATGTTGTTGCTCAATTAAAGCCCTGTTATGACTCCATAGCCCAATGGACTAAAAACCAGCGTTATATCTATCTTTTTAGCCAAATTTTTTCTATTCGCTTGCAACTTCTCACCTTTGAAACTTTTTGCACTTAAAACTTTCCCCTCAAGTAATTTTCATGCTCAACCATACAAAAGACAAAAAAAACCCTTGGCCTTCATAACTAGCCTAATATCATTACCCAAAACTCAAAATAAAAATCCATCTTTGCACTTATTGGAGAGATCCCTCTCCAGATTCAGGAGGGCTAGATCCTAGAATCCCAAAGTGGTTGAAATAATGTTGCTTCTGTAGTTTTAGTCTCACCAATCTGCTAAAACTACAGATTCCTAACATTTCTGGCGACTCCGCTGGGGACGAAACCCAGAAACATTTTCATTTTAGGGTAACCATAGGATATCAGGGATTTGGTTCAAGAACATTTGCTATATTAACCAACTGAGCCACCAGCAACTAACATTTCTGGCAACTCTGCTGGGGATCTCAGCTGAATTTTCACCTTAGGTTCCCTTAAGAACTTCATAAAACTTGTGAGTAGAAAGCATCCTTTTCAAGCACTACCAAGAACTGGTAATCATGATGAAACTTCTTTGAATCTGTGACAAACTAGGCAAACCCTAGGGTTCTCATAAGTCTTTATCTAACCTTGAAAGATCAGCTGGCTTAGCCATAAGAAAATACTGTCTTTGTCTCATAACCATAGCTAAGTTTTGAAATAGATTTAGGACACTCTTAGAAACCACACAACTGAAAAATAACTTAGAAAACACCAAAAATATTTCAGATTGGTATCCAATAAACATGGTGGTGGACCATAAAGCCTTTTACCTCCTTAGGAGCTAAAAACTTCCACTTGGAGACTCCACAATCCTTAATAGATCTTAAGACTCCACTGGGAAGAACCCTTATCAATATAATATCATTCAAACTCAGTCAGAGGACTGTAGGATTAAAATTGTGTAAACATATTAGTTAACCTTTTAAAGACTGTCATACCTGGTTGAACTTTTCTTATTTATTTGGGTCTAAAAAACACATCATAGTGGCTCCTAGAAATATTCACACTAGAGCCTATCTTGACCCTGATCCACCTGAGTTAGTTGATAACCCAGAAAGTATCCTTAGGAAGTCTCCTAGGATTCAGTTATCAGCTATTTTCAGATCACCCTTGAGAGCTAATTCAGTCCCTGAAAATCTTTCAGCTCTACAAAAATCACAAGTTGACTTAGTAAATCCCTTTAGAACTAGGTCTCTTGGTGATTTAGATTAGTTAGATTCTGAGTCTTCACTTTCATCTCCAGAAACAAGTGAAAATCCTGGCAGCAGAGAAACAACACCTCCTGATTTACATTTCCTTCACAACTTAGGTTTCTCTCATCCAAGATCAGCTCAACAATCTATTTCCAGTCCATCCACTTTTGCTTACCCTACATCCACTGTTCAAACCACTCCACTTTAGCCCACTTTCCCTCTTGTGAATCCACCTCTTGTAAATCCACCCCCATCACATATCATGGCAACATGGTATGCTCCCTTAGTCCTTCCTGCACCATTAATCAATCTTCCACAGGACTATCAGTCCAAGATTCCATTATATGATGCTAGCAATGCTACAACTGCATCACAACATGTGGATAAGATGAATGAATAGTTTGACATAAATGAAATTGATGATGATTCTGTCAAACTTAGATTATTTTCTCAAAGTTTAGGGGGGGGAGAAATAAAATGGTTTAAAGGCTTAACTCCCCATAGTATCAATGATCTCCAAGTCTTCCATCAAAATTTCTTAAACAAATGGGAAGTAAAGAAGAATCCTCTCCAAGTCCTTTCTGATTACAAGAACCTCCACAGAAACACTGGGGAAAGTGTGCAAGCTTATTGTACCAGATTTAATAGTGTATATAATGCACTTTCCCCAGATCTAAAACCTCCACAAGGCTCAGATTTAAACACGTTTCCTGAAGGGTTTGACCCCGAGATGGCCTATCAGCTAAGGGAAAGATATTTTGCAACTCTTGAAGAGATGCAAAAGGGTGCTCCTTCTGTGGAAGTCAACTTGATGGAGAAAAGAGCAAGAATGAGAACTGAGAAGAGAGTGTCCTTTAGAGAGGAATCTACACCTTCTACTTCCAACTCAAAGATGGAGAAAATGATGGAAAACATGATGAAAGAGATTAGCATAATTAAGAGAGCACAAGCAAGCCAAAATCAAAATACTCCTCAAAATAGAAACCAGAACCAAAACTAGAATTTTAGAAGGAATCGACCTCCAAACAGACCTAGGGAAGATGATCAACAAATCACTCCTCCCTTTCATCAAAACTATGTAAGTGAGGTTGAGGAAACGGATGAAATAACAGAGGAAGATGATATAAACATGTTTGGGGTAGAGGATGATGACTTTGAAGCTCATTATGATAGAAAACAAGGTCTTTATACACCTTATTGTTGAGCCCCAAAGATGTCCTTTCCCTTCACCAAATTTCACTTCATTTCCTTTGTCCCTTATCAATTACAGGCTTAAATGGTCAATAGGATTGGTTAAAGACACTGTAGGAATGTATACAATGACTGACTTGCTATATTTTCATGGTTTTGTTGTTGTAGTAATTTTTGACTAGATTCAGCTACAGAATGCAGTCATTTTGTAGCTAGTCGCCTATTCCGCAACTATCTTCATGTTCTCATAGGTTACAAGTGTCACTTCAGATAAAAACACATATGGTTGAATTCCACAACACTCCCACATCATTTATTGCTCTCTACGAAGTCTGCGAAAGAATCTACAGGTGGTTATGCACGTGGAAGAGATCAAAGATAAGAAGCAGATTCCTACTAGGAAAGGGACACTACAGATGTCTCCAGCAAAGTACAAGGCTTCCATAAGAGTTATAATTTGATTTTGATTGAAAAAGACACTTGTTCCTATTTATTCTCAAGGGTAGTTATATATTTATTTTATAAGAATGACTCGGGAGACCGAGGGACATTTATCTAGATTGATGTTTTGTTGCTAGATCTCAAAAGACCGTAATACTCTATTTTTGAAATACTTTTCCTTTAATGAAAGAAGCACCGCTTTATTGCAAGATCTGAGTAAATCTTGAGGATATTTGTATGCTAATCCAGTGGTAGAGGGCCCCTACTACCCGAGAAGCTTTGTGCGAATTGTTTAGATAAGTAACTTTAGCCTTGTTGCATTCCTAGTTTAAGCAATTTTCTGAACTTTGTGTTTTATACTCACTTGCATTGGATGCTACAGTTTAGTCTTGTTCTTATGAATTATTCCAAAATATCACTAATATTGAATGAGATATAACTATAGTATTTTATGAATTAGTTTCCTTTTCCTAAACTTTACGTTTTTGTGCTCAATTACATCAATTGTTACAGCTAGACTTGTTCTTCCGAATTGTTCCAAAATATCACTAATACTGAACGAGATAGGGCTGTAATATTTTAGAGATTAGTTGCATTATAGTGTAGTTGTAATACTCCGCAGATTAATGGTGCGCTAGTTCAGTTTCTGTTCACTGTATTTCAAGTTAGATTAATGGCACTCTAGTTCAGTTTCTGTTCACTGTATTTCAAGTTAGGATAATGGCATTCTAGTATTGTTGTGGTCACTATATTTCAAGTTTGAATGATTGCATTCTAGTTCAGCTTTATCCATTGTATTTTTAGTTTTATTAGTCAGTTGTATGCTAGTTTTGTTCCATTAGACTTCAAGGCCTTCATTATTTACAAACTACTCTTGTTGTTAATCTCTTCCAACACATCATCATATGGACAGGAATTAGTGATATCAGTTCAAGGCCTTCACTGTTCTGCAATCTCTTATAATTTTACAAATATCCTTTTCCAAAACTATTCCAAAAGATTTCTAACTTTTGAATGAGGCTTAGTAGTGACAATTTGAGTTGCAAAATGGATTAATTTCAGTGTCATAGGTTAATTTAGAGTAGAGTTCCTTACTATGATACTAATAATCTTTTCCAATTGTGTTCCAATAAATTTCTAACCATGGATGAGATTTTTGTGATATTGTAAGTTGTTGTTTACTTAGAAGAACCTCATTGCATTAAACTTATCATTTTCTCAAGATATTCCAACATATTTCTAATGAATGAATGGGACTAATTTCATGTTATGAGTTATTTAGTTCTTGCTATGAGTTATTTTTCTTGTAAACGTATTTCATTTTCTATTCTCAAGTGCCATACATAATTTAGAATAGGTTTTGCTTTGTTTTAGTGTGACCAACAAATTCTCTTTGCCAAAACTTAGTTCTTTTCCTCTTAGAATAAAAACACAAAACCAAAAACATTGGAAAAACACTAGACACAACGTAGTGAGAAACAAATACCTAGGCACATATATTGCACTTCACTTCAACAGTTTACTAGCCCTGGTTGACAAATTATGACCTCAATTTAGGAACGCTAAGTTGAGCAGACATTTTGGCATCGTTGCCGGGGAAGTGTAACTAGGTAGCCTTGTTTCTTACCTCCAAAAAACAATGATATGTGTATAGAAAGAGACTCAAGGGGTAGATTCATAAGAAGCAGAAGCTTGATTCCTAGAACACCACTTGTTTCACCAAGACCAAGAGCCAGCACACCTTCAACTCAAACCCACATTCCATCCTTTACTGATCCTAGACTTCCAGAGAACTTAAGATCAGATATTCCATTAGAAAGACCTTCCACTTTATCCACTGAACCTGTCTTAGAAGAAGATTTTGAGACCCCTGCTAGAGGCACAAACTCTTCCACTTCCACAGAAGAATCAACTATGGCAGAAGAAGGGGGAGGAGGAGTCTTTAATGGAGAACACACACTATTTGGAGGGGGTAGAGGTAGAGGTAGAGGAGAAGGAGGTAGAGGTGTATAAGGAGAAGGAGGAAGAGGAAGAGGTAGAAGAGAAATGGGAAGCTCTTTTGGGTTTCCTATAGTAGATGAAGAAACCAATGCAACTATGAAAAAAATTTCACCCTCTGTCCTTCCAAAATTTTATGGAATTAAAACTGAAGATCCTGAAACCTTCCTATTTGAATTTGAAGTCCTATGTAGAACCTATGACTATTTACAAGATGCTCAAAAACTTAAACTATTCCCTTCAACATTGAAAGGAGCAGCATTAAAATGGTTTATGAGTTTGATCAACAATTCTATTAGAACATGAGAAGACATGAAACAAGCATTTCTAGAGAGGTATTTGGATCACTGTATGCCAGTCAACCATAAGGAGGAAGTGTTTAAAATGTTACAAAAAGAGGATGAAAATTTGGAAGATTTGTTGGAGAGGTTTAACTATAACATCAAGAGGGAAAAAATGGAAAACTTAGATCAAGACACTTTGAAAGCTCTCTTATTGAAGACAATTAGGGATGAATGGTTAGATATCCTTAACATGATGGGAAAAGGGGATATATCTCAGCTCACATTACCTGAAATAGCTTAATTATGTATCAACCTTTCAAGAGGGAAATCAAAAACTATAAAAGGACCAAGAGACCCTGCTCTTGCAAGCGCAAGTAAATCTGCTTCTGGGACAGTAAGTAGGGTAGAAATAGGACATATGCTTGATGAATTCAAATCTGATATCTTGGGGAGTCTTAGTGAACAAATAGACACCCTTAAGTTACAAAACAAGTAGAAAACTGAATCTGATGCCTTAGCAATATTTTGTCCCAAATGTAGAAAGAAGCATGCCTTGAGAGAGTGCCCTTTGGATGCAAAAGTAGTAGAGACTTGTGTAATTTGTTCAGAAAAACATGAGACCAAGAGCTGTCCTTCAATTCCTGGTATTAAAGCTATCTTTCAGGAAGAAACTCCTACAAATTCCATAGAATCTCTCAATTTTGTCTCTATAAGACCTTGGCAAGGACCTTAAACACAAGGATTCCATGATCAACTGTATAATCAACCCCTACCAATTTGGAATTCTTGGAAGCAACCTTGGCCCCAATTTCAAAATCAATCTCAAACTTGGGCACAAGGAGCACAAAATCCCTATGGAAGATACTCTCAGTACTATCAGTATCCACCACCCTATCCACCATATTCACATTTCCCTCCTCAAAAAAACTTTCAACAAAATCCTCAAAATCCACAACATCACAATCAACCACTTCCATTACCATTTCCTCATAAAACAAATCAGTTGCCTGCCCAACCTATACCAAACCCCAACAATAAAAATCCCCAGAACACATATATGATAGAAGGCCAACAGTTTCCAACTTATTTGATCACTCCTTTAGACTTTAGTGATGTTCAACTTAGGTCTGGAAGAATACTTGAAAAGAGGAAACCTTCTGTAATCATACAAGAGCAAGACAATTTTGAGGAAGATTCTCTATGGATAAATAAAAGTCTTGAAGAGAACACATATTTCCAAGACCCAAACATTGAAAAATCAAAACAAAAAGAACTAATAATTTCAACTCTTATATTAGAGCAGCCATCAACATCCACTTCTACACCTCCCTTTCCAGAAATATTACAAATTGATAGGGGTGTAGAAAAACAAATTATGGTGCCTAATTATGATTTCCTGGATGAGCTGAGAAATGTTTGTATTAAGATCACATTATTGCAAGCTATCAAGGAAATTCCAATCTTAGCAAATACAATAAAGGAGTTGAGCATGAAGAAAACAGGAAAAAGAATAAGAGAGATATAGAAAATTCAACTAGCAGGAAAAATAGCAGATATCATGATGGGTAAGATTGCTATTCCAAAGTATCTAGACCCAGGAAATCTAGTTGTTAAAATACACATCAATGGAACATAAATTCAAAACACACTTATTGATTTAGGAGCAGCAATCAATATCATGAGTAGACAAATCATGGATAAACTGAAAATTCCTAATCTTCTTTTTACACCCACATTATTACAATTAGCAGACAGATCTGTGATCAAACCTGATGGGTTAATAGAAGACATTCCAGTGTCCCTAGATTCTTGGGAGTATCCTGTGGATTTTATGATCCTAACTCCTAAGAATAATCTAGGAGGGCATCCTATTGTATTAGGAAGACCTTGGTTAGCTACAGCTGATGCTTTCATTAGTTGTAGATCTGGTGATATGTACATCTCTGATGGTATTTCAACCAAGAAATTTACCTTGTATCCTCCAGCAAAAATAATTACATAATTGGATGATACTCAATGGATAGAGGATGAAGAAGACTTACAACCTCTCTTCGCAATTTCAGAAATTAGTGAAGATAGTCAGATTCTGAATACCTTAGAAAACTTTGAATCCTCTTCGGAATACAAACATGAACAATTTCAAGAAGAATCCAACATTGAGTTTTTATCATCAAGACAGATGTCTCTCTATTCCATGGATCAATTTGGTACCTCTACAATTGAGATATTTCCAGGCAAAACTTTAAACATAAACAAGAACCTAGAGAAATCTCAACAAGCAGAGCTAGTCAAGATATTACAGAGACATTCTTCTGCATATGCATGGGAGTACACTGATATGAAAGGGATAAGCCCCAAGAGTTGCACTCATCACATCTATATAGAGGAAAATTTTAAACCAATCAGACAACCTCAAAGACGGATGAATCCAAATCTTAGGGAAATTGTTAAAGAAGAATTGCAGAAATTGTTAAATGTTAACTTTATCTATCCCATTTCAGATAGTCAGTGGGTTTCTCCTTTAGTAATTGTGCCAAAGAAAAATGGTAAATGGAGGGTATGTATTGACTACCGAGAATTAAACAAAGCTACTCTTAAAGATCATTTTCCCCTACCTTTCATAGATCAGGTATTAGATACATTAGCTGGCAAAAAGTACTTCTCATTTTTAGATGGGTTTAGTTGTTATAATCAAATCCAAGTAGCACTTGAAGATCAAGACAAAACTACATTTACCTGTCCTTGGGGTACCTATGCTTACCGAGTATTGCCATTTGGATTATGCAATGCACCTGCAACATTTCAAAGGGCAGTACTAGGAATTTTTTCAGATCTAATACATGATTGTGTAGAGGTATATATGGATGATTTCACAGTTTATGGAAACACATTTGAAGAAGCTTTAGCAAACTTGGAAAACGTTTTAAAGAGATGTAAAGAAGAAAATCTTTCACTAAGTCATGAGAAGTGTTTTATGATGTTTACTGAAGGAATTGTTTTGGGACATCACATTTCAGGGGATGGGATTAGAGTTGATGAGTCAAAATTTGAAGTCATCTCTAACTTATCTATTCCAAGTTGTCAAAAAGATGTTAGGAGTTTTCTCGGATTTACAGGATACTATCGAAGGTTTATAGAAAACTTCACCAAGATAGCATCTCCACTTTTCAAATTACTTACCAAGGACTATGAATTCAAGTGGAATCCCGATTGCCAGTTAGCCTTTGAAACCCTGAAAACAAAAATATGTGAAGCACCTATTTTAAGGGGACCTAACTGGAAGTTACCTTTTCATATTTCAACAGATGCCTCAGATACAACTTTAGGAGCAGTATTGGGACAAAAAGACCTGATTCCTTATGCCATCTATTATACAAGTAAAAATTTGACTCCTTCAGAGTTAAATTATACTGTAACTGAAAAAGTGTTTTTAGCTGTTGTTCATGCCATAAACAAATTCAGACACTATATAACAAGCTATGAAACTTTTGTTCACACAGATCACTCTGCAATTATATATCTAATGAATAAATCAATTACTAATGGCAGAGTCATAAGATGGTTATTACTTTTACAAGAATTCCACATTACCATTCTAGATAGGCCTGGAAAACAAAACACAGTAGCTGATTTCCTATCTAGACTCCAAAACATCAAAGACAATACCCCAGTTGAAGACCAATTCCCTGATGAATATCTTTTTGCAATTTCTACTCAAACTCCTTGGTTTGCTGACATTGCTAATTATTTAGTTTCAGGGAAATTTCCTTCAATAATGAATGCAAGAGACAAAAGAAAGATCATTTATGACAATGAAAAATATTCATGGGTTGCTAATGAGTTATACAAAACAGGTCCAGATTTTATCATTAGGAGATGTGTTCGGGAAGATGAGATGCCTGAGATCCTTAAGGCATGTCATGATGAACCTTGTGGCAGACACTTTGCTGATAAAATGACAGCTTATAAGATCCTTCATTTAGGATATTATTGGCCGTCCCTTTTTAAAGATTCTAAAGAGTATGTCAAAAGGTGTGACAATTTCCAAAGGGTGCGAAAACCTTCTCCTTTAGGTGAGATTCCATTGCAGCCTCAGGTACATATTGAACCTTTTGAAAAATGGGCTTTAGATTTTTTAGGACCTATTAATCCTCCATCAAGACAAAAGAAATATATATTAGTTTGCACTGATTATGTTACCAAATGGGTAGAGGCCAAGCCATTACTTTCTGCTACTGAAGCATATGTAGTTAATTTTCTTTTTGAGGATATTTTTACTCGTTTTCGTGTCCCAAGGGAAATTTTTACAGATCAAGGAGCTCAATATACATCAAAGCTAGTGGAACAAATGATGGAGAGGTACAAAATCAGACACAGAAAATCTACTCCCTATCATCCACAAGAAAATGGTCAAGTGGAATCTACCAATAAAGTCATTGAAGGGATCCTAACAAAGACTGTCCATTTACATAGAAGAGATTGGGCAGACAGGCTTCCTGAAGCTTTGTGGGCCTATAGAACTACATGGAGAAGCACAATAGGCCATACTCCTTATGAACTTGTTTATGGAAAACAAGTTTTGTTTCCCATAGAGTTTCAGATTCAAACTTTTAAAATGGAAGTCTAGCTAGGACTTGATCTAACAGAGGCACAAAAGCACAGATTGGAGCAGATTAATGAATTGGATGAGATCAGACAAGATGCAGTTCAGAAAACAAGTATAGTCAAACAGCAAAGGACTAGATGGCCTGATAAGTACATCAAGGAAAAGAAGTTCAAAGAAGGTGATTGGGCTCTCTTGTTTGATTCAAAGTTCAAGGATTTTCAAGTTAAATTCCAAACACATTGGCTTGGGCCATATGACAATGGAGCAATAAAAATCAGGACAATAGATGAAGAGAAGGTCACTTTTCTTGTAAATGGTCATAGATTGAAGCTGTATCATAAGCCACTTTCAAGAGAATAATTTGTCAAGAGATTCCAGGAAAACAGTGATGTGAAGTTAATGAAGAAGAATTTTTCTTCTTCATCAACTTAGTTGAATTTTCTGAATTCAAAAGAAAAAAAAGAAAAAAATAAAAAATAAAAATAAAAATAAAAATAAAGTATAAACATGAAAACTAATCACTGATTAGCATGTTTATACAAAAAATATAAAGTGAAAATCAGAATCCTTCTGACACTTTAGCTTTTCAAATTTGTTTTTTTTTTCTGCAAGCACTCATTACAAAATCATAAGTTTCACTCCATCATGTCTCACTTCATTCATATTTCATTCGCTCCATTCATTCATATTTCATTCATTCCATTCATCCATACTTCATTCACTCCATTCCATGGTCCATTTCATTTCCATCTCATATTTCTAAATTTGATCTCTTTCTGCAGATTGAGAGTTACAAATCATGAGTTGCAGACCACCTTTTATGTTTCATTCCATTTCACAATTGTGATTCATTTCATTCCATTAAATTTCACTTCACTCCTGATCCATTTCACTATATTTCATGATCCATTTCATACAACATTCCATTCCATGTTTCAAAGTTCCTACAGGTACATTCTGCAGCCAGTCAGACATTCTGTAGCCAGCTAGACATTCTGCAGCCAGATATCTAGAAGGCAACTATCCAGTAATCATTTGATCAACAGGAAATTGATCCTGCACACCTATGAAAACAAGCAAAATCAAAGGAGTTATGAAGACTGAAGAATCAATGACTTTCAAAGGAGGGCAAAGCATATTAAAACCACAAAAAATTAAAGGAAAGGCAAAGGTAAAGTTGTAAAATTATTATGATGAAAGAATATGAAATTTATAGTATAGTTAGGTCATGTATGATTCAAAAAGTTGTTTTAATTATTCGTGTTGATCATGCCTATTAAACCTATCATAAAAAATTTGGACAAAATCTCTTCCACTCCGCCATTTCAAATCATCATTTAAAACTTAACAGTTAAAGTACTGAAGTGACCTATTCGGTCACGTCACCAGCCGAAGTATTCAGTGATGATTTTGAATTTCTCACGAAATTTTTCTGTGGTATTTTCTCCCATGATGGCTCTCAAACTCATTAATTCGTGTAAATCACCCTCACCACATTTCACTCATTCTATAACCTCTCCATATCATCCTTCCGTAGCTAATTCCTACTGCATAAACAGAGAAAGCACCTTTGGGGTAAAAACAACTCTTTAACATCCATTTTCACCGTGGATAGAAGAGCAGTAAATTGAAGGTTGAGAAGAGAAGCCATGGGTCTCATAGTAAGATTCGAACCAGTTGGAACCAAGTACTTAGAGGGTTACCCACAAATTAGAGAAATGCTACAGCAGGCTGGGTGGTTACAATTTTTGGAAAAATTCAATGGTTTTCATAAAGAGGTAACTAAAAAATTTGAACGGTCCTTCAATGGAGCAGAAGTCGAAATAAGAGATTTTAAATTCACTATTACAGAATTTTTTATTGCAGAAGCAGCAGAATTACCCAGGCAAGGAGAACGCTGGTTCAAAAATAGGGAATTTCATAATGAGGCATGGAGGCAAATGCTCAAAACACTAGGTATGGATGTTTCCATTCTTAAGAAGGGCATTCCTAGCTCAGCACTGAAGAATAAATGGCAGAATATGTTGCTCATTTTGCAAAAGTCTATAACTTGTGAGGGAAGGTTTGGTACCCTCTATGTTTATCATATTCGGTTAATGATGCATTTCTTAGATGAAGAAATCAATTTACCCTTTTTCCTACTTCATAGTCTGAAGAGAATGGCCTCTAATGTACAAAAGAGGGTTCAATTCCTGGAAACCACTTTGTACCACCACAGCTTAGTTAAAATCCTAATTGAACATCATTTGAGAAAAGTGGGAGACAATTGGGATGCGTTTCTAGTGAGGAATCACTTTGAAGAACCCAAGGAACCTCCATCTGAAGGCAAGCTTACAAGAAGAAGCAGGAGAAGGAAAATTTCCGAAGTTGTTGAAACTAAAACTGGTAAGTCTATACAAGAGGACAGTGAGGAGAAAATTTCTGAGAAATTGACTGAAATTAGGAAACAGCTTAAAAAGGAAAATATGATAAGAAGGTATGCCAAGGAGAGAGGTGAAGGACCATCTCAACCAAGACGAAGCCACAGACTTAGAGGTATATTGAAGAAAATAGGGATTAGACAAACGGGAATCATAAACATTGAGGATGAAGAGACACCAACTGCTAGATCACCTGAGTACCAATATGAAGAGGATGTTGATGAAGAAAATCCGGAGATAGACCCAGCTCAACAACAAATTTATAATTATATTGAGACATTAGAGAAGAGAGCCTCAGAAAGTAGAGACAGAACTCCTAGCCCACCAAAATCTGCAATTGATGTACTAAGAAGAGACAAATATGAGTTAGAAGTACTCAATAGGCATATCAAGAATGAGAATGACATTTTAAGGGAGCAGGTTAAGCTGAAAAGTGATATGAATACAACTCTCTCTCTGTAAATGGAAAAGTTGTACAAGGCTAGTGAGAAATTGAAGAAGAAAAACAAAAAGTTGAGCAGGGCACTTATAAATTTGAGATTCAAGTTGGTCATAAAGAAGCCTAGGAGGCCATTAAATATTAGGCAAAGCAGAAGAAGGAGCCTATATTTCCTAGCAGAAGTCTCAAAATATATGAGTTGATTGCATGAGGACATGGAAAAACTTTGCAGTGGGGGTATGTTGAGCCCCAAAGATGTCCTTTCCCTTCACCAAATTTCACTTCATTTCCTTTGTCCCTTATCAATTACAGGCTTAAATGGTCAATAGGATTGGTTAAAGACACTTTAGGAATGTATAAAATGACTGAATTGTTATATTTTCATGGTTTTGCTGTTGTAGTAATTTTTGACTAGACTCAGCGACATAATGCAGCCATTCTGTAGCTAGTCGCCTATTCCGCAACTATCTTCATGTTCTCATAGGTTACAGGTGTCACTTTAGATAAAAATGCATATGGTTGAGTTCCACAATGCTCCCACATCATTTATTTCTCTCTACAAAGTCTAAGCAAGAATCTACAGGTGGTTATGCACGTGGAAGAGATCAAAGCTAAGAAGCAGATTCCTACCAGGACAGGGACTCTACAGATGTCTCCAGCAAAGTACGAGGCTTCCGTAAGAGTTCTAATTTGATTTTGATTGAAAAATACACTTTTTCCTATTTATTCTCAAGGGTAGTTATGTATTTCTTTTATAATAATGACTCGGGAGACCGAGGGACAGTTAGCTAGATTGATGTTTTGTTGCTAGATCTCAAAAGACCGTAATACTCTGTTTTTGAAATAATTTTCCTTTAATGAAAGAAGAATCGCTTATTGCAAGATCTGAGGCAATATTGAGGAGATTTGTATGCTAATCCGGTGGTAGAGGGCCCCTACTGCCCGAGAAGCTTTGTGCACATTGTTTAGATAAGTAACTTTAGCCTTGTTGCATTCCTAGTTTAAGCAATTTTCTGAACTTTGTGTTTTATACTCACTTGCATTGGATGCTACAGTCTAGTCTTGTTCTTACGAATTATTCCAAAATATCACTAATATTGAATGAGATATAACTGTAGCATTTTAGGAATTAGTGGCCTTTTTCTGAACTTTACGTTTTTGTGCTCAATTACATCAATTGTTACAGCTAGACTTGTTCTTCCGAATTGTTCCAAAATATCACTAATACTGAACGAGATAGGGCTGTAATATTTTAGAGATTAGTTGAATTATAGTGTAGTTGTAATACTCCGGAGATTAATGGTGCGCTAGTTCAGTTTCTGTTCATTGTATTTCAAGTTAGATTAATGGCACTCTAGTTTAGTTTCTGTTCACTGTATTTCAAGTTAGGATACTGGCATTCTAGTACAATTGTGGTCACTGTATTTCAAGTTTGAATGATTGCATTCTAGTTCAGCTTTATCCATTGTATTTTTAGTTTTATTAGTCAGTTGTGTGCTAGTTTTGTTCCATTAGACTTCAAGGCCTTCATTATTTACAAACTACTCTTGTTGTTAATCTCTTCCAACACATCATCATATGAATAGGAATTAGTGATATCAGTTCAAGACCTTGACTATTCTGCAATATCTTATAATTTTACAAACAGCCTTTTCCAAAACTATTCCAAAAGATTTCTAACTTTCGAATGAGGCTTAGTAGTGACAATTTGAGTTGCAGAATGGATTAATTTCAGTGTCATAGGTTAATTTAGAGTAGAGTTCCTTACTATTCTACAAATAATCTTTTCCAATTGTGTTCCAATAAATTTCTAACCATGGATGAGATTTTTGTGATATTGTAAGTTGTTGTTTACTTAGAAGAACCTCATTGCATTAAACTTATCCTTTTCTCAAGATATTCCAACATATTTCTAGTGAATGAATGGGACTGATTTCATGTTATGAGTTATTTAGTTCTTGCTATGAGTTATTTTTCTTGTAAAAGTATTGCATTTTCTGTTCTCAAGTGCCATACATAATTTAGAATAGGTTTTGCTCTGTTTTAGTGTGACCAACAACTTCTCTTTGCCAAAACTTAGTTCTTTTACTCTTAGAATAAAAACACAAAACCAAAAACATTGGAAAAACACTAAACACAACATAGTGAGAAACAAATACCTAGGCACATATAGTTCACTTCACTTCAACAATTTACTAGCCCTGGTTGACAATTTATGACCTCAATTTAGGAACACTAAGTTGAGCAGACACTTATGATGACCAAAGAGATAATGATGAAAGTTATTATCAAGACATGGAAAATGTCATCATAGAGTCTCAAAGAGAATATGACCTTAGAAGCAAAACCAGTCAACAAACTCCCAACACCAAAACCTCTGATAAATCTTCACAAAACAACACTACAAACACGCCTAAAGTTGTCAAAAAAAAAGGATAAAACACTGGCTGTAAATTCTAATAATGGTAAAGAGAAAGGCACTTAAAACAATGAAAAACAGAGTGCAGACATTAGTAGTACTAACACTTCAGCTAGTACTCCTGTGAAAACAATTTTGTCAAGTATAAATAGAACAAATCAGCAAACCCATGTTGCTGATAGAATAACAGCTAATAAGGCTGAAACTAGCACTTTAAAGAGTCAAATTCCTTTCAGCCTAGAGCAAGAAATTTCAAAGATCAAAATCTCTGTTCCCTTGACTGAATTAGCTACCCAACATGTATATAAGACCCAAAATTTTGAAGGCTTTAAAAATAGAAGAAAATGAGGACATGGTTAATCTTAATGATGACCAACCAGAGCTGATTTTTGGTCCTAAGATTGAAGGTAGATATCAAGAAGGACCTGTTCCTCCCTTTTATGTGAGTTTAAACGTTCATGAAAAGATTTTGCACAACGTTGTGCATGATTCCGGGCTTCTCATACTTTAATGCCAAAAGCTGTAATGGAGAGCCTAGGTCTAGAAATCACCAGACCTTACAAATACCTTTACTCCTTTGATTCCAGTAGAGTAAAATGTTTAGGATTAATCAAAGACCTTTGTGTTAACTTAGCCCAAATTCCAACCAAATATTTAGTCATGGATATTTTTGTGGCTGATGTTCCCCCAAATTATGTAATGTTATTATCAAGATCTTGGGGGGGTAAGTTACAAGGACTATGCAAATGGACATGACCTATGCGACTATCCTTGTTTTCAATCATAATAGAATACTTTACAGGGAATCCCATATGAAATACACAATTACAAGTCAAGATCGACCACAAAACTCTCCTCTCTATTTTGTAAATACATGACTTGATTCTTTTATTATGTTTAATGACGAAACATTTAGCGAACAAGTCACTTTAACAGAATTAATGGATAATAGGAAGGAAGAGGAACACAACGTAGAAGTGTCAAAAAAAATTTCAGCATTTAAAGATAGTAGCAAACCAAAAAAGGTCTTGAGCTACAAGGTAGGTGTCCATTTCTTTTAAACATTCACAATCAAGAAAATGACCCTCAAATAAACGAAAAACTTGGGGAATCAAAGCAAATACAACTAAGTGTTGAGATTCCACAACAACCCTTGAGCACATTAGTTAAAGAGGAAACTAACCAAGGAGAAACCGAAAATAGTCCTTTGTGGACTATGTATTTTGATGGGTCATGCGCTAAGAACAATGCTGGTGCAGGTGTATGGATTACTAACACTGAAAACAACCACATAGGAAGCATTTCCTGCAAACTAAACTTTTAGTGTTCCAATAACATAGTAGAATATGAATCCCTTCTCTTAGGCTTGCATTTATTGAAAAAGTTAGGAGCCACAAGAATCAATGTGTATGGGGATTCAAAGTTATTCATTAGGCAGGTCAATGGGGAGTATAATGCAAATCATCCTAGACTTAGGGCCTACCAAAACGATGTCATGGACCTTTTGATAACATTCAAGGAGTCCAAACTATTTTTTGTCCCAAGAAAAGGAAATATTGCAGCCCACAATTTAGCCTTTGCAGCTAGAACATGATTAACGCCGTATAACACCAAAGACTGCACAACTCAGATAAAATTTAGACCAGATGTGCCTGATAATGAGAGGTATTGGCAGGTGTTTGACAATGACAAAAAAATAGAAGACTTCATGCAATTCAGAAATGAATTCGAACTACACAGTTCAGACTCAGATTATGAGACAGACTGCAGTGAAGAAAATTTTCTTAGTGAAGAAGAGTCGTCTCCTGAACTTGCTAATATAAAAACAGAGGAGTTAGAAACTCTGCACTCTAAAGATGAAAGTCTGCCAAGCGGTCTAGCGCCTTTAGAAGAGTTGTTTGATTTTAACGATGTGGCCAAGAAACCAAAACTGGGACCTATAGAGTCTGAAGTGGAAGAGTGCAATATAGGCAATGGACTTAAACCTATGATGATTAAACTGTCTAAGACTTTACCAGCTCACATTAAACTCAAATACATAGAGCTATTTAAAGAATTTTCTGATGTTTTTGCATGTAGTTACAAAGATCTTAAATCCTATGACACTAAAATAATATAGCACAAAATTCCCCTCAAAGAAAACCAAAAGCCATTCAAACAAAAACTGCGCAGAATAAACCCTGTTCAGTTGCCTTTGGTTCAGAAGGAGATCATGAAAATGTATGAAGCTGGTATTATTGTCCCTATTAGATAATCTGAGTGGGTGTCTAATCTGGTGTCTGTTAGGAAGAAAACTAGAGATATCAGGCTTTGTATGGACTTTAGAGACCTAAAAAAAGCTTCATTGAAAGATAACTACCCTTTACCCAAGATGGATCATATTTTACAAAGGGTGGTAGGGTCTAGAAGAATTTCTTTGCTAGATGGCTATTCAGGGTACAATCAGATCTTAGTTCACCCTGCTGATCAATTAAAGACAACCTTTAATACACCATGGGGCACTTTCATGTATGTGAAAATTCCCTTTGGTCTAATGAATGCTGGAGCAAATTTTCAAAGAGCCATGGACATAGCATTCTCAGAAGAATTGGGCTACTTCATCATTATATACCTTGATGATGTCACTGTGTTTTCAAAAACAGATGAAGAGCACTTATAACATTTGAGAAAAGTTTTCAAGAAATGCAGGAAGTTTGGGATATCTTTAAACCCTAAGAAGACACTATTTGGTCTCCAAGAAGGTAAACTTCCTGGGCACATCATTTTATAAGAAGGTATTAAGATAGATCCAAAGAGGATTGGAGCCATATTGCAAATCTCTCATCCTCGGAACATCAAGGAGTTGCAATATTTCATTGGGAAGATTAAATTTTTGAGAAGTTTCATTCCTAACTTGGCCGAGCTCCTTAGGAATATCACAAACATGTTGAAGAAGGAGCAGGGGGTAAAATGGACCTTGGAAGCAAAGAAGTATTTTGAGCTGGTGAAACAATCATTGACCAAAACACTGGTTCTAATAAGTCCTGATTTTTCAAAAGATTTTTATATTTTTTCGTTTGCATCAGAACATACCATCGTTGCTGTCCTTTTACAGAAAAATCCACAAGGACAAGAGCAGCCTATTGCATTCATTAGCAAGGCATTGAGGGATGCCCCTCTGAATTATAACATTATGGAGAAGCAATATTTTTCTTTGGTTAAAGCTTTAAAAGACTTCAGGGTATACATCCTTCACTCACACATCATTTCCTTTGTCCCAAAATCAGTTGTTAAAGACATTATAACACAGTACCCATATGGTAAGAGAGGTAAGTGGATTGTTGTTATCCTTGAATATGATTTAGAGATAAAACCCACTAAACTCATCAAAGGCCAAGGTCTAGCTAGATTAATGGCTGAATCCAATTTTGAAGTTCTTAATATTAATATGATTGATGCTTTGGATTACCAAGAGGAAATTTTAACACCCATTGTTTAAAACCATTTTATGAATTCCTCTTGGTATGCTGATATTGTTTATGTTTTTCTTAATTTGAATACACCTCCTGGTTTGACAAAAAAAAAGGCAAGATTCCTAAAATTGAAAGCTGTAAACTATTGCATTATAGATAAATGTATTTATTGGAAAAATGCAAGTGGTCTATTTCTTAAATGTTTACCTGAGTTTGATGCAGAGAAGGTTAAGCGCGAGTTCCATGAAGGAGAGTGTGGGGGTCATTTATACTAGAAGACAACAGCCATAAAAATTTTGAGGGTTGGTTTCTATTGGCATAATCTTTTTCCTGATATACACAAAATGATCATTGTCTGTCATAAATGTCAACTTTTTGAAGGAAAAAGAAAACTGCTACCCCTGCCTTTGCATCCAATTACTGTTGAAGCCCCTTTTTAACAGTGGGGACTTGACTTCATAGGATAAATCCATCCACCATCTTCTGCCCAGCATAGATGGATTCTTACTGCCACAGACTACTTCACTAAATGGATAGAAGCTATTCCTTGTAGGCAAGCCAATGACTCTGTTATTATAAAATTCATTGAGACTAACATTCTCTCCAGATTTGGCTGTCCTACCAAGATCATCACTGATAATGCAACAACTTTTGGATCAAAGAAGATGGTTGAATTCTGTCACAGATATAAGATGACATTGGGGCATTCCACGGCCTATTACCCTCAAGGTAATGGACTTTCAAAATCCTCAAATAAAGGTTTAGTGAACATAATCAAGAAACTATTGGAGGACAATAAAAAGTCTTGGCACACAAAGCTAGTTCACGCACTGTGGGCTGACAGATTGACTTTGAAGAAATATATTGGCATGTCACCTTTTCAGCTGGTGTATGGTACTGATGCAATTTTTCCAAATAGCCTTGGTGTACCAGTAATGAAGTTGATTCAAGATTTGAAAATTGAAAATAATGACATGATCAGACGAATAAATCAGACCATTCATCTTCAGCAAACCAGAGAGGAAGTTTATAACAAAGCATTGCAGAAATAGATCAGCATTAAAAAGCTTTTTGACAGAAGAACAAAAGCCAACAATTTTAAAATTGGGGACAAATTTTTAAAGTGGGACTCAAGGAGGAAAGAGAAGGGAAATCATGGAATTTTTGACAACTTATGGCTTGGCCCTTACTCTATTTATTCAGCTGCTGGTAACAATGCATTTTTCTTGCAGGAGTTGAATGGAGCAGAACTGTTTGGGGGTGTTGTCAATGGCGGGATGCTTAAGAATTACTTCTCTTGATCCATGTTATGCTATGAAATCCTTTTCATCTTTTTCTCATTATAAATACTTCACCCACCATTGCATTCAAAGTTATAAAAATCAAAAATTCAAAAACAGTGAAAGAAAGAAAAGAGGGGAGATTGTGAAAACAAGAAAGGTATAGCCCCATACCAAAAAAGAGAAAACAAATCTGAAAGTGTGCAAGTTCAAATTCCACTCCTGAAGAACACACTTATAGTTAGTCAAACTGTCTAATCTTGACTAATTAGCTTTAAATTGTCTGCTGATAGGATAGTGAATTCGATTTTCCAAATTGTTTAAACTTGGCTTATCAGTAGATAGTTTAGGATAGAAATTAAAGTTTCAAACATGATCAAAATCTGAACCTAAGTTTCCAAAGAGAGATGACTCAAACCTGCTTCAAATGTTGATTCAAGAAATGTAAAAATATGGTTCCAATCAACTCAAAATCCGAAGCAGTTGATAAAGACAAAACAAATCAAACAAATTCAAACTAGAGCTATAAAGAAAAGAGAAGGCCATGATGAGAAACTTTCAGATCTTAAGCCTTCCATTTTTTATTTAATTTTCTGTAAAATAATATCTATGTGAAACTTGTTTTTATGCCATAGACCAGCATCAAGTTAGACTGTTTAATCCTGACTTGTATGCTTTTAAATTTCTGTTGTAGAAATTAGAGAATAAAAATCTGTTAGACTGTTTAATCCTAACAGATTAGTAGATTAGGTAGAGGATCATATGGGCTCAACTGTTTAATCTGATTCCATGGAGAAATAAGGAGTAGAAATAGATTATTTTTCCTGCTTTCAAAAGAATAAAATGTTGTAAAAGAGTTTGCCAATCCAAGTGCACTCTAATGAAGAAAAACTGTTAGATCTATAGGATTGGGTAGGTAGAAAGCTTGTTGATGAAAGAACCATTGTTTTTATGGCTACTAATATGTTTTCAAAGAACAACATCCACAGAAGGAAAGGCAGCCAATGGATGAGGCACAGGTCAGCCTCCCAGAGAATGAAAGTCTGGAGTTCTTGATGCCTTCAAGAAGGCACTATCCCCAAGTGGAGCCACTGTTAGCCACCTATAAATTTGTTATAGCAAAAGGTGGCTAAAATTTTTTGAGCCTTCAAGGAAAAAATGTTATTGCTAAAAATTGTTGGCTCTTGAAGACTCTTGAAGTCCTCATGCCTCTGTCCATAACCTTCACGACTGTGCCTATTCTACATTCAGAAATCCTGCTGATTCCCAAGAAAGAATACTACTGCAAAGACCCTTTTCCCCTTTTCCCAAAACTAACCTCTTGTTCTCTCCTTTTCCCCCCATGAAATCCCTCATTTCCATGATTTTCCCCTTCCCCTTCATCGAAACCCTTTTATAAGGTTTAAAGACTCCTTATTTGCCTTATTGGAACCCCTCTAAACCTTTGAAAAACATTGAAAATCCATGAAAATCATATTTTTCATATATCATAGACTTAAGCCCCATTGGGCTAAGTCCTTAACCCTCCCCTCCATACGCCCTAGTGCTAGAACCAGGTGCTGGCCACCCAAGCGCTCATTACTTTGCCCGGTTGCAATTAGCCCTTTCCCTTTAAGCCTCCATCATATAATTATCCATGAGCCCAAAGGCCCCGCAGCCGGGCGCCTGATCATATGATATATATATCCCGCCCCCGTAATATTAAAACCTTATGTTATTTTCAAACTTTGGGTTTTTAATTATTTTCTAAGTTTTTCCGCCGATTCAAAGTTTCAGTCAATCCCCGCCTTCGATCTGCAGATCAGATCGAAGGCGCAGAGTCCATCACCCCGGTGGTCCCCACCACCCACTCGCCGATTGCAAAACCGGGCGGATTTCATCGCACCACTTCCGAGCGTGTGGCGGTTTCTTCCATTTCGTAGCGATTCCATATGCTGGCCAACACATGTCCTGGGCACTGTTCATGAAACCGTCGTCCATCGCGCGTTAAAGTTTGGACGTGAACCCGGCGCGATATGGACGTCCACCGTCCGATCTGAGGCCGCCCATCGGACGACGATCGCTCACCGAAGATGCCCATGTGATAATTAGGCTCTGGCACAGTGGTAATAGCATCTCCACTGTCGATCTGATCTACATATTGACAACCCAAAATTCATTGCCCATTTTCTCCGTTTTGACTTTCCACCTGTGCTCCCGACCGTCGATCTCTGCGCGATCGACGGCTCTGATTTAAATTATTCTTCCGCCTTCCTTTTGTTTTTCCCCGATAAATCTAGACCGTTGTATGATGCCATCCAACGACCCTACTCTTTCCACGTGCTTTCTAAAGCAGCAGACCTATATATGCAAGATTTTATAATGTTTTTTTTGTATTTTGCAGGGTGCTCAATGGTTTTTTCGCCATGTCTGAAGAAAATTCAGAAGCAGAGGGTGACGATCCTCCCGCCTCTGATCCATCAAAGAAAGTCATTTGCAGGTTTCAAGTTCATGTATCATCAGTGGTTCATGAGTCATTGATGCCGTATCGCCCTTGCGCATCCCTGCACACTAGAAAAACACAGCAACAAGTCAATCACAAATCAAAGAGTATCAATGTCGACAACAAAAACGTACCAGAGCAAAGGATTCAAGATAGGTTTTGTGGGGATTACGACTAATAATGATTATCAAAAGCCTGATCCCCGATTAAAAACACAGTTAAAGAATAAAATCTTAAGTGTTTTATCAATAGAAAGCCTCCACCACCACCTCTGAGGAAAATTGATTCCTCCCAGCTGCCGAAATGCCAGTTGTGCCTCAAAGTATTCAATCAGAGGCCAAAGTTATTGATCAAATGAAGATATTCACCTCAGTGCAGCCAAAGAGTTACTTCTGCAAGGAAAATTAATGCAAACCATATCTGCGGAGTAACCCCAACATCACACAGAACCTCCAAGGTCAACAAAAGCTCCCACTGAGCTTAAAACTTTATGTAAATCATTTAATACAGAAGACACCTATTGTAAGTTTCTTGATTGAGCTCCCCAAAGGCCAAGAAGCCATTAAATCTGTATTAATTGTAATTTGAGATCTTTTATTAGAACTCACCTCCTCATTCTTCTATATATACTTCTGTAGAAGATGAGAGAGGGGTTGGTTGATTATGTTGCTGAACATTGTAATGTAATTGAGCTTGAGACTTCTATCTGTAAATATTTTTCACTGGCCCTTGAAGCTCTGTTTGTGTTGGATTAGTTAGGCTGGATAGTGAAGATGATTGTTGAACTGAAACATTGGACCTGAGTACTGTAACTGGTTTGACATCAATAACAAGTTGTTTCTTGGGATCCTGGTCTATATCACTTGTGAAGTGCCTCTTTCTTTGTTATTGTTTTCCTTCTATGTATGTCATGTTGTTCACTATTCTCTGATAAAGAGTAGAATTTATAGAGTTAGGTTTTACTGTTTACCAGTACCCTTCTCTTACTGATAAGCTTTATCTCAATGTTTTCCTCCAATTTGTTTATTTAAGAATGATTTAATACAGTCTAAGTAATTAGAAATGTTGGAGTTCCCTCGTTCTATTGTTTTCTTTAAACATTGTTCTTGAAAGTTATTTTCCTTATTTTCTTATTAAAGCTAGACTAGAAAAGTGATGGTTTGCCCTGCTCCAGCTTCTATTCTCCAAAGGCAGATTCTGAAGGTTTCCCTTGGTGTTGGCTGAAAGCATAATAGGTTTAAAGTACTTTATCTGATATTAAGTTACACTTTGTCTTCTCTTATATATTTTCATACTTTCTGAAGGTAATTATGTGGATTACTAGATTGTTTGTCAGTTAAGCTACTTTAATAAAAACTTTCCCAATAAGTCAATGGTTAGCCCTATCCTTGGTTGGTTTTAAACAATTACTTAAGAGGCTTTTCTTGTTTGGACTGACTATAAATCCTTTGTGAAATTATTATCAGTTTCCACCCCTCCAACACTTTATTGTTTCCATTCCATCACTCTAATCTCAATAATCTTGTGATATAGATGACTTTCCCCTTGGATTACTCTTGATGTTGTTGCTTAATTAAAGCCCTATTATGACTCCATATCCCAATGGACTAAAAACTAGCATTATATCTATCTTTTTAGCCAAAGTTGTTCTATTCAATTGCAACTTCTCACCTTTGAAAATTTTTGCACTTAGGACTTTCCCCTCAAGTAATTTGCATGCTCAACCATCCAAAAAACAAACAAAACCCTTGGCCTTCATAACTAGCCTAATATCATTACCCAAAACTCCAAAGACAAATCCATAGTTGCACTTATTGGAGAGATCCCTCTCCGGATTCAGGAGGGCTAGATCCTAGAATCTCAAAGTGGTTGAAATAATGTTGCTTTTGCAGTTTTAGTCTCACCAATCTGCTAAAATTACAGATTCCTAACATGCTCCATCTAGAATATCTATTGTTCGTGCCATTTCAAACAGAGTCCATTTCTGAACACGCGATTATCATGTTTCGGGGAAATCTGTTATTCCCTTGTACTGTGTATAAAATGGACATTGTTCCTGTAATTCGGGGTTTCGAAGAGAATACTATAATCACATTTTTTATATCAATAAAATACATTTGTCTTTACTGTTCCAAAGCATTTCATAATTGATGCAACCCTAATCAGAGAGTTGGGCCCACTCTTCTGATCAGGTGTTGTGTCTGTGTATATGTGTGGATTAATTTCTGTTGTGCTATGGTTGTTATTTTTATTTCTCACTGATTAAGATTGTTGAATGTTCTGCATTAACTTTACTTGACGGCAATGTTTTGAGTTTTAACTGTAAACCCTTGGTTGAACAGATTATGTGTTTGCTCCTGCATATACCTTGCGCGTTGCCTTGAAAGTATATGCTCCCGGATTGATAAGATTAATGTCGGATTAGGGTGGATAAATCATCCCTACGTGAACACCAACACTTCTCCCACTAGTTGATGATATCACTCAACTTTAGGCAAAGATGCAAAACCCATGGCCAGAATGACTCGGGACAAGTCACAAGATTATGTTGGGGGCCTGTTGGAACAGGGCTCCCTAAGCTGCGAATTTTGTATATTTTTTGTATTAATTAGTATAACACAAGGTTTTTGGGGCGGGTCAAGGCCCCGAACACATTTTAATGGGTCAAAGGGTAGACCTAGAGTTCTCAAACCATGTTTTACAGACCACAGGATAGCGTAGGCTACATCGATATAAATAGATGAATAGTTTGAGTCTAGAGGTACGCATAAATTAAGACTGATGCTACATGCAAACTGTTAGATCTGTTTTGGGTTTTTTTGGGTAAGGACTCATGCTGGTTGTGTGCACGGAGATCCTTAGTCCTGTTGTGTGCGGACCCCGCTAGGCTGTGTTTGCGGGTTGTGTTTTGGTTGTAAGTGGATCTAAATTTTAATGAATGTGAAGTATTGTTGAAGTATCTGTGTGTTATTTGAATTCGTTATGTTTACTATTGAAGTGCATATGTGATGCCTATTTAAGCTGTGAATGTATCCGTGTGTTGGAATTAGCATAACTATATCTGTGATATAGTATTGGCTACGATTATAGTAATTTGTTATGATATTTGGTGATACGCATGTGGATGCGTCTGTAATTTATTAGATCTGATAGTTGTGTTCTAGTTATATGCTAATTACACTGTTAAAAGGGCTGCGAATAGACTCATTCTGTGTGAAACTAGTAAGTTATAATACAGATCTGCCTCAAATTACCTACTCCCTCTCAGGGTGCGTAAACTTGGTTCCAACACCCTCCCATACTGCTTTGGGTGAGACCTTGGCCTACGCAAGTAGGTCATTGCTGAAAGGGCCAAAAGTATAGGGGTTTGTTGGCAAACCTTAACCTCTGAACCTGGGTCAAGACCCCTAAAACCAATAGGCACAAGAAGGTTGTGCATCTTTCACCTAGTGACTCAAGTGTCGAAGAATCTGAAAGTTTATAGTTTTCATGGCAACTCCATTGTTCAAAAATCGGTTGCTTGAAGAAATTTTTGGTGACTTCAATGTGTTCAAGATGAGTTCAACTGCAAGAATGAATGCGAGGTATTCTCCTATGGATTGGTCTCATACCCCTAGCTTTCCAAATCCTATGCCTCGTGTTAATTTTTTATCTTATGTTACCATGTTCAAAGATGAAAAGAAAGATGATGTTGCCTTGCACTTTATCAAGTTTCATATGCATGGACGTAGACTTAAAGTTAAGTGTCCTAAGGATTTCTTAATGAAGATATTTATGGATACTCTAGAATACAAAGAAATAACATGGTATGAATGGTTGAGTCCAGCTAGTATATGTTCTTTAAAGGATTTTCATTCAGTTTTAATTGAAAATTATAAAGAGTATTATCCATGTTTGCTATTGGTACAAAATTGTTGTGATCATTTTGAGGGTTTCATTCAGTATCTTTAAAGTATTAATGAGGATCTAGAATTTATGGATAATGAAGATATGTTAGAGGCACTTTATGAATTATCTTCTTAGGTTAGTTTTCATGATGATCAAGAGGATTTACAACATGTATAAAACTTACAACCATCAATAGTTTCTATTTTAGCTAAAGATGAAATCAATAAAGAACTTGATGTAGATACCCATGTCCTTTCTCCAAAGATAAGTGAAAATTTGCAGACATTTTCTTAGTTTTTTTGTGATCAAGGTGCAACTAGTGAAATAATTAATGTAGACAATATTCCACAGTTGCAAGAGGATCAGGTGTCAGAGATTTTTTTCCATCCTAAAAAGCAAGATGATAGTCTTCAAAAAGAATTATCTAATGAGCCTACAACAGAATTGTTTGATCCACAAAAGAAAAATCCCGATATGCATGATATGGCTATTATACTTGAAGGTTGTCATGAGGATGTGCTTACAAAGAATGACAAACAACTTTTTGATACACAATTTTTTGTCCCAAAATGTCTCATTTGAATGATAAAAAATATTTTTTTGTGCATAATGCTATGATTTCTCCTATTGAAACCTTTTATGAACATTCATAGTATTGTTTTGGAAATGATATGAAGGAACATTTAGTTAAGAAATATGCACTCATTCATTTTGATAATGACGATGAAGTTCTGGCTGAAAATTTTAAAGGAATTTTACATGATTTTAAAGAAGCCTTGTTTGATTTATTTTCTCATCAGCCTGAAGTAGTAGAAGATAACAATGACATTCAGGAATATCTTCAATAGTATGTAGTTTTCCACTTTATTACAGATGAGGACATGGATGAAAATAGTCATTCATATTTCCCTTTAGATCATATATCTCTTGAATATTTCTTTCAAGAAGAGACTTGTGAAAATCAAGGTTTCGAAGAGGCATGCATAGAAAATTTGGACAATAAGCTAACACATACTGAAAGTTGTTTTCATCAGCGAGAACCTATTTTCATTAAAATTCATAGTGATGTTCTCCCTATTGAAGTGCATGAAAGTTCACTTTTAGGTAAAATTGAGTGACATGAAGTGTTGAACTTATAGCTCTTACCTATTTCATTTTAGGATCATCAGAAAGACATGTATGATCATAAAGTTTTTATTGAAAGTTCTGAAGGTATAAATCATGGACTAATTGTCAATTGAAATTGTCCCTTAGATCATCAAGGCGTGGCAATCTTCAATATTTTCAAGGATCCTTTTGCTGATTTGATCTAGTCATCAAAAGAGGTGAATTTTCATGGTTTCAAGGATCCAATGGTAAGTTTGTTGCAGGCATCTGGGAAGATGAATCTTCTTGTATTTATGAATCATGAGCACATGTTTAGTGGACACTTTGAGTTTCCTATCTTTTTTTTCTTCTGCCTGCTCAAGGAAAGTGTGAGAAGGATTCAAGTAAGTAGCCATTTGCTAGATTGGTTACACTCGAGGGATCATATCGCTTGATTGCATATATATATATTCTGTAGGTGGGCAGTTATAATTAGGATTTAAAGCCCTAGGAGAATTCCCTAAGATCTTGATGGTCTACTGCCATAAGTAAGTTCAGTTAGTAGTCAAGTTTTTTTAGTCAAATTTAGTTTTTGTTTCAGTTATTCATTTGAGTGTCTAGTGTTTTATGTTTGACTTCATTGCCCAATGGATGAGGCTACCTTATCTACAGTGTTCTTGACACCTCCTGAAGGATTTTCCATCCCCAGCTAGAGCCAATGTTAGTGTCTGAATGTTCAGTGATCAAATACACTCTCTCAAGTTTACTTGGTTGAAGTCCTTGGTCAAAATTGTATGTTTCCACAAAAATTATCAAAAAAAATTGTTCGTTTAATTTTTTCTAGGTATAATTTCTACTCCCTTAACCCATTGATGGTCATCATAAATTTCAATTTCATTTCATTCATCATCAATTGAGGGTAAAATATCAGTCAACATACCTCCATCTAGGTCATAGTCTAGGGCTTATTTTGTTTCGCCATCATAATGTAAAAATCATGTCCCAAGGAAGGAAAATAAATGGTCATTGCCATTAATTAAATCACCTTCATTTGGAGTTAAAAAAGATAGGAAATAAAGAAAAGGAATTTTTTCTTATCTCAAGAAGTATGCTACATGATAAAAGTTGTTGGGTTGAGGGGTCCTGTCCCAGGTTTAGAGATTAAGGTTTGCCAACAAAACCCTATACTACTGTCCCTTTCAGCAGTGGTCTACTTGCGCAGGCCAAAGTCTAATATGAAGCAGTATGGGAGGGTGTTGGAACCAGGTTTCTGGACCCTAAGAGAGAGTTGGTAAGTCAAGAAGATCTGCATTCACAGCCTATCAAGTTCGCACTAACAGATCTATTCGTAAGGTTGTTAATATTATAATCGCAATATACAGATCTAATATCAGGCACAAAGCTAGTTAATAACTCCGCATCCACGTGCATATCAACAATAATCAACACATATCATCATAACGCATCATCAACAGAGTATAGGTATACCATCACATAGAAATTTTTGTAGCATAAACAGGTAACCAACAGTATTCATAACAGATCCAATAGCTCACATCAAAAAAAATACCTTAGATCAGATAACACAGAAGTAATTCAACCATATCCGCATATATTAATATCCAAACCTTTATACAATACGACATAGCCTGCACACACAGCCAGCAGGGTCCACACACAACAGGACTGAGGATCTCCATGCACACAGCCAGCAAGAGTCCTTACCCTAATGACCAACAATAGATCTAACAATTCACACTTACTATCAGACTTAATTCTTTTCTACATTAAGACTCAAAAATGTTCATCTATTTATATCGACTTAGCCTACGCTTCCAATGGTCTGCAAACCATGGTTTGCAGACTCTTGGTCTACCCTTGACCCATTAAAATGCATTCAGGGCTTTGACCCACCCCAAAACCCCTGCATTAGACTAATTAAGACCCAAAATATACAAAATTATACAAAATTCACAACTTTAGGGGACCCTGTTCCAACCAGATATTTTCAAAAAGATTTTTTTCTCAAAAAGTGCTTATGATTTCACTAAAGAGAAAAAAGAAAATTTTGTGAGTTATAAATGGAGATGAATATTTTGAGTTCATTTCATCCTTTGGTTTTGTAAAGAGCTCCTCTCTCATATTCACAAAACTCCAAAACTATCCAAATATTTAAGACAACCTACATAAATTGATCCAGACTTCCCTACGCTACGCTTCTAGTAGTGTGTTATGCTTTTGGTAGCTACGCTATGCTTCTGGAAGTGTGCTACGCTTTTGGCTTTCAAGATCCAAAAATATATCAAAGGGTTAAATCATCATTTCTCAAGATTTAGAGACCTCCAAACCAGTAAGCGAATGTTCCTCACATCTCATTCAAGTCAATTTCTTTAGCAAAGGGTGGATTGCTTCCTCTAGGTTTACTTCACTACGTTTTTGTTGTCATTGATGTTTGGTTTCTTTGGTTGGAAAATCCATAGTTTCATCACATAAAAAAATTCACACATCACTCATATACCTTAAAAAACCACTAATTATCATTAATATCCCTACTTTGCTACCATTTACACTCAAAACCTAGTTTTCACTACGCTTTTGTAGAGAAACTAGGAAAAATTTGTGTTTTAACCTTTTTTCCACCTTTCCCATACCCATTTCCAAAAATTTCAATTCCACTGTGTTGCCAGCTCACCATCCTATCTCCCCAAGTTTTTAGGGATTTTTTCCTGAATGCCTTCCATCTCATTTCCATCCCTTAAATCATTGTACCATTATCCCCTGTTTTCCTAATTTTTCACCCTCCCTTTCCACCACATCAAGCTAGGGTTTTCCTTTCTGACAAACATAATGGAGGGTGAGAAGAGAAAGGACCATAAGGGATGTCATAATTCCAATTTTGAGACATCCAATTTGTAGGAGATCAATGCTTCTCCTTATGTTAATAATTCTTTTGAAGAGAGTGGTCATTTAAGGTTTTGTGAGAGAATCCAAGATGTAGGTTGTCATGCACAATTAACAAGCCTTTTTGCCACCAACTTTAGGAGAGATAAGGCAAACATAGCAAGGATTAAGTTCACTCTATAAATATATGATATAGCCTCAGCAATAGGTACCTCGAACAATGGAGAAATCTGGTTCAAAGGGATGGACTTGGACATTGAGAACTATAAAAGGTTCTTAAAACCTCATTGCAAAGATGCCCCTAAACACATCTTTCCTTTCAGGAATTTACTTGAAAGTTATGCTTCATTGAATTAGCTAACCATGAATTCTTTTACATGTGAAGGGAGGTTCTGAAGATTGTACCAGTACCACATAAGTCTATTTATACATCTCACTTCCACCAAGCCACTCAATTTGCCTCATTATCTATTAAGGAGTCAGGTCAAAATTACTGAAAATGTACAAAGTAAAGGCAAGGATCACCATACTAATTTTTTTCCACCATCGTTTGGTCAAGCTTATATTTTTTCATCATCTCTCATAAATTAATATGTCTTGGGAAACTTTCATGAAGTCAGTTTATTCTATGCCCACTATTATTCCACCTATCATTCAGAGCATACCATCAAAATTAGCAAAGCCACAAGAGGTTGGCTCTTCTAGTAGAAAATAAGAGGTTTCAAAGATGGCAAGGGCTGAAATCATTGAAAATTATGAGAAGGGTAAAAGGATGTTTTTTTCTCCTATCATCACTGAAGGTGTGCTTTCACCTGAACCTACAACTGAGCAAAGAGAAACCATGGAGCAACCACCTATGCATGAGAGTGAGTCACCCTTGCAGAAACATGAGGAGAAATTACATATGGAGTTTGATATGATAGACTAGGTGGAAGAAAAATAAGTTGAGGAGATAATCAGAGAAAAGGATGCAGAGATAGAAGAGCTCAATGATAACCTCTCAAGTGAAATTTTCATGATAACTTTCTTACAACAAGAAAATATGTAATTGAAGGTGAAACAACTACTCCAAAACAAACCAAAGGAATATCTTGAGGCAGAAAAAGGTAAGGGAAAAGAAGTGGTAGATTTTGATCAGTTGGAAGAAAAGGAGGGTGAAATAAATCCAATGACGCCAAGAACATGAGTATTAACCAGGAGAAAAGAATAAGAAAACGACTCTTCTCTCCATTAGGTCAGCAAATATTTGATGATTTGATCACTGCTAAGATTGAGTAAGACAAAGAGTTATAGCTTGAAATGGTAAATGATAATATTGAGAAGCTTTTGAATAAGGCAGAAATTAACAATAACCTCCAGAGGCACATGGCGAGAGACTATTTCACCAGGAACCAAATCACTAAAGTCAGGGTTAAGAATTTGAAGAAAAATCTTAAAGAAACCCTAATTAAGCTAAAGGAGAAAGACAACTTGGATTTGCTAGCCAAGGCATCCCTATATATCTATATCATCATTCAAGGATACCATGGTCCAAAATTCAACAAGTTTTAAACATTTTTTATACATTTTTTTTATTTTTTGCAAGATCTGGAAATGTCACCCTTGCAAAAGCGTCACGCAACCGCATGATGCTTTTCATCGAAGGCTCCAAATGAGATTTTATATACATGATTAGGTTTCTCTTGGAGTATAAATTCTAGATATGGTCTTGGTTTTTCATGAAACCTCTTAGTTTTCAAGAAAAACTAACAAAAAATCCTGTTTTTTTATGCTTCTGCCACTGTTTTTCCCCTTGTGTGTGGCGCTTCTAGAGTAAGCTTGGAAAATTTGAGTTTTGAAGGTCATGCAGGTGGTTTTTTTTCAGTTTAAAGGTTGGGTTGGATAGAGGACATCCAGGGCTATCTTTCCCAACATTCATATCAGTAGGAGGATGGCTAAAAGTTAGCTAAAATTTCCATCCAAGTGGCGTGATACTTCTGCTAAAAAGAGCGACGCATCTGTGTGTTGCGCAACACTTCTATCTTGGATATTTTCTCGACAATTGTTAATGAAAAATGGTAAAAATATCAACGTTACAATTGTCCCATGAGTTTTTTTGTGGATAAGGAAATTTTTTTTTCCCTCTCATTGTTGAGGAATCATGTAATTACTCAAGGAGACAAACACTCCTAGTTATTAGCTAAATTTGGGGGGGCTATTTCTAACTTCCCTAAATTCTAGGTAATGACTCATAGGGTGCATTTATGATGTATTTTGGATGATTTTTCAACCCAGAGGTGCAATATTCTCAATTTTCTATATTTACTCCAACTAAAGTAATTTTAATGTTTGGATAGGTTATATTGCAGTTGTGTAGCTTATTTACAATCATTTTCAGTGAAATCAAAGACATGTTGCAACTATAATTTGGTGACTCCAGTGGTATTCTTATTAGCATTGTTCTTTCTCAGTAACACCATCAATTTGAGTGTTTATTTTTCCATTAAATCACATGTATGCTTCTATATGATAAATATTATGATTCTATGAACATAATTCTTGCTTGTTGTGCTATGTTTGATAAGATTTTCATAAATTTGTTATACTTCCTCTGATGAATGAACTCATGTAATATGCTCATTATGAATCTCTCTCTCCTTTAAAACCATATACCAGAATGAAAATTTAAGTATATTTGTAAGTATACCTACCTGGCCTCATCTTCATCTCTGTAGTTGTTCATTTGAAATCAGACCTAAAACCTAGACCTAGTTCCTAGGCTGATACTTCCTATGGATCAAAAAAAAAAAAAAAAACCTTAATTCACTGAGCGTATATGTAGCATAAGATAATTTCATTTCCAATCATCTCATTAACTATGAAATTTACATTGAGAGAGTTGTCTATGGTTTGGTATGGCTAGCTACCAAATCTAAATATTTGTTTGAGGTTACCTCATTCATTCGCCATTCTCAGCCTTGGGAAATGGAGGGAGTGATATTATCATACATAGTCTAAGTGAAACTCTAAAGGTCTCATCCTAGGTGAAATTACAGATAATCTCACTCTAGAAAGAGAGCTGGCCATGATGCTCGGAGGCTCCTGCTTATTTGAGTGCCTTTAGGATTATTCTTCTTATAAAATATTAGTGTCCTCTACTAAAACATTCTCCAAACAAGGTCATCAAGACAAAGGGAAAATGTCTATCCATAAGACCATTCTCCACCCAAGTTCATAATGACACATGGAGAACATTTTTTTATGATTTTATCTAATATTTCCAAAAATTATCGAACCAAGGTCATAATGACATAGGGAGAATGTTAGACCATTATTGAAAAAAGGTCATAATTACATAGGGATAATTTTAGTCCATGATGATATCTCATCACACTCCCTCTCAATTAGAGAGGAGCTCTATGTGAGTCCATGATTGTCCCTAAAGTACACAAAATTTTCTCTGAACAAAGGCCTCATAATAATATTAACTATCTTCTCACAATTGGAGATATAATAGATCTTCACTACCTTATACACCATGTCTTGAATGAAGTCATACTTGATCCCAATGTGCTTTGATGTAATATTCCTAAATGGGAGAAGCAACAATATAGCTCACAATAATGGAAAATAGCAGCAAATATCAATACATAAATCATGAGCCAAAGATAGATCCATGTTATTAAGCATAGCAGAAACAAATAAGTACAATATCTTGGGGATCAAGTCCCTCAAGCTAGGCAAGAGAAGCCTCCTATGCCTAAAATCACCAATACATGTAATACCCCTACTACACAAAACATTGAAGCCAAGACAATGCAGTTTTAATGCATAACACTGCAACTAGAATATATATATATATATATATATAATACATGCTCAAACAAGGCTCAAAATTGGGGATCTAGGCTCCCACACACTTTTCCTAGACAACCCAAGAAGGGTTTCCAAAAATACACAAAATATCAGAATTCCGAAATACAGCACTAGGGATAAATAAAATCTAAAACTGGGCACCTGAAAGGAGGTGGTTGAATCTAATATATATTTAAAAGGAACTCCTCCAATGGACTCTTCAAGGGTAGGGCTGATCCCTCTACTGAAAAGAAAACACTTCAAATGGATTGCTGAACTCACCCCTACAATTGCTCACTGAAATAATGCAGTCATGGACTGGAACTGCGCTATAGGGGATGATGATGACTTGGCCTAATGTCAAAATATAACATGAAGCATAGGTACCTTCCTTACTAATCTCCCAATGGAAAGGAAGCTTCCTCTACTGAAGACAAGCTCAAAAATGTCCCAAAGAAACCCTCCACTGTTGCACCCTACAACTCAGCACATATCTAAACAAAATCTACAATGTAGAAGAAAGTTGTAGCTTGGACAGATTCTAGAATGTGGAAATGTAGTGCAATCTCTTCTCTTGAGTAGGCACTCAAAGTTCCCCGAGGATGAAGGTGGGATTCCCGACAGAACTGGAGTCTTAGCTAAACAATTGAAGAGAGAAAACAAGTCTTAACAGAACATATCAAAATAATAATATAAACAATTACTCACAATGGCTGCCATCCCCTTCCTTATATTCTTGGTGAGATTCCTCGCTCTTCGCACCAATCATTAGAGGCACTACTTCCATGTAAAGGATCTCCCTCCAAAACTATGTTGTCCCTCATTGAATGTCCACTACTTCCATACTAGCATTATTGATTTGGTCAAAGTTTACTTAGTCCACATGATTCTTCCCTTGTTCACACACAGGGGAGATTTATCTAGCTCTTTTTATGCCCTCCATTCACATTTGGAGTGGTTTTATTCCTACTAAGTAAATTTATGGGTCTCCCTACCCTCTTATTCTTCTAACTAAGAAGAAAAATTAGATTTTAATATTCCAATTAGCTACATGCTAATTTAAGAATATTACAATCCTCCCCTCCCAAATTTTTCTTGTCCTCAAGTAACTGCAAGGATAGATCTGAAAAATGTAGGGAACCTTCATTCCCATTTGAAGCTCCAACCTCGAAGCTATCATCCATATAAAATGAATCACCTTTTAGAATGTTAATTCATAGAAAAAATCCTCCCACATGCTCATGAGAGACTCCTCCCAAAGACTCAAGTCAATCATATGTCTCACTTCATAAGGAAACAAGTGATATATTTTAGGACCCATATAATGTCCCATGCTCCTCCTGAAGCATGAAGAAGTGTGGGAAGTTTCATTCCCAATGGAAAAATACAACCCATGTGTCACCCCTCCAATCATGTTCCCAACAATAATAATAACATCATCAACATATGGGATCACAATCAAAGTCATGCTTGTTTCCATGTGTAGTAATGGAGAAGGAAAATGATCCCTCAATTGCAACCAACATAGTTTTACTCGTAACTGCATGAGAATCTGGCATAATGAGTGGTTTCCCAACCACTTTCTTGCTGCCCCAATCTTCTCACATGCTTGGAGAAGGTGTATGATGTATGGTATAAATTAAGCACACCCTGAATAAGATATCATCTCCCCAAGATCTCCTAGGGAGTGGCCATCATAAATGCTACTTATGGCATCAAGTAGACCATGAAGTTTACAAGAAAGAGTGTCCCTTTTAGAGAAATTCCCTGTACATGAATGGTAAGGAAATAAAAATACATAGTATGTGAATCATGATGTAAAAAATTAAATCTTTACCATGTACTTGGTTCAAGCCAATAAGGTGGCTCATAGATGGGCCTCCTCTCACTCCCAATGAGAAAGGAAGTGCCTTTGATAACTCCACCAAAGATTTATGTCTCTCTCATCCTCCAAAAAGTCTATGCATCTCCTCATATGGTGGTGCATATCCTCTTTGAAGCCTTCCCAAATGAATCACTCCATGATAGTACGATATGCTCTTATAAAACCAATGGGTTTGGATAGAAAACCCTCATATGCTGGGTATACTAGTTTCCCCTTGAGCTTATAGGATCTAGTCAAAAATATCCTACTCTGAAAATATATGACTCAATCTCTCACTACATAGCTCATGTCTAATAACTGGCCATCAAGCACTCTGCATGAAAAGAGATCCTTGGAGTATTCCAATAAGATTTTGGATCTCTAATATGGGTCAATACTGAATAATGATAGCGTTGCTGATATATCATGTAAATCACATGTCATGTTGCTGCTCTCTTCTTTGACACCTCCCATGCCAAATTCATACACCAGGATGTTGCACTCTTGCCTCTGTTGTTCCTCCTACAGCTACTCATGCTCTAGAGAAGGTGGAAGTTTTTTGAGGCTAGCCTTCCATGGGAAGCTATGACCCATCAAAAAAATTCTGATTTTGGCCAATTTAAGCATGAGTGGCCATCGACCTGTACCAAATATGGAAGAGTCCTCCCTATGTGGAAGTATCTTCTGATTCTCAAAAGCCATGGAGTGTTCTCCTTGCACCATGATGGTGCCATCCATCCCTGAAACATCTTCTCTCAGCGCAAGATGTTTGGTGAGAGTGGGTAATAATGATATTGGGAGAATGTCTCCCTCCTCCTTGAGCCTACCCTAGATTCTTTTCACTGTGTCAAGTCCTCCCAAGGGTTTCACCCCTTTGGGATCAATGAGTGGTGCAGCCAGATGTGAAGCATCTCTCATCAACTCCTGATCTGTTGGTCTCCCAAGTGGAATGCCTCCATACAATGAGACATAAATATCAAGAGTAGACTAAATATATGAGTGGAATTATTTGTCCCTGCTCTCACTGTGGAAATTATTCTGCCTCTTTTGTGCATCAACCTTCTGAAATATATAGGGGTGTGTGCTCCTAGTCATATCATTTTGACCATCCTCCCTATCTTCTCCTTTTATGTGCAAGATCTACAATCTATCAATCATGGCACATGTTGCTCATTGATTGTGCCCTGATCTCCACTGGTGAGATTCTTTGGAACTTCTTGCAAGCATACAATAATTCCTCTCATTGGATAAATTGCTCCAGCTCCCTCTCCATGAGGTACTAGATCTGCTCCTGATGTGACAACGTTGTTACCTCTTTCCTTTTCTTCATCATTAATGGAGGTTACCTCATCATCATTAAGAGGCTCTTTGTTTTGTTTCTCTTTCGAAAAATAGATCTCCATGTCTTCCTTTTGAGAAGAGAGCTCTTCTTAAAGTTGGGATATTTCCACTAGCAAGGTATTCTAAAAGTTTTTAATCCCCTCAATAGAATTATGGAATGGAGTTGGTTTTATGGATCCTTCCAACTCATGCAAAGGTTTTTTTTTTTAGGCTTGGCTATCTCAACCAAGGATGTTTCAGAATTTTTTTCATCAAATCTTTTTACTAACCTCCCAATGAACTTTGCATAAGTAGATAAATTACATGATTCAAAGAAGAAGTTTCATAAATCCACTAGGAAAAATCCTTACCTTCAAGATGCAGCACTGCTACTCTAATGGCTTCATCTTCTGAAACTTGGTGCCACTGTAAATAGGTGTCTAACTCCTTCACCCAAGCCCTAGCTGAACATTTAGGTGACCCATCAAAAGTAGATAGAAAGAATATACCCACATCAAGCTGCTTTCACCTCTTGCTTCTATTTTTATTTCTAGGTCGTCAATCCTCCTTGATCTTGCAAAACCCTTGGAAGTTTAGATGATCTTTGAACCTCTGAGATTGAGATTCATACTCTTGAATATAGTCACCAAGGGTCTCCTCCTTTCGTACATCTCCTTCCTCCATCTCTCTTGCTATGAACATACGCATGGTAGAGTGTTGTAGATTTAATTGTGTGGTTGAATGCTCACACCCATAATATAAAGAACTAGATCTTTCTTCATGTGAAAATATTTTTTAGGGATCTTAATGTCTTTGCCTCCTCATTCCCTTGATTTCTCTGTTAAGCTCATGCATAGTTTGGAGAATAAGTTCTGAAAACTTCTTTCCCTCCATTTCTCCAAATAATGGAAACTTGCCTTTGTCTCTTCTATGAGCCTTATCCTTTCTATGAGAAGCTTCTTCTTTTTCTGATAACATAGATGCAATGTCTTCACATTCTGCGCCAATATTATTCTATGATACCATTGTAATATTCCCAAATGGGAGAAGCAGCAATATAGCTCACAATAATGGAAAATAGCAGAAAATAACAATACATCAATCATGGTACAAAGCTAGATCCATGTTATTAAGAATAACAACAAAAAATAAGTACAATATCTTTGGGATCAAGTCCCTCAAGCTAGGCAAGAGAAGCCTCCTATGCCTAAAAGCAAAAATACATGTAATACCAATGCTACACAAAACACTGAAGCCAAGACATCATAGTTTTGATGCATAACAATGCAAATGGAATATATATATATATATATATATATATATATATGGATCTGATAATACATGCTCAAACAAGGCTCAAAGTTGAGGATCTAGGCTCCCACACACTTTTCCTAGACAACCCAGGAAGGGTTTCTGGAAATACACAAAATATCAGAATGTTAGAATGCAGCCCTAGGGATGAATAAACTTTGAAACTAGGCACCTAAAAGGAGGTGGATGAATCTGACATAAATATGAAAGCAACTCCTCTAATGGACTCTTCAAGTGTAGGGATGATGCCTCCACTAAAAATCAAACACTCCAAATGGAGCACTGAACTCACCCCTGGAACTTCTCATTGAAATAATATAGTCATGGACTAGAACTACGATGTAGGGGATGATGATGAATTGATGTTGAAATATAACATGAAGCATAGTGACCTTCCTTAATAATCGCTCAATTGAAAGAAATATTCCTCCACTGAAGACAAGCTCAAAAATGGCCCATAGAAACCCTCCACTGCTGCACCCTACAACTCAGCACATATCTAAACAAAATTTTCACTGTAGAAGAAAGTTGTAGCTTGGCCAAATGTTGAAATGTGGAGATGTATTGCAATCACTTCTCATGATCAGGCAGTTGAAGTCCCCCGAGGATGAAGGTGGGATTCCCGCTCGGGAACAGCCTGTGCTAAATAGCACTGCAGTCTTAGCTAAATAGCTGAAGAGAGCAAACAAGTCTTAACAGACCATATCAAAATAATAATCTAAAAACCTCCTCACAATGGCTGCCATCCCCTTCCTTATATTCTTGGTGAGATTCCTCACCCTTGGCTCCACTCATTAAAGGCACTACTTCCATGCAAAGGATCTCCCTCGAAAACTGTGTTGTCCCTCATTGGATGTCCATTACTTCCATACTAGCATTGTTGATTTGGTAAAATTTGACCCAGTCCACATCCTTATTTCCTTGTTCACACATTGGGGAGATTTATATAGCTCTTTTGATGCCCTCCATTCACATTTGGAGTGGTTTTATTCCTACTAAGGAGATTTATGGGTCTCCCTACCTTGTTATTCTTCTAACTAAGAAGAAAAAATAGATTTATTATTCCAATTAGGTGCATGCTAATTTAGGAATATTACATTTGACTTGTGGTAATGGTCATCATGTACATCGTATCAAGACAGTCCTACAAATAACATCTACATTCAAAATACTTCTCAAACAACGACAATAGACTTGACTTATGAAATACCGAGCGTGACAAATTACTGCTTTATTCTCATTTAAGATATTATAGAAGAGACCAAATTGAAGCAATATCCTGAAAAAATATTTTGTCTTTAGTACTCTCTACCCAATCTAAAATCCACACTTGTTGTTTGAGGAAAATCTCAAATCATAACCGAATTTTCCATGACCAACTATACCATGTTGGTACACCAACCCTTTTACTAGGTCTATCACCATAGATTATTTCTTATCTCCCTAACTAAGTTCTCCCTCTCACACTAAAACATATCTAGTTGTGGTAAATATGGCTTCTCCCTCTGCCACTGTTGTATTCTAGCATATCAACTATCTAGTCTGACAATATCAAAGATATTCCATCATCTTGAAATTAGAGGTCAGATCGCTTTGAAGATAAAATAGGGCTCTCTAACTACTCACTCTATTATGGAGGAAATTATTTCTACCACAAGTTCTCTCTCTGACATGAATCCTTCACCTTTTGTCAAAGATAAATCAGATAAGATAAACCAAGCCCAATGTGTTGCTTATGATATCCTTCTTTAATCACGAGACTTCTTGTCACGTACCTCAAAGTTCTAAGGTAGCTCTATGTACACTTATTACTTCATCAAGGAAGACGATCTCTACTTTTCTCTAATGCAATTTTCAACAAAAAAAATTAAAAATTAACATAAGTGTACCTAACAAGATGTCCCTTCATAGTCTTCTCCTTCTTACTGAGGTAATCCTTTTCTTTTTATTTCTCTTAAGTTGCCATCTATTGTATACCTTATCTTAGAAGTAACCATTGACTTCCTTTTGATATATATTAAGAAATACTTCACTGTTGTTGATATGTATTCTCCCTTTGGGCTCAAATTCCTATTAGAACAATATCTCTAAGAAAAAATCTTCTTGTTACAAGCCTTGATTTGTTCTTCCATTCTTTTGATTTTTTTCCATAGCCTTTCCAACCCTCACTATGTACCTTCAATCCTCACTAGGAGGCCATGTAATAATAACTACAACCAAGGAAAGGATACAAATACAAGAGACTAACTACTATAAATAAAACTATAGCAATATTCAAGGAAGAGATATATAAAATAATTATTGTTTGATAAAATTTTATCTCCCTCTTAATATTGACCTTCTTGCATCTAGCTCGCAAAATTTTTATCAACCTCTTATTCATCATTAGCATGATGTCATATTGTTCTTCCATAGGATAGGGTTTATTATTTCAGTGGAAATGATAATTTGGTTCCAATCCTAGGGTTTTGTCAATAAACCCTAGGTATTTCTTATCCAGGCCTTGTCGCTTGTTATGGTTTACAAACCCTAAATATTTATTTTTTCAAAACCCTAGAATCACAATGTCCTTGATCCATCATCAATCAAGAGTGTTCAATGATAATCCTTGATCACTCCAAAATAAGTAACTCGATTTTTCTCAAACTCATTGTAGTAGAAACTTCATTTAAGTAGATTGCATCATTTAGAGCTAAACATCATATTCAATAGAAAAATACTAATCGTCCAATCCAAATTGATTATTATTTCAACATTACCAATTCAATTGTTGAATTTGAGCCTTTCAACCCAAGTATTTTAAACACATCATACATTTTTCTCAAGAGGATTTTCTTTCGCAGACTTGAAGAGGGACCCAACCTCTTTTTCCTAGTAAACTTGTTATGAGTAAAGGAAATATCAAAATACACTTCCTTCATAACAATGATCCTTCTCCTCATCGAATATTAGTAATCCATATCTCATATTTATAATATAAGTCACTCCTTATTATCATCACATGCAATGCACAAGGTCTATGAAAAAAGATGGTGTTAATACATTTTAATCTGGTATCTTTAATACCTTGCTAAATTTTTCACCTTCAACACTTCATGCATCCGTCATTGAATTCAGCCCATATCATACTCACATTCTAAAGGTTCTAGGAGGCATCATTCTTCAAACTTAGTTTTCAAACATATTTCATTCTAGTGTTATTTTCATGAAAAACATTTCAAGGTAGGAGCCAAATTATATGACTCGCGGAAATACTTTTGTTGTAGCCCTTCTTGTCAATTTTCCAAAATTTAAGGAAAAACAAATTGTGTATGCAAAAAAAAAAATGAAAATAAATAAAGGAAAGAAAAATATTTCATGCTAAGGTTATAATACATTATATTGTTATTGATATTTTCTCTAACCTTTTCAGGGCTTAATTCACAATTCGAGAAGGTGGGCTCGCAAAAATTTATTGAAACACTAATCACTATGCATCTATAGTGGCAGATTGGGCTACATTATAGAAAGTGTGTATCACATGTGACTATGCCACTCGAATTTTCATGATATTTAAAAATTATTGGGGATTGCGCAAGTGGGATTAACAACCCAATGATCCAGAAATTAAATAGCATGATCGACTGCACCACCCCCAACTCATTTCTCAGAAACCACCAGTGGGGGTATCATAGGATGTTAAATGGTTTTTTAAAACCACCCCACCTCCCATCATGTGGCCTCTCCACGTGTCAAGCAAGTGGGAAAATCATTTTTTTTTATCTCCCACCACCTCAGCAAACCACCTCACCTCCCACGTCATCCACCCATCACATCATACATCTACCATTATACCCTATTAAATTCCATTTTCCTACCCAAATAGAAATATTAAAAATGTTTTCATTTTCCTGTTTTCCCATCATTTTCAAGTCTTAGAAAATTCTGCAGCCAATGTCCAAGTCAGCCTACAACTAGTAAAACTAAGTTTCGATTGATTTCCTTCAATTCCAGGTATTACCATGTTAATATAAACCCCAATTTCATTATATTAAATATCAATAAACCTCAGAAAATTTCCACAAAAACTTCAACTTCCAACACCTCCACTCAAGAACCTCTAATGGGCACCTAAATTGAAATTCATGACCCATGGTGTACTCTAGACTTTGACCATTGGATAAATTTCCTGAAAAAACAAGACTACTTTGGGGTTGTGAATTCTAGCCTATATTATTTCATAGCCCCGACTACCTATGAATTCCTTGAGTTCATAACTTGGTTGGTCTCTACATATGCTCCTTAGAGAAATTTTGTTGCATATTCCTCAGGATAGCTCATCCTTGAGGTTATGGCTGACCTCATCCAACACGATTTTTGTATCCCTGATGTTCAAGACCCAAATCCATTTAATTAAGACTCATTGTGTTTGCATTTCACTAAATTACAAAAGAAAAAAAAATAATTCTGTTTCAATGACTTCACCTACAACGACGATCACTCCTAAACCAATAGAAACATATCCTATATATATATTTTCTCAAGATTCTAGTTTTTTTTTTTGCCTTAATCATAGTACTATTTGGGGAAGATTATACAAGCAAGTTGATTAAATTAACCTTAGGATTTTTGACTCACATGATAAACCACACTATGAATTTGGATATACCTGAATACCCAACTAAGTCCATCAGTCTCCAGTTTGAGAAGTTTGAGGTTGCCAATATTTTCAGATACTCTTCCATCCTAGTCTATATTTTATTGTATGCACACATTGAAAAATTTAAGTATTTGGGTCTGAGTACTTTTGACTCGAAACACCAAGGGAATTCAATGGTTGAATGGAAAAATATATTTAAGAGAAAACATGAAAATAAAGGGTTCTCTCAGTTTCCCTCTATCTATATGACAATCGCTTATACCATCCTAAATGGTGCACCATCTCCAAGAATCCTACTGCAACAAAAATAGTTTCTACAACTTAGTACTGATACTAGGGTATGGGATTAGTGTTTGTTTGAATAGTTTATAGAGATCAAGATATACATATTTGAAGAAAATCTCTAAAGGTTTCCTACTTTAATGCCTATGAGAATCTTCACTCTACAATATATTAGACAAAGTCTGCATGTGGACCAAGTCCATTTTATTCCTAGGTATAAAGGGTACATGTTTAAAATAGGAAATGCTATGGGCCCATTCAATGTAAATTTGAGGCAAGCCATCGCTCATGTTTAAGAAAAGATGAGCGAGTTTCATTTTAGAGGTGGAAATATGATCCACGTCATATTATCTCTGAGAAAATACATAGTGTGAAATCAGCTTCATACTCCCATGAGAGCAGGCCTGAAATTGAGTAGAAGTAAAATTAGGGGGCTTGGCCCATCAACTCGGAATTAGAGATTGAGACACACCTAGACAAAGAAAGGGATTTTAAGAGAAACACTCCTGAATCAATGGATATAGATGTGGAAGAGACAAAATTATTAAAAAATTGATTGAATAAAACCTGAAGGTGAGGAAGAAATACAAGTAAAGTTATCAAAAATCACCTTTGATCAACCAAGTTTCCGGATGAGCCTTGAAAATCCTCAGCATATTTCACCTTCGTGCTCTACTAATATGAAATTTCCTGCAGTTGAAGGAATCCGTTCTATATTAAATTCAACATTAAGGGATTATCAAATAATTGAAGAAAACAATCATAAGGTGAAAGGAGGAATATTGTCCTAGCTGATAAAGTAAGCATTATCTGCTTCTCAGACGAGGTTTATTTTAGCAATGGACCTTGAAAAGAATCAATTTAAACTTTGAATATTGCATCCCACTATCCAATTAATCCCCACAAGATCTGAATTTAAGAACACAGACTTGTCTCTCAATGTTGTTGATGTCTCGTTTCCTCATAATATCAATTTTCATAGGAATATCGATAAGATGATATATCATGTTTTGAGTAGAGCTTCATTGTTAGTCAACAAGGTACAGAAATTTATACAAAAGGCCTCTAACAAAATCAAATAGTAAACACCACATTCTAGGGCCCTATATATAGATTTAAATCTTCAAGGATATCATCAAGTTGGGTGTCAACCGAGAAGATAGGGAGGAAATTAAGGCCCTAATACAAGGAATATAAGCTGAATTCCAAACATTGAAGAAAAAGCTAAAGGTGCACACAATAGAGCTTGTACAAGCCATTGAAGTAGACTATGTGGACAAAAAAAAAACAAAATAATGATGTAATTGACTGATAGGAATAAGGAAAACCTATCCTTAAAGGAAAATTTTCAAGAATCAGACCATACTATTAAGAGTCATATTTGTACCGTTGTAATTCCTAGTGAGTCAAATGGCCTTGCAAGAAAGTTAGCAAAGGAAATGACTGAGCTCAACATTTTTGAAGCAGAAACAAAAAAAATATAAGATGAATTGACACTCAAGAATAATTGAGAAATAAAGAGAAACAAATGAGGCCTACTAAGATAGAAAATGAGAAAACTTCTGATAAATAAAGATAGCTTAAGAAGAGATAAATGATCTCAGTAGAAATTTAAAGGGAAATATGTCCTTAATTAAAACTAGACAAGTCATTTAGGATGATATAATACGATGGCTACATACCACCTAGGGTATTTTCATGTTGTTTCCAAAGAGAGGGTTGAAATCATCATTGTTACAGAGATTGTGAACTCATGCAAGAAAGAAATACAAAAAGAAGCACAAAGATCTAGGAAGATCATTAAATTTGTATATGAAAAATCAGCAGCATAATTGAAAATAACGCATATTATTTATAGGGATGCGGTTATTATGGATATCACTAGAGATATTGAGAAAAATAACCTTCATATTCAAACTAAAAGAAAATTTGAAAGAATTAGAAGTTATTTTGCTTCCTTTGACTCTATAATTGAGTAGAGACAAAGGGATAGGTTGCTAGGGTGTTGGAACACAAATGGAAGCTTGAATCCAAGGGATGCCTATGAAAAAGAACCAAAAAGTGAAAAATGTATGTTATATTCATCCTTGGAAAGGACTACAGTGGTGAAAGGAAATACAATCGCCAATTTACTACAAAGGTACTTCCAGTTGTTGTAGCTGATGAAGACCTCATTTCAATCAACACAAATATACTATGTTTTCAGAGTTGCAGGTTATGTTCCAAAATATTTTTCAAGGACCAATCCCAAAACAAAAATCTTTGGGAAATATGTGAAATTATACTTCAACTGGAAACAGTTGAAAATGAAGATCCTAGTGTTGGGCCCAAGAGGCCATCTTCCATTGCCCATTCCAAGTATTTTATGGTTGTAGTATGTGTTCCCTTTCTCTGTAATTTCACATTATGTAATTCTAATTTTTGAAACTCGGGTAATGTATTTGCTGGTTTCCTTTTATGAACATATTTATCAATGTCATGTGAATAGCTAAATATACCTACAAATTTTATCTAAGAAACCTTAATGAAGTGCTCGACAGTTTCATCCTTCCATTCTTTTCTATTCCATGTTTTTTGCTAAAGATCTTTTGTATAGGATTCTATTCATCCCTGCCCCTTTCTTTGAACACAAATTAGAAGGGAATTTTTATGAGTCTAGCTCTTTCTCTTTCCTAGTTTTCAAAGAAGTAGAAGAGAATAAATATATTCTTACACTAGTCACATCTCAAGCTATTACAAATATCTCACAACCTATTCTAACAACAACTCCTCATTCCTTATCTACATCTCTAGCTATAAATATTCCTCCACCTCCACTTCAAAAAATAGCAGTACTCGAGTTTTTTCGTAACAGATATGCCCCTATGAATTCGCCCCAACCAGTGAATCCTATTCCATAATATTATTTCCTTGTTTTACTGGAAAAGATGAAATAACGACCGAAAAATATGTTGAAACATTTTTTGCATTCGCTAAGAAATTTAATGTGTATCTTGATGTGGTAATGAAGTTGTTTATACAATATTAGATGCGAAAGAAATAAATTGGTTTAAACACCTACCTACCAACTCAATTAACAAATGGGAGGAGTTATAAAATGTTTATATGCAAACAATCAGAGAGAAGAAATATCATAGGTATTTCTTAACAAAATTTAATGGAATAAAGAAAAAGGGTAATGAATATGTTGTTGAATTCATCAAAATATTTAATAAAATTTACAATGACCTACTAGCAGAAATCAAAATGCCACCAGTAGACGTAAAGGTAGTCTTCGTTGGGTATTTTGATTGTAATTTTGGGTTCACACTAAGCGAAACAAAATCACTGAATCTCGATCAAGTTCAGATTGATGATTTATAAGTAGAAGAAAAATTAGAAAAAACTGGAAAACTGAAAACAAAGGTAGAATATGGTCATGGAAGGATGGTAAAGAAGAAGCTAAACCTTCAAGCTAGTAGAAGGACATGCAAGAGCATAAATTGGATGAAATCACTAACATAATAAATAATATTTTAACTAAACTCATGAAGTTAGTAATAGAAAATAAATACCCTCATAGACACATTCAAAAAGTTCCAAAAAAAAATCTAATCCCTAATTTAGGAGGTGTTGGCTTAAGGGGTCCTGACCCAGGTTCGAAGTTGAGGTTAAAAAAACAAAATCCTCTTTCTACTCGCCCTTTCGGAAATGACCTACTTATGCAAGTCAAAGTCTCAACCGAAGTAGTATGGGAGGGTGTTGGAACCAGGTTTCCACACCCTAAGAGAGGTTTGAATGATGTGTGTGCCGTAATATCTAAAGTAACCATAAACATACCTCCACAACAACAACCATAACCAAGAAACCCTTACAGACATGTTTTAGGTCAAATATGTAGAATACCTTGCGCAAGTTAACACAACATCTAGAATTCAAGTAATAACCCTTATCAAGAAATATCAGAACCATATACCATCATATCCATCCATTAATCATTCATATAAACCCAAATGTAGTTGCGCAAGAGATCCAATTACAGACAATACAGGAATTGGAAATAACATGCAGAAACATTCATAACATAAACATTAGATGTATTCCAGACTCGGATATACGCAACAAAATTCCTTTATTAATATCAGTTCAGATCCTTCATACAAAAACCCTTCAACAATCTACGCACACAGTGAGCGAGGTCTGCACACAACAGGACCAAGGTCTCTGCGGACATAGCCAGTAGGAGCCTTCTACCTAGACAAATCTTCACGAAATATTACAAAGCTACTAGATTAACATCAATGTTCAGACTTATCCAAAAAATTCCTTCTTAAACACGATCTAGAAATATATTTATACTATTATCCTACGTTACTCTAGGGTCCACAAACCGTGGTTTGCGTCCCCTTTTTCTACCCTTTTTCCCATTAAAATTCATGAGGGGCTTTGACCTACCCAAAAGCCCCTATGCAAAGCTAAACTTTTTGAATCTATTACAAAAATATCGCAAAAAATGGTCTTCGAACTTAGGGGACCTGGCCCCAATAGGCCCCCAACAAAATCTTCTAACTTGTCCCGAGTCACACTCACACTGGATTCTTCATTTTGTTCTGGAGCTCCTCGATAGCAGTTGCAAATGGTGCCAAGACACCTGCACTTTGGTCTGCTGCACTCTACATGGTCACCACCAAAATTTCTGCATCGACCCTTCTGTGGCCAAAGTGACACTCTACAACGTCTGGTTCAAGTTTCAGACTACAATATCAAGGTCCTAAGATATTTTCAAGGCCTCGTCTGCCCAGGGATTCATGTGATTGCTGATAACTTGTGTCTTGCGGCGAAGCTCCTCAACCTCATATCGCAACACCTAGCTAGTCTAAAGGTGTGCCATTCTCTGAGCAGGGATGAATGTAGGCAAAGCCTCCTACAATTTGTTAAACTCCTGCTCTTTAGCGTGCAACTCCTGGGTAATTTTCTTAAATAGAGGATCTATCTACATAGAGGTCCATATTCCCATGGTGGTCTCTACGAATGTCGAACCCTTATCAAAATTGGTGGAGATGCTGGCAAATGATGTCTTCACCAGGGTGGCCTATTGCACACGCACCTCTGGAGGGGTCTTAGGCTGAAGCTTCGCCTGCAATACGGCAATCTGCTGCTCAAAATCCACTTTGACCGATTGAATCTCCGACCTGGAATCTTTGAGCACTGCGACCAAGCTCTCAAAGTTGGCTTGAGGCGCAGTGTAGACCGGGATGGTGACGTGAGGGATTTCACCACATAATCACTCAATGAGTCTCTCCAATGTTGTGCATTGAGCTACGGCTACCTGTTTCACTATCTGAGCCTAGGTAGACTCTACCATCTTTGTTGTTGTAATCTGCTTGACCTCGTTGATCTTTTGTTGTGTGCACGCCTCTCTTATTTGTAGTTGTACTGATATGAATATGTCAAGAGTGTGTAGCTTCCCACTTGGTAGCTTCGCAAGGTCGATCTCAACCTCGGGTATGTTTGCACCTATGCGCACAACTCTTGATGTTCCATGGTCACGGGTGTACTTGGGAGGGGGCAGATTCTTCTCTCTATAGTCACGACAATTGATGTAGATGGCAAGCTTTCTTGTAGTGGCCTCTCTTGATCCACGCTCACTTGCAATGTATCTGTCTTCAGTTGTAAAACCTGTAGCCTTGACTGCAAGGCTTCCACCGCAGACTTGTACTGGGCCTCCATTGTGTTCCAACGGTCCTCCAATGCTAAATCAACTGCATCTACAATTTTTTCAATGTCCTCCTCTATCAGATTAACCTCTTCCTCTCCTCCCACCTTGGACCCTTTCCACTTCTTACGTGACCCTTTAGATGTTTCTCCACCTCGCTTGCTGCCGCGGGGAGATTCAACACCATCCCCATTAATCCCCTCCAGACCTCTGAGGTACACCTCCTCCTGGTCACCTCCCAACTCTTGGTCCTTGTCCTTTTCTACGTCTGTCTCCTTCTCTGCTTCAGCCCCTGTATATTTTCCGCTGGTTTTCTTAGCTCCTGTCTCAATGTGCGGCTCTCATGTATATTTGGGAGCCATATATTTTCCTGACGTGTATGGTGTAATGGGTTGGGTGGAGCCAAGCCCGATCTTCCATGCATTCGGTCATGTCACCACGACCTAGTCAAATTCTACCTCTGTGACCATATATGGAAAGGTGTACAAATTTGAGTCCTTGCGCGCCTTGATCTGGATGTTTTGCATGGTCACTTGAAATTCTGCAGCGCTTTTTTACTTATCATGCATAGTTGGTGAGATTCTTGGTCTTAAATGTATGGCCTGAGTCAGTGTGCCTTCGAAAAGTACCTAAAATATTTTATTTTCCTCCACTTGCTAGGGGTTGGATAAGTCCCATAAGTTCACATAGCGTCCCTCCTCGCATACACCTGGATCGATCTCAGGGAGAACTGCATCAACTGGGGTCTCCCATGCCACCAGCGCAATTAATAATAGCAGCCATGAGTAGCAAAACTTCTTCCCCAGTTCCTACGCCTCGTGCACATTTTCCAGAAATTCCTCGCACAAAAATTGTGACCATTTATAGAGAAACCCCTTTTCACATTTCCCTGCTAAGGTAATGACGTGTGCAGAGATGATTTTCGGGTGACACTTCCTCATAAGCTCACATCCGAGGACGAGGGTGCCCAAGCGCACCGTCGGGTCAACGATGGTCTGGACCAAAAATCCCTGCTTATCTTGTCCCACCTTATATTTGTTCTTCACATTCGTTGCCACTTTCAGCTCATTGTTCTTCCCTAATCCCTTCATCGGATGGGGCCACTTCTTTGGCAGGATGGTGATCTAATGGATCAACGGAACATCTATAGGAATTCGCCCCTAAATCCACAGGGAGCCCTCATGGACTAAGGCCAGAAATTGGTGCACGCAAATACCGATAATGGGGTACCTCTTGAGATATCGAATCTTTATTATTTTGAGGACTCCTGCATTGTGCAACCCATGCACCTAGGGAATTAGTTCTACTTTTGGCACATCATCATACAACACTCATTCCAAGTAATTCTCTGGTGCAAGCTATGTGAAGGTTGATTCATTGGTTAAGTCGTAATCATCTAACTTAATTTGGGGAACCTTGTCAAACATTTCTCTAACTATAGTGACATCCTAAGGGATCAAGGACATAGGCAGGTATTCCTGAACACTATCAATTTTCTGTGGCTAGCACGCAGAGGGATTTCGCAACTTAACATAGGGTGGAAACTATGAGATAGGTTCTAGGGATTTCACTTCTTTTCTAGTACTCATTCGGCGCTTTGATGGATCACCGATGGCAGATCGATCCTTAGTGGCTTGACGTGGGGACGTTACATTCCACAGAGAGGTTTGCGGCTTAGAAGTAGCCCACTTGGACATTTTACCCTTTCCTTTCTCTTTTTCCGGCATGAACACAACTTCTCCTACCTCCGAGACTACATATATGACCTCATCTAATCCCATCTCTGTGGAATCAGTGAGGGGCACTGAGTGCTCCTCCACCGGGTTAATGGTGGCCATTCTCAGCCAGAATATGAATTCAGGATTACTAATGTCAGAAGGAGATTCGTGGCTAGACATACAAAATTCACAGACAATAGGATAACAAATCTTACAGACAATCACAGGGCGCCAAATATTCAAACAACAAAGGAACCAATTGAGACCTGCACCTGCCTTTTTATAAGCCATCCATGGTAAAAATAGTCATATTATCGTTAAGTTCCACTTACCTTCAAGAAAACAGTAAAAATCATCTAAGATCACCTCATTAAATGTGAAAATTCTGCTTCATCCATAATTTCACTTTTTCACCCAGTTTCATTGTTCCAACGGCTAGTTTCCTATCTTGCGCGTCACCCATGCGCTCTTATCACACCTCTTGCACCATCCCTCTCTGTTTTGTCTATACCATTTCATTATGATGATCCAACCATATAGTCATTTGGTCAGCACTAGATTGTCTCTATACAGCTTCAAACGGATTCCATTGAAGTACCCGAGAAGGCTCTCTTCACGGAGCGTGGCCAATCGCACTACACCTCCATCAGTGATCTTATTTACAATATATGGCCCCAGCCAATGCTTCTTGAACTTCCCTTGGTTGCGCACAAAGTGACTATCATATAGCAAGACCATGTCTTCCTCCTTGAACACCTTCTACCTAATGTGCCTGTCATGCCAGGATTTTTTGCGTGCCTTCTGCACTTGCTGGTGAAAGTTAGCAATGAACTGATCTTCTTCTAAGGCAACAAGTTGTGCCAACCATTCTTGCAGAATTTTGGGCTCAACCATATAAGTGAAAGTTGTGACGCGTAGGCTTGGGACAGTATACTCCATTGGCATGATGGCTTCCTACCCATAGACCATCCTGAAAGGTATTTTTCCCGTCAACTTTTTGCATGTGGTTCTATAAGGCCATAACACAGAAGGGATGCACATGTCCCAATCATCTCAGCTGGAATTACAGATCTTTGTGATCGTGTTCTCCAAAATATTTTTGAAAGCTTCTACTGCGCCATTTTCTTGTGGGTTATAAGGGGTACTCTTCCTATGATGGATTTGGAATTCCTCTATGAAAGCTTCAATTTTTTCATTAACAAAATGCGTACCTATATCACTCATCAAAATCTTCAGGCATCCAAACCTGGTCAAAATATGCTCAAAGATGAAGTGTGCAACAACATCTGTAGTACAGTCCTTAACTACCTTTTCCTCTACCCTTCCAGTTACATAATCAGTTGCATTAATGATATAACACGCTCCAGTCTTCTTCCCAGGAGGGTTGATTTGTCCAATGAAATCTATAGCCCACTTATCAAATGCCTGCAAGGCCATGTAAGGTTGTAGGGGCATCACATCTTTGTGCAAGGGCTTTCCTGTTCTCTGACATGAATCACGGGCTCGACAATATGCCTCTGCATCACTGTGTAGTGTGGGCCACCATAATCCAACACACAACACCTTCAGTGCAGTGGCTTTCCCAACATAGTGGCCTCCTACCACTCCTCCATGAGCCTCAACCAATATATCATGTCTCTCGTGTTCCAATACATATCTCCTCAATACTTCATCTGCTCCTAATTTATACATCTGACCTACAATCAGGGTGAAATCAGTTGTGCATGCAACCAACTCCTTCTTTTGTTGGACTGAATATTCTGCAGACGTTGTTCCCATGGTCAGAAGATAAATGATATAAGCAAATTTCTCATCAACCACCTTGATAGCGAAGAGTTGCGTATCTGGTAACCCCTCCTCCAGATTGTTTGGTTCTTCCCCATTCTCAGTTCATGATAGATGATCAGGTCCATCATTCAGTCTTCTAGGCTTCACAATAATCTCAAAGTCATACTCTTGAAAAATCAAAAACCATAAGTGGATCTTCCCCCCAACACAAGCTTATTGACCAGGTATTTTAAATCAGAGTGATCTGTGAACATTTTGAAATGCCCTCCTAGTAGATAGTCTATGTATTTTTGCAGCGAGTAGATCATGGCCAATCCTTCCCTTTCTGTAGTTGAGTAGTTGCATTATGCGTTGGAGATCTTCTGACTGGAAAAAGCGATTGGGTGATCAATGTCTCCTTCTCCTGGCTACGCTAAAATATCCCCAATTGAGATACCAAAGGCATCCACATGCACATGAAAAACCTTAGACCAATCTGGGAATATCAAGATAGGTGCAGTGACCATTTTATCCTCTAGTAGCTCAAAGCTCTTCTGACATTCGTCATCCCAGAAAAATGCTACATCCTTCTTTAGCAACTTATCCATTGGCGCAGTGATCAGGGAATACCCTTTGATAAACTTCCTGTAATAACCACTCTGTCCTAGGATGGAACACAAATGTTTCTCATTGGTAGGAACTTCTAAGTTGATGATAACCACGATATTGGCTGGGTGTACCACCAATCCTTGCTGATATACTATATGCCCTAGAAAAATCCCAAAAGGTGCGCAAAATATGCACTTCTTTAGGTTAAGATAAATTCGGTGGTTCCTACAAGTGTCAAGCATCATGCGTAGGTTCAACACATGTTTTTTACCAATCCAAACACTGTCGAGTCATCAAAATATACCTCTAAGAATTTATTAACGAATTCCTTGAACACAGCCACAACCACGTGTGAGAATATTGCAGGTGCATTTTTCAATCTGAATGGCATGAAAGTGCATTGGAAAGAACCACATTTAGAGGCAAAGGTGGTATTGTTGCGGTCTTCCGGCACAATTCAGATCTAATGATACCTAAAAAATCCATCAGCAAACGAATAAGCTTCTTTTCCTCCTACATTATCCAGGATTTCATCAGAAAACGTGTAATATTCGTAATTTAGCATGCAGCTAATTGGAATATTAATTTTTTCTCTTGTCATTTAGTTAGATGAATAAATGGGTAGGGAGACCCATAAATCTCTTTTGTAGGAATAAAATCCCTCTTAATTTGAAAAGGGATCATCTTCATAGCTATATGAATCACCCTCATGTGTGAACAGAGTCTAATGCATGTGGAAAAGGTCCAGTTTGACCAAATCAACAACGCTGGTATGGAGGGAGTGGATCATTAATGAGAGACAACGCAGTGTGAATGGGAGGAAGTCTCCATGATAGTGGAAACCATAATGAGTGGGACCCAAGGTAAGAACACTCACATTTTTTATAAGGATGGCAAGGCAGCCATAGATGGTTATGTTTTTTATTATTGATTTTGTGGCTGTATGACTTCTTGCATCCTTCAGCTGTTTAGTTGAGCTTGCAGTGTTGTTTAGCACAGGGTGTTCCCAAGCGGGGCTCCCACCTCTTCCCTTGAGAGGCCTCTTATAATAGCATTGAAATATTATTTTCACATTTTGGCATTATAGGAAAGATTTAGTCTCATACACAACGCACTTATGTTTAGAATTGGGTTGTGCTACAGGGGTGTAGCAGTGGAGGAGAGAGATCTCCACTTTTTGAGCTTATTTTCCAGTGAGGGGACCAGCCATTCACCTATTAAGTTGATTGGGTATTTTTTTAGCTGATATATCATTCCTTAAGCCCCACATCAGCAGTCATTCCCATGGAGTGCGTAAGTCAGACAGCATAAATGTAGTGTGTAACTCAAAAAAGGCTGAAAATCCAAACTTACAATCTAGCCAAACCATTTCTGGGTGTTTATGGGTTTTTTGAGTAGAATACATGGTTAAAAGCACGAATCATTTTGAGCACTATAAAAGCCTTCCACACATGGTCCTTAACCTTATTAGTAGCAGTTTCCAGTAGTAGTAGCAGTAGCAGCACAACATTTTCAGTTCTTTGTTTCTTTAGTGCATTTCAACCATCTTATGGCTTGAGTGCATTCCTTTTGGAGCACTATTTAATTTCATTTGTTGTTATATATAATCACATTGCTCCATTTTTTTCTACTCATAGATTATGATGCCTTAATGTAATTTCCAGTTGTAACATATTTTCGACATTTTCCAGATTTTAGTGGTATTTTCCTGTTTTGATTTATTTGGAATGTTGCATATGTTCTATATTCCCGTCTTTTCCATTTTGGAATATTACAGTGGTATCAGAGCATAATCTTGGCTCAGCCTATGGATCTCAGCCGTTATGCTATCAAGAGATTAAGAAGAAGGAGAAAGAGATTAGGATTATGGAGAGAATGAGTTTTATCTCATCTCTTTTCAGATCTAAGAGGGACCTCACCAAGGAGGTCAAGCAAAGAAGAATGGAGAAAGACAATGAAACCACATTAGGGTTTCAAGATGAGGAAGGTCCATGTACTTCCTATTAGAAAAATAAAGATCTAGTAGTGCATAGAGCTCCAAAGAAACACACTATGGCATTTCATTTGAAGAATAAGACAAGAGGCATGGAGATGGAGGGCACTTACACCATGAGATTTTAATTGAGTATCTTGCAGAATATAAGTCTCACCATAGAGCTTTCAAGAAGAATCTAACTCTCCCACAGTTCATTCAGCTCAAAGAAGAAAGGAGACCTTGTAGAAATAGAAGGATAATGGGCAATATATTTTTATTGTCTACTTTTGATGGGTCATCCACATGCACAACAAGAGCTTGGGGAATGAAGTTGGATGCATTTTTCCTGCTACATCCAGTAGCAGAGAAATAAATTTTTGAGATTGCAGCGCTGCACCTTGAGGATGAACCAAACATTTGGTGGTTCAGCCATTTGAGTCATGCAAGAGTGACTGCATGTGCATACTTTACTCAAAGGTTGATCAAGAATTTTGACAAGAAGAAATCAGAGGAGAAGAAACCTTCATCACCACTTGTTGCAGGATCACTTGCATCAGGAGAAAGAACACTTGCACCCATGCAATGTGGTCTTGATCTCTTGACATTTAGAGTCCCATGCACTATTCTAGAGATGCACGAGGAGGAGGAGACTTATGCTAGCACTGGTGCAGCCATAGAAGAGCAACCATCATCATCAGTAGTTGGGGAAGTCATCACACCGGAGGAAGGAACCCTTGTAGCAATGCAAGATGTTCCCAAGCTTTACCAAGGTATGCACATGTTTCCATTTTTTGTTATTTCTGCACATCGTATGGAGGATTGTCGGAATATACCATTGCATGACCTAGGGTCAAATAAACTTGCTAATTTGGAACAATAGGCTATCACTGTGCTAGGAAACTTTGGTTTTCCTAATGAGGATATTTTCTTTCATCCTAGTATGTCATTTTTGAGCTGCACACAACTCTTAGGATTGGAGTGTAGAATTTTGGAGGATGGGATGAACATTTTCCTCAGCATAGAAATGCATAACTATGTGTTCAGTATTGAGCATAATCTTGAGACAACGTATACACCATCATGGAGATCAACAACACTGTCATTGAGCAGCAGTGATGAGTTAGGGGCCCAACCATTATTGGGGCATTCCAATGACCTTTCTACATGTATAGCAGAGGATAGGCAGATGATTGATGGATGACATATTCCATTATTATATGGATACTTCTTAATGAGCACTTCACATATTAATGAGAATTTTTTTCCTACATCTCATTTGGATCCTTATGAGGTTAATTTTGTCATTGATGAGTGGTCTTCATTTGGAGATCTCCAGGAGATTGCATTTTAACATCCCATGAAATGCAAAGATAGAAATTTGATTTGGGAGGATATTATTTTCCATTGGAGGAATACCAATTTTGAGCATGATAGTAGACACTCACAATTGGTTGGATGGGTGATGTTGATGAGCAAGAGGTTGGGAAGCTACTTGTAGATCTCTGACATAGGCCAGCAGAAGGCAAGGCTACGTTGGCTACTCTTGAAATAATTTGGTCATCATGTGACACATTCTATTTCAAAGAGTAGGTTGTTGGTTAGGACTTGGCATGGAACTTGCATCATATGGCAACAAGGAGTTTGGGTGTATTTTGGTGATGTGATATCTTTCATGTCAACCATCATGTTTTTGCTCCATATTTTATATAGTGATGGTGTGAGGAGGCAAAAAGAGTTGTTGTTGCTTTGGAAGAACTTGGGAGAGTATGGGTGGATTTTCTCCCATACTTTGCATAATGTTGCAGGAGTAGGTGATGGCACCATCATGGTGCAAAGGGGCTACTCCTTAGCCTTGGAGGATCAGGAGGTACTTCCAATTTAGAAGGAATCTTCCATATATAGCAACATTATGGTGGATTACTTTTACATTTGGCATGTCAAAGGATGGAGCTACGAGATTATAGGAGCCTTATTACAAAGGCCAACAATGTTGTCACTTGGGAGCTTGGGGTTTTTGATGGAGTGTTCCCATGATCACTTCACATATGATGCACTTGATGGACAAGTAGGAGATGAGGGTGATGAAGTGGTGGATGGAGACATCTATTACCATGATATGATCTTCTTGACTTGGATCTCCAAGCATAAGAAGAATGCTTTGCATGCAACACATGGTTCATTCCTTTTCATGGGGCTATGTAATACCACTATGGAGGGCTCATTCATGGATATGATTATCAACCTACTCTCACTACATGGTAAGAATTGTGTTTTTTCACTTATTGATTATCTAACAAAGTATTTTCATTCTTGTACCATCTCTATACAGTGCATTTCTCCATAAGAGGGCAAGCCTCTATTTGGGCTTCATGGTCATTTTGGGACCAACATCAGTGATGGGGATACCCATATTTTGTATGGCTTTGGGAAAGTGTTGTACTATTCTTTGTATTCTCAGTTGATAAACAATGCCATTTACTATTTACTAGTAGGTGAGATGACATGCACAACTAGCAACTTGTTGGGAGATAGCTTGCCATATTATGTTTTGCAACATCAGTTAGAAAAACTGCGTTATGACCACTTGGGAAACTATTGATACCTTCCAGCACTACATGAAACCTTCAATATCTTTCTCATTTGGATGCCATATGGTGATGATGTCCTATTCATCATATATGGGGTGGTTTGGGCCAACATGATTCATGACTCTAGAGAGAGGATCTTTGAAGATCCAGTTTTCTACTTGCCTCTTGAAGGAAACATTATTACAGCCCAAAATCAACTACTCTACACTTATCATAAGTGGAGAGAGAGACAACATGGGATAGAAAATTTGGTCCATCAAGTTCAACAATTCAGCCCACCTTCTTTGCAGGAGCCTAAGGTGGAGGAGTATTTCTATGAGTTACCATTTTGTAGGGTGGTTCAATTTGTATGGATGATGGCTTGGGGATGGGAGCTTCACATGGGAATGATGTTTCCCACTATATTTCAGATTCCATGCCTTAAGAAGGCCTCTAGACAGCATATTGTTTCCTCCATGGGTATTTTACTTCTTCATGATGATAGCTATTTGGGATGGTCACCAAAAGCTAACTTGCATGCTTGGGAAAAGCAACCTGGAGATTTATTGATGAGACAACATCTTGTTCCTTGGAGGAAATTATCATATGAAGATGCTACAGGAGGAGGAGAGGAGGCTATTCAGTTCTATCCTTCCATTTTCTTGAGGACAAGGAACATTTGGGAGGGAAGGACTGTAATATTACTAATTTAGCATGCAACTAATTGGAATATTAATTTTTTCTCTTTTCATTTAGTTAGATGAATAAATGGGTAGGGAGGCCCATAAATCTCTTTTGTAGCAATAAAATCCCTCTTAATGTTAAAAGGGATCATCTTCATAGCTGGATAAAGCACCCTCATGTGTGAACAAGGGCTAATGCATGTGGAAAAGGTCTAGTTTAACCAAATCAACAGTGCCGGTATGGAGGGAGTGGATCATTAATGAGAGACAATGCAGTGTGAATGTGAGGAAGTCTCCATGATAGTGGAAACCCTAATGAGTGGGAACCAAGGTGAGAAGTCTTACATTGTTTATAAGGAGGCCAAGGCAGCCATAGATGGTTATGTTTTTTATTATTGATTTTGTGGTCTATATGACTTCTTGCATCCTTCAGTTGTTTAGTTGGGCTTGCAGTGTTGTTTAGCACAGGGTGTTCCCGAGCGAGGATCCCACCTCTTTCCTTGAGAGGCCTCTTGGAAGAGAATTGAACTATCATTTCCACATTCTAGCATTATTTCCAAGCTTCAGTCTCCTATATAACGTAGTTCTACTTAGAATTGGGTTGTGTTGTAGGGGTGTAGCAGTGAAGGACAAATATCTCCACTTTCTGAGCTTATTTTCCTATGAAGGGACAAACCCTTCACCTATTGAGTTGATTGGGTGTTTTTGTAGATGATATATCATTCCTTAAGCCCCATATCAGCAATAATTCCTAGGGAGTGCATAATTTAGGCAGCAGAAATGCAGTGGGTAACTAAAAAAAGGCCGAAAATCCAAACATAAAATATGGCCAAACCATTTCTGGGTTTTTTCATGTTTTTTGAGTAGAATCTGTGATTAAAAGTGTATATCATTCTGAGCACTATAACATATTTCCGCACATGGTTCTTCACCTTAGTAGCAGTAGTTTCCAACAGCAATAGTAGTAGCATCATAACGTTCCCAGTGCTTTGTTTCTTAGTGTATTTCATCCATCTTGTGGCTTGAGTGCATTCCTTTTGGAGCACTATGCAATTTCATTTTCTGTTATATATAATGATATGAATTTGTTGTTTTCTTCTCATAGATTATGATGTCTTAATATAATTTCCAATTGTAGCATATTTCCGACATTTTCCAGATTTTAGTGTTATCTTCCTGTTTTGATTTATTTGGAATGCTACATATGCTCTATATTCCTATCTTTTCCATTTTGGAATATTACAAAATGAGGTAGGGAAGGGTTCATGCACACAAGCATCATTCAACTTCTGCAAATCTACACAAATCCTTACTTCTCCTTTGGTATTTTTCTCCTAAACCACCATTGGGCTTACCCAATCAGATTGTTCAAATGATTCAATGATGCCTGTAGCCACCATCTTTTCCAATTACTCCTTCACTTTCTGCTGATATTTGGGGTTCAATCTATATGGGTGTTTCTTGGAAGGGCGCGCATCCAGTTTTAGTATGATATTCATAACACCCAGGTCCCCTACAATTCCCTTGAGCTTAGAGAAATTTGTAGGAAACAGATCCTGATATTCTATCAGTAGCTCTGCAATATTTCCTACTATATCATCATCCCAGTAGTCCCCAATCTTGGCCAACTTGGGTTTCTCTTCCATCCCAATGTTGAATTCGATCAATTTCAGATGTTTAGTGACATCCACCATCCCTAATGTGGGCCCTGCAACTACGCGCTCCCATTCAGACTCCGGGATATTAAAATTCCTTGGGTCATCTTCATTATGATCGATTGATAGGTTTCTACAGTTGACGATGTCTTGCATCTGCGCATCCCGGGCCAATGCAACAAATTCCTTTCGGGGATGGGATTCATCAAAGACCATATCATCTATGTCTTGCAGGGTTTCATCCAATTTCTCTGAGTCACCCACAGAGCCAAAGGTTTCCAAGAAATCTTCAGTCATTGTAAAATAGTCTCGAGTACCTCGGTGTAGCTCAACTTCTAGATACCAGGTGGTAGGTATCGGTCCCAACAAGTGGAAAAACCTATGAAGCCATTCATTGCATGTATTTTCATCACATACCTCCATCCACATGGATAGGCGCTTGTGTGGATCGCCCCGACCATAAAATAGCTCAATTGGTGGGGTGGCTGGAGGTTCAAAGTACAACATCATCATTTTTCTACATTCCTCCTAAACCTGGAAGGCTCCCTTCTGCATCTCCCACCAACGCGTTCGAGTTGTGCGCATAGCCAAATCAAGCGCCCAGAATCTTCATTTCTTTGGGACAAATTTTTATAATGCTTCCAAAAATTATTTAACACTACTAGAACCATCAAAGTTGGGTAGTTACCTTACCTCAGAGAAGATGCACCAGAAATTCTTTTTGATCTTGAGGCAGCGTAACATAGAAACATCGTGTAACCAGTTTTTCCAATTCTCCATCTCGCCATATGAATCAAAACAAAAATGAGCTATCCTTCTCCCAGTTCAGCATTCCATCAGTGGTAAGGTTGATCCAATATTCTTCCCTCACATTCCGCTTGTAGATATGGTCAATTTCATCCCCCTCATGCACTAGTTCTGTGTATCATTCTCCTTCTACTAGATCTAGTGGGACTATCACCCATGTACCATTATTTAAAAAAATCATACTTTGGCGCTTCAGGTTAATGATAGCTTCCATATCAATGGCCCAATCTAATCCTAAGAGCATATGGTAGGGGCATGCATCATCCACAATTTGTATTACATTGAAATATTCACATACCTTCACCCCAGCAATGTCTACTACAACCTGTGGAAGCATTCCAAGTGGAATGATCTTTTGTTGATTAGCCATGTGCAGCAGAATGGTGGAACATTCCAACTTGGGTTCTCCCATATTCTGTCAGGTCTTATTAAGTAAGAAATTTGAATAAGACCCTAGATCGAGGATGAATTGATCCATACAATATTCTCCGATCTACACAATCATGAGAATCTCCCTACCAGTTCTCTTCTTCTGCTTATAAACCTTGTTCACGACCTTGGTATTTTCTCGAGGTACCTCTTTATCTATGTAGTTGTCTATCAGGGCCTGCAGATTATCTATTGCCTTATGCTTACGTAGTATCTTAATGTAGGCTTGTAGGAATGGTTTAACTTCATTATCAGCTTTTGGTTCCATGGGAGTTCTTGACGTGGATTCTCCTGCCTCAGAAAAATCCTTTATGGCCTTAATGAAAGTCTCTTTTTCTTTCTGCAGGTTTAGGCCTTCCTTCTTGTGAGATGCCTTTCTGATCAGTGGCTCTATGGTAGCCTTTTCCTCCTTTCCTCCAGTGTAAATACCACTACATATAATTACATTTACACTTGGACCATTGTCGCATGGTTGAGCCTTAACCATTTGTATGTTCTGCGTCAGTGTCTGCTTCTTTTTCTACATTTTAGCTATCAACACATGACAATCTTCAATTAGATGATCATTAGGGGAATTTTGAGGTCTAAAATGGGCCTCCTAAGAAAAAATTACAACAAAATAAACTTTATAAGAACCAACAGGATTCAAGATGATGATGTTAACCATGGGTGACGATTCACCATTTTTGGAGTAAAAAAATAAAAATATTAAAAAATAAAAAAATAATAAAACTACTTTTTCAACTTGTGTTTTCAACTTATCTCTCTAATTTTTTACTCAAATTTAGAGTGGGAATACTTGTTGGATGCAAAATTTAATTTCTCATCCAAGGAGTACCCATGTTGCATAATTTTGATCGACCCTGCTACATGAAAAATGAGAAATACATGAAAAAATGTGTTTACAATCACGTTTTTCATGTATTTCTTATTCTTCATGTATTTCTTATTTTTCATGTATTATTTTCCATCGAAAGTATGAAACATGGGTACTCATTTGATTGGAAATCAATTTCTACATCCAACGAGTGTTTCCGCTCGAAATTTGAGTAAACCAATAGGGAGATAAATTGAAAATACTAGTTGAAAAAATAGTTGTTCCTTTTTTCCCTATAAAATTTGATGATGTAATCAAATCTTATTTTATTATTTCCACTATTATTTTATAATTTCCTTAGGAGGCCCATTTTAGACCTCAAAATTCCCCTAATGCAAATTTCCTACAGTATCTACAGGTTTTTCGCGTAGGGTTCAGGCAGTCTCGTGCATAGTGTCCAACATCTCCACAGTTGTAAAAAATTAGTTTGCCTCTCCCTTGACCTACGCCTCCACTTCTCCCCCCTCCCCATCCTCTTATTGGGGATCCTCCTCATCTAGAGGGAGATGCTGGCGATGAAGGGTCAGCCTGCACTCTGTAAAGGTTCACTCTGTTTATCATCAAGTAATACGTTCGGCAGTTGTGCTCATCGTGACCAAATAAAGAGCAGAATCTGCACCACTTTTGCTTCAGTTTTGGTACATAGGCTCCTAACCGCAGATATTGGTTTGTATCATGTCACCCAACCACTCGAAAATCAGTGCACCATAGTGTGGGGGTACTAGGCCCAACAACCTCTCTGGGGTGTAATGGACTCGGTCCCCCAGCTTGGATGTAATCTGATAGCGAAGGGAACTGATCTTTGGCATGTCCAGCTCCCTTGCAGCGTATGCACCAGACATCTATGCCAACTTCTTTACCCTAGTCTCTTTGTAAATTTTGAATTTCTAAGTGCATAGCTTATAATTGGCTCTGAATTTGCAACGCTCTAAATTGAGCATTGTCTCTAGGTACAACGTCTAATTTCATAGAAATTTCCAAGGCTTCTTCCTAACAATCAATCTTCTGGTTACCCATAGGCCGTGCATATGTGGAAATAGCATGGTGATGATCCATTCCTTATGCTACTTATCATCGTAAGGAAATCCTCCATCGCTAATGGTTTTCTTAAGTTGTTGGTCAACTTCCAAACTGATTCCGTCAGTCCTTGTTGTATATCTTTCAGTTCTATTATGCATTGAGAATAGGATTTTTCTTTTAAGAATTGTTGTTTCAGGGCATCCTTAATCTCTTGAACTATGGGATCCACATGTTGAGCAAGGCATCCCATGAACCAATCTAAATCACGACCTTCAAAGGCCATAACTAGTTGCGCTCTCTTGACAACATCAGTATTGACATTCTGTGCATTCAACACCGCATTCACCATAAACCAAAATCAGTCCATATCCTCACCCCTCACGCCCTTAAAGGTGGGTAAATTCATATGCGTGGCCATATCTTCTGTAGGAAGGGGTGGTGGTGGGGTAGGAGGATTCTTACCCCTACGCCAATTTGATGGTGGCGTAGCAGGAGGACTATTTTCAACCTACATAGCCTCGCTTCTGTTTGTATTAGGGGAGTTTCTCAGAGGATTGTATATAGATCTATCCCCTCTCTGATTGACTTGAAAATATTTACCGCTGCACGTAATGATTTCACTCTGATCAGGGGTCACTCACTCCGTTTGGCTACGCAAAATACCCTTTTCGCACAATATCATCTTAATCAACAAAGGCAAATTTTTTAAGAACTTGTTAGCCCCTTATGAATTTTTTGACAAGCAAACAGGGGGCTAAGTTGTTTTCTGAGCTTTCAAGAAATGCATTTCCCCTGAAAACACATCATCCTTGAAACCTCTTTATGCCCTCTGCCCATTGATCTCCCCTCTACTGATTTCCACCATAGGCCTCTCTGAATTGGGAAAAATGGTGCTCCCAAGGGCCTTCATTTTCCTTTGTACCCCCGTAAGATATCCCATTTCACCCTGTTGTCCCTTTTGCTAAATTTCCTTTCCACCCTCTTTTCCCCCCTTCTAAACTTCCTTCATTAATCCTCTAATCCTCCCAAAACCCTATTTAAACCCTTCAAATACTTTTTTTTTGGTTTAAACAATCCTTTTATCCTTACCGTTTCCCTTTTCCACCCTCAAATTGCATTAAAATGGCCCAAAAAGCCATGTTCTCCATAATATGGATCCTAGCCACTTTCGGCCAACCCCCCTGTATCTTTTTTCCTCCATGTGACCCAGCACCATGACCAGACACCAGGGCAGGAAGAGCTTATCTCATATGTTCATTGGTAGCATTTTCAAACGTTGATCTAAACAGAGTGGACGGCGATCGCCCCCCCGCAGCAACCATCGTTCAACCCGTTCACCGCCCGGTCAAAGATCTGTCATCCATATGAGCGATGATTCGATGGTACATATTCTCCCATCCACCTGTGGTCTGCACGCCCGAGCACTGTTCAAAACCGCTGGTCTCCATCGCACTGCGTTTGGAGGTCTGGCAGTATTTTCATTTTTGGAGCGATTCCATACATCATCCGACATGTGGCACCGGTACGGCTAGAAAACCACCCTCCCATCGCACATTAAAGTTCGTCTGTGGATGCAGAGCGATATCGCTATGCGTCATCCGATCTGGGGCAGGAAATATAACGACGATCACTCCACGAAGCTGCGCATGTGATAATCCATGGCCACCGTACCCCTGGCCCACCGTTCACCACCCTCCGCCGCGTTCCCAGCTGTAGATCTCCTCCTGAGCTCGGACGGTCTAGATTAAAACTTAGCCCTCCATTGTACCATGCCACCACATCGCTCATTCCACGTGTTTGCGCCCGCCCTCCATATATAGTCATTCAAACGATAATTTTCATAGGTTTTCATTTAAATCTACTGCGCTCCGCCAACTTTCACCATTCTCCACCGTTCGCCACATTATTCCACCATTTCACTAGCTGCACGGCCATTTGCATCATTCACACTGCATCCACCACGCCCATTCATTGTTTTCTTAACTTTTTTTCGTATGTTACAGGGTTTTCAGAAAGGCGGAAAACCACCATGGTTCATATGTATCATTGTAAATGGCGCGTTGTGCGGAGAAAGTTGAAGTCGGAAGCTGGTACTACAAAGAAATGTCCCGAAAGATGGCAGCTACATAAATATTATCAAAGGACAGTTCAATCTCCGCGAAAACCTATCCGGCACCATTAAAGCCCAGATTTTGCATATTACGACATTTATGAAGCGGCAGAGAAATACTAGCTAATGATCAACGAGTTCAACGTTCAGTATTGAAGATCTTTGAGCCTTAATACAGTGGTTTAGAGGCAAAGCACCAGATTAGCAACGTCATGGATCACACAGAGGGTACAACACACAGAAAACCATATCATCGAGGTTTTCACATCAGCAGAATGTTTCTTCCTCAGCAAGGACACAGTACACATAGTGTTTCAATATAAGTTGTGTCCAAGTGAAGTTTTCCTCCCTACAACATTCCTATGCTATCAGCAGCATTTGTTGCACAGTATGGAAGATGTTAGCATAATGATTCTACGTTTCTTGTTAATTCACTAGAAGTACTACTGAGTACTGCAGCCAAAGTACATCAGAGACATACCGGAGTAAATGGAAGCCTGGAGAAGACCACTCTTCCACCCAAAAGAGTGCCAGAGATAAATACACAGAATTTATATAGAGTGGGCTTCGGCCTTCTTCCTCTTCTGAGTTTTTAATGTTGCATTTAGTTTTTCACCTACCTTCTCTGCTCCACTAGAGCTATAAATTCATGAAGAAACTCATTTTAAAGGTTGTTGATCAGTTATCAGAGAATTGTAAGTTGTTTCTCTTGAGATAAGTCTCTGTGTAAAGTGGTAAGATAGGCTGAGGAAGATGTTTTCAGACTGAGTATTCAGCTATTGGCAATGTTGTACTTGAATGGTACTACTATTTAATTTGACAAGCACATTTCTTTGGAACCTGATCTAAAGCAGCGGTGATGTTTTCCTATTTCTATGTTTATATTCATCTCATTTCGTTTCTACTGGCTTGCATCAAAATATTGGCATAGGATTTACCCTTGTTAGGTACCCAATGTTTCTTCTCTCCTTGCCTTTGATTTTTTCTACTAAATGTGTTATCTAAGAATTGATTTCAGTTAATTTAACCAGTGTAGTGGATGTTATTTCCTGCTCTCTGATGTATGAATTGAATGAATCAGTTCTTAGATGTTCTGGTTGGGATTTAGCTGGAATATTTGGGAACACTAGGGATTAGAGTTAGCCCTGTCCACTAGGATCCTTGTGCGAATAGCTGGCCTTTAACTTGTGTTCTAATTTGTGTTGTTTCCTCCTTTCCTACCATTCCATATCACACTATCATCTTTAAGTTACAATGTTTTAGATGACTAGCCTAACTGAAAGCCTGCATATTGATTAGCAAGAAAATCCTTTCCTCACTCCATTACCCAATGGTTTTGAATGCTTCCTGGAATACTTCACCTCTACCTAAATTTTATTTGCTCATCCTTGTCTTAAATTGAACCCTTATTTCCTGATAACCAGCAACCAAACAAACAATCAAACAAACAAACCCAGAGCCTTATAACTAGCCTAATATCTTAAACCTCTTGACCTTCAAAGACATTACCTTTAGCAATCATAGAGAGATCCCTCTCTGGACCCAGGAGGGCTAGATCCTGAGGTCTGAAAGTGGTTTTGATGTTGTCTCATCTTTTGGTATTTCCAACCTTTCCAAAACATGGGAACCCCAACATAATGGCGACTCCGATAGGGAAAATATGAGAGCCTATAACTGCTAAACATTAATCTATCTCCCAGTATCATCACCAACATAATGGCGACTTTTCTGGGGAACATTCTGAGTATTTCTCACCTTACTATATCATAAGAGCCTCAGAAACCTACAATCTCTGGTTAGGTTGGCAGTAAAACACTCCTATTCACAAACCAAGCTCTATACCATTTGTTGTGTTTTCTCCCACACTCTTAGACAGAGTTTGGAAAGGGCCAGGTAGCCTCCATATCTCACGCTCTTTCAGAGGTTACATATCTGGTAAAAGCCCTCCCAGTCAATCTCTGGTTAGATTTTGTTGTGTTCGAAAGATGTCCTTGAAAGGGGGCTTCTCATAAGCACTGTGGTGGACAGTGTAACCTCCAGAAATATCCTAAACCCTCCACCTGGCGACTCCATAGTTCCTGAACGTTTTAAAGACTCCACTGGTGATCAGTAGGCCTGCTAATTATCTTGGTTCACATAAAGACTCCACTGGGAGACCAAAGCCATTACAACATCAACCAGAGTAGAAGTAACTAGTAGGGTTAAGCTGCTTGGTCAGAAAACAACATTCTGGCTTCAAGAACCATTCATACAAGAGCTTATCCTAACCCATACCCACCTGAAATAGTTGAAAACCCTAAGATCATCCTCAAGTGATCTCCTACACCTAAACAATCAACTATTTCAAGCCAAATCCATAGATCTAACTCTACACCAGAAGACTTTACAGCTCTATCAGACCCATTGTTTCACCTAGGCACTCAAAACAGTCTACCAAGAGCTAGGTCATTCAGTGTCCTAGACCAGCCAGACCTTGAGCTCCCTGGTTCACCACCTCATAGTGGTAAACACCTTTGGGATAGACAGACCCCTCCATCTACACCCCCTGATATTCGCTTCATTCAAAACTTGAGGCTCAGTCATCCTAAGTCTGCTCAACAGACTTCTGCAGGTCCTAGTATCCCTGTCATCCATATACAACTGTTCAATCTAACCCTTTAACTCACCAGAACATCATCATGGTAGCCTGGTATGCACTTTGGTTTTACCCCAGCCTCTATTACCTTTACCCAATGATTAACAATCAAAAATCCCACACTTCACTGCCAAAGAGTCTACCACAACACAACACCATGTAGATAGGATGGAAGATTCTTTTGACTACATGGAGATAGATGATGATACAGTCAAAATGAGAATCTTTGCCCAGAGCTTAGGGGGTGATGTGAAGAAATGGTTTAAAGGCCTACCTCCGGGTAGCATTAATGATCTTCCATCTCTATATCAGACTTTCATAAAAAAATGGGAGGTTAAGGCCAATCCTTGCCAACTCCTAGCAGAATATATGAACCTTAAAAATAACGTAGGAGAGAGTGTCCATTATTACACAACAAGATTTAAGAGCATTTACAATGCTCTTCCTCCACACATGAAACCTCCCCAAGGTATGGCTCTAGCGAAATACCTTGAAGGCTTTGATGTTGACATGGCCTACCAGCTTAGAGAGAGAGATTACAACACATTGGAAGACATGAAAAAAGGAGCAGTGAGTGTAGAGGCTAATCTGATTGAGAAAAGAGAAAGATTGAGAGCTGAGAAAAGGGTAACATATAGAGATGACAATGTAGCTTCCACGTCTGACCCAAATTATGACCACATGTCCAAAAACATGGAAATGCTATACCAAATGATGGAAAAAATGGTTGTCACAGTTAGTAACTAAAACAAAAATCAAAACCATAACCAGAACCAAAACTTTAGAAGAAACAATGCCACTCCCAACAGACAAAGAGAATCAGATCAGCAAGTTATACCCCCATTCCAAGAGAAATTTCTTGATGAAGATGAGGGAATCATAGAAGAGTCTGAGGGAACCACAATAAACATTTTTGAAACAGAAGATTCAATCCATAACTGTTACAAAGAATAAGATCACTCCCCACCCTCTCATTGGGACGAGGAATGGTTAGAAACTGAGGATTACAGGTTAGGATTAGAAAATTCCATGATGTAGGTCAGAGAACAATATGAACTTAGAAGAAAAAAGAACCAAGAAACTGCCAAACCAAAAGCTTCTGAGGTCACCATCAAGAAAAGACCTAAGAAAACTTCTAAAACAACTGTTGAAAGTAACAAATCAGCAACTGAGAGTTCTGGAATGAACAAAGGAAAAGACAACCAAAACACTGATACACAAGGTCAACCGACAAGGAGTACTAACACAGTAGTTAGTACTCCTGATAAAATAGTTTCTAACATTGTACATAGTGAGAATCAACACACTGATTCAGCCACTAAGGTGGTGACTAACAAAATAGAGTCCAACATTCCAAAGAGTCAGTCCACTTTCAATTTGGAGAGCGAGATTGCAAAAATTAAAATCTCTGTACCACTCTCCGAGCTGGCCAGTCAAGATGTATATAAAGGCCAAATTTTGAAAGCACTAAACTTAGGTGAGAAAAGTGACACTGTTAATCTGAGTGATGATCAACCTACCCTTCTGTTTAGTCCAAAGATAGAAGGAAAGTTTCAGGAAGGGGTAGTGCCACCTTTCTATATCAGTCTCAATGTCCATGATAAGATTCTCCACAGTGCAATGCATGATTTTGGGGCATCAAACAACCTGATGCCTAAAGTAGTGATGGAAAGATAAGGCCTAGAGATAACCCATCCCTATAAAGACCTATATTCATTTGATTCTAGTAGAGTAAAGTGTCTTGGCCTGATCAAAGATTTATGTGTGAGCCTCACCCATATTCCAGCAAAATGTATGGTCATGGATGTTGTTGTGGCAGATGTACCACCCAAGTATGGCATGTTATTATAGAGATCATGGGGAGCCAAGCTGCAAGGGACAATGCAGATGGATGGGGCTTATGCCACAATCCCAATCTTTGGCCAACTTAGAAGACTATACAGGGAAGCACAATTGAAATTCCTAGTTAGTAGCCCTGAAAAGCCTAAAAATTCACCTTTATACTTTGTACATACAGACCTTGACTCCTTTATCCTTTCTAATGATGAATCCTCAGAGGGGTCACAGCCCCAAAACAAAGATACAAACAAGGAAACAGAACCCATGGACCTTAACATAATGGCTACTCTAGACTCAGAGGAGAATGATATAGAGAAATTTGAACAGTACATTGTAACAAAAGCCCAAAATGAACCAGAAACAGAATGTAATCAGCCAACTAGTCACCCCTCTAATTTCCACACCCATGAAGAAAAACAAAACAACCCACAGACTAGTGCAACTCCTATAATGCAACATAATGGTGAGCCCAGCTCTAGGGAAGAAAGTGATGATAAAATGAAAAATGAACCCTTGTGGGAGATGAATTTCGATGGGTCATGCACCAAGAGAACTGATGGAGTAGGAGTGTGGATACATAACCCAAAGAGTGATTACGCAGAGAGCCATGCCTGCAACCTGCATTTCAGATGTACAAGTAATATCGCAGAGTATGAGGCTCTTATCCTGGGCTTGAACCTGTTGAGAAAATTAGGAGCCCTTAGGATAACTGCGCGTGGGGACTCTGAGCTGATTATCAAACAGGTGAATGGTGAATACACAGCGAAACATCCTAGATTGAGAGCTTACAGGAATGACACTATGGATTTATTGAAAACATTTGTTGAATACGAATTAGTGTTTGTTCCTAGGAGTCAAAATTTCATTGCAAACGGATTAGCATGCTTAGCTAGTTCATACCCTAAGACTGCAAGTTACCAACAGATCATCATTCAGACCAAATTTAGACCTGTAGTGCTGGACAATGAAAAATATTGGAAGGTATTTGAGGGTGACAAACAGATTGAATATTTCCTGGTAGGCAGAAACGAGTTTGAATTTTCTGATTCAAACTCCAAATCTGACAGTAGTTGCCTAAGTGAAGAGTCCTCAGATGAGGAAGAGACACCCTGTAACATAGAAATAAACACTTTAAACAAACATATTGGAAACCCAAACTAAGCATGTGAAAACGAAGATAGTGAAGAAGTAGAGGTGCTGCAGGCCAAAGATCAGAACATACCTCGGGGTCTGGCACCTTTAGAAGACCTTTTTGACTTCGATGATGTAGCAAAAAATCCCACTATAGAGCATGTAGACTCTGATGTCGAGGAACGCAACATAGGCACTGAATATAAACCCAAGATGATCAAATTGGCTAAGTCCCTTCCTGCAAACATGAAAAGGAAATACATTGACCTGTTCAAGGAATTCATTTATGTGTTTGATTGGAGTTATGAGGACTTAAGGGCCTATGAAACAAACATCATACAGCATAAGATACCCTTGAAAGAAAATCAGAAGCCCTTCAGACAAAAACTTCGCAGAATAAACCCAAAACAATTACCTACAGTGGAAAAAGAGATTAAGAAGATGTATGAGGCAGGTATAATTGTGCCTGTGAGGTTCTCTGATTGGATATCAAACCTAGTGGCTATGAGAAATAAAACAAGGGAGATCAGATTGTGCATAGATTTCAGAAATCTTAACAAAGCCTCACTCAAAGACAATTACCCTTTGCCGAAAATGGAACATATTATTCAGAGGGTAGTAGGCTCTAAAAGGATCTCCCTGCTAGACGGTTTCTCAGGTTACAACCAAGTCTTAGTAATCCCAGAAGATAAACTCAAGACATCCTTTACCACTCCATGGGGCACCTTTATGTATGTGAAGATGCCCTTTGGATTGATGAACGTTGGTGCAAACTTCCAAAGAGCAATGGAAATAGCATTTTCAGATGAAATAGGACACTTCATTGTCATCTATCTGGATGACATAACATTTTATTCCAAGACTGAGGAAGAACACCTAGAGCACTTGAGAAAGGTGTTTGAAAAATGCAGGAGGTTTGGTCAATCATTGAATCCCAAAAATACTGTATTTGGGCTGCAAGAAGGTAAGCTTCTTGGCCACATCATATCTGAAAAGGGGATTAGGATAGACCCATAAAGAGTTTAGGGAATACTACAAATCACTCACTTAAGAAACATCAAAGAGTTACAGTCCCTCATCGGGAAAATAAACTTCCTAAGGAGATTTATTCCCAACTTAGCTGAACACCTTGGAAATATGACTAACATGCTGAAGAAAGATGTAGGAGTTAAGTGGACTGTTGAAGCTAGGAAATATTTTGAATCAGTAAAACTTGCACTCACCCAGGCTCCTGTCCTAATCAGCCCAGATTTCTCAAAAGATTTCCTAATTTTTTCATTTGCCTCCAAGCATACAATAGCTGCAGTTCTACTGCAAAATAATCCAGACGAAAAGGAACAGCCCATTTCTTTCTTCAGCAAAGTGCTCAGGGATGCACCCTTGAAATACAACATAATGGAAAAACAGGCCTACACTCTGATTAAGGCCTTGAAAAACTTTAGGGTGTACATACTGCATTCCCACACCATAGCCTATGTGCCAAATATAGTGGTTAAATACATATTGTCCCAAGACCTAGATGGGAAAAGGTGAAAGTGGATTGCTGTGATCTTAGAATACGACCTTGAAATAAAACCCACCAAACTAATTAAAGGTCAGGGCCTAGCACAACTGATGGCTGAATCAAATCTACAAGCCCTAGACATTAACATGGTAGATGCCTTGGATGAGAAACAGAGATTGCCTGATCCCACTGTTGAGGAAAATTTTTAGACCTCTCCTTGGTATTCTGAAATTCTGTATGTGCTTACACACCTCAATGCCCCTCCTAGACTATCAAAGACCAAGGCCAGATTCTTAAAAATAAATGCCAGAAGCTACTGCATATTGGATAAATGCTTATACTAGAAGAAGTCAAATGGCCTATTGCTTAAATGTGTGCCTGAAAATGAGGCAGAGAGGATTAAACGAGAATTCCATGCAGGAGAGTGTGGAGGCCACCTGAGCTAGAAGGATACTGCAAACAAAGTACTCAGAGTTGGCTACTATTGTGTCAAACCAGGAGGTAACTCCTCAAAACTGCAATGTATATTAGCTGAAGAATGTACATGCTTATATAGATGGGAGGTGAGGCTATTGGGATTCAGCTCCCAATGACTCTTGGCCTTCCTTATTTCCTAATAACAAATAATATACAAAAATACAAATGCACACCCATCCATAGGATTAGGTGTCAACATTCCCCCCTTTAATCCGAAGGGATGTTGGTGAGTCCAAGCATCGATCTGAACTTTTGAAACTTTTCTCTTCCAAGTGCTTTGGTGAAGATGTCAGCAGTTTGCTCATTTGTGGAACAATGATGTAGATGGATGGTTTTGGCCTGAACATGATGTCGAATGTGATGGTACTTTGTATTGATGTGCTTTGTTCGATCATGGAACTTTGGGTTCTTGGCCAACTTTATTGCAGAAGTGTTGTCGATCATGAGTGGAGTGGAATACATCTGTTTCATCCGCAAATCTTCCAGGATTTTCCGGAGCCACACAATTTCCTTTGTTGCTTCAGCTGCTGCCACATATTCTGCCTCGGTCGTGGAATCTGCTGGAACTGATTGTTTGTGTGATCTCCATGAGACAGCTCCTGATCCAAGACTCATGGTGTAACCTGTAGTAGACACCCCTATTTCTTTGTCGCCATCAAAGTCTGAATCAGAGTATCCGGTCAAGATGAAGTCGCCTACCTGTGTATATTTGAGTCCAAAGTCTTGAGTCCCCTTCAAGTACCTTAGTACTCTTTTGGCAGCAGACCAATGTCCTTCACAAGGTTTTTGCATGAACCTTGAGAGGATTCCAACAGCAAATGAGATGTCAGGTCTGGTGGTGGTCAGATAGATAAGACTTCCTAAAAGCTGTCTATACTTAGTTGCATCCTCAAATTCCTTCCCTTCAACAGATGTGAGCTTCAAGTTTTGTTCCATTGGAGTGCCTAAGGGTTTACAATCATCCATGCCAAATTTGTTCAAGAGATATCCAATGTACTTCTTCTGAGAAAGAAAGATGAATTTAGGATGTTGAATTACTTCAATACCCAAATAGTAATGAACATGACCCAAATCAGTCATTTCAAAACCTTTCTTCAACTCTTTCTTCATGGATGCAATATAGCTCTCATTGTTTCCTGTTATCAAAAGATCATCTACATATACCACAAGATATACAACGGTTTTTCCAACTTTCTTAACAAACAAAGTTGCATCATCAAGATCAAAGTGTTTGAAATCAAGTTTCAGAAGATGCTCGGTCAACTTCTCATACCAGGCTCGTGGTGCTTGTTTGAGGCCATACAAGGATTTCACAAGTTTGCAAACTTTGTGTTCTTGACCCTTTATCACAAATCCTTCTGGCTGGGACATATAAACTTTCTCCTTCAGATCTCCATTCAAGAATGTTGTTTTTACATCCATCTGATGAACTTTCCATCCACTCTGAGCTGCTAAGGCAAAGAGAGTCCGGATGGTGGTCCATTTTGCTGTGGGAGCAAACGTTTCATCATAATCAATTCCTTCCTTCTGTGCGAATCCTTTTTCCACAAGCTTGGCCTTGTGCTTGTCAAGTGAGCCGTCTGCTTTGTACTTGTTCTTGTAGACCCACTTGCAGCCAATTGGTTTCGCTCCCAAAGGCGGATCAACCAGCTTCCAAGTGCAATTCTTTATCAAGGCATCATACTCCTTCTGCATCGCTTCTTTCCATTCATCATGAGAAGCGGCTTCTTTGAAGGAAGTTGGTTCATGATCTGTAGACAAACTCATTTCACAGTTATAAGCAATATTCATATCAACAGGGGAATCAGAATTATCTACATCACCTTCGATTTCATGAGTGGAACTTCTTGTTCCTGTTTTTCCAACCTCATCAGGATGAACATCCTCCAGTGTCTTTGTCAGCCATTTGGGGGGACCTTTCTGAGATGGCCCTGGCTGGTCACTTGACTGAGTTGGGATTGATTCAAGATTCAATCTCCCAATTCTGTCAATCACATCATCCAATGTGTCATCCGTGGTGGTTTCTTCATGTGGGGGAGAGTTTGGTTCAGGAAATGATTCCACAGTTTGATTCAATATCGGAATCCCCCCTTCAAGGTGTGGAATTACATTATCAAATTCTTTGAAAGACTTTGCATGTGTGAATCTATCCAGGCGATCAAGTTGCCTCTCAACAACCTTGTCACTCTTGGATGATTCAAGAAATATGACATCTCTTGCTATCACAAACTTCTTATTTGCTTCATCATAGAGACGATATCCTTTGGAGGTATTGGAGTACCCCAAGAAGATACATTTTCTTCTTCTAGCACCAAGTTTGTTCCTTTGACCCTTGGGTATCAAGGCATAACAGGTGGACCCAAAGACCCTGAAATGCTTTACCGAAGGAATGTGGCCATGCCACATTTCAAAAGTAGTTTTGTTTCTAATTGAACTTGAAGGACACCTATTCTTTATGTAAACAGCACATAGAACTGCATCAGCCCAAAACATCAATTTGACATTCTTGAAAAATAACATGGAGCGAACCATATTTAAAATAATTCTGTTCATTCTTTCAGCTACACCGTTCTGTTGTGGATTATATGGCACAGTTGTTTGACGTTTGATTCCATGTTGACGAAGATAATTTTCAAATTCGTTTGAAGTGTATTATTTTCCATTATCAGTACGTAGAGAGCCAATATGTGTTTGTGCATCATTTTCAATCCATACATGAAAGTTCTTGAAAGTTTGAAAAGCATCAGACTTATTCTTCAGTAAGTAAATCCAACACATCCTGGTGTAGTCATCAATAAATGTCATCATGTATTTGTTTCCATTTGCAGAAGCAATAGGCATAGGGCCACATAAATCTGAATGAACAAGTTCAAGTTTCCTATGTGCTCTTGAGTGTGAATCATGAAATGGTTGTTTTCTATGCTTTCCTAGAATACATGCATCACATTCCTTAGGTTTTCTAGGAATTGTAGGCAGTCCATCAACACCATTTTTCTTCAACAAACGAAGGCTGTCATAATTTAAGTGTCCAAATATAGCATGCCATAAAAGAATTGATGGAAATGTACCTTCATCATGATATGAACTGAAAGCAAAGTTTTGAGCATGAGCAGATGAACCTTTCAGCTTCAAGAGTCTCCCTTCTTCTATTCCCTCCATGACAAGTGAGTGATCTGATGCTGATCTGACCTCTGCCTTGCCATCAAACAAGTGAACCGAGTGTCCTTGCTGCCGGATTTCGATCAGGGACAGCAAGTTTCTCTTCAACTCCGAGAGGTATAGAACCTCATGTAGGATATGATCAGGAAGACCAGGCAATTTAAGCCTGACTGTGCCAAGCCCTGATGGCTTGAGTTTGGATTTATCTGCGAAATATACTGCTCCATCAACTTTGTCAGTGAAATCTTCAAAAAAATCTTTTCTAAATGTCATGTGACATGTTGCTCCTAAATCTAGCAACCAATCATCTCTCCATGAAGTAAATGAAACATCAAAGAGGTTTTTAGTTACTCCATTGTTACAATGTGCTAGAACAGAATGAGTTGATTCAACTGGTTTACCTTTGTCGTTATCATCAGTTTTACCTCTGTCTTGATTTGTTTGCTGCTGAGCTTTAGATTGTCTGCCCCCCTTTTCTCTGAAGTGTCTTCTTCGTCTTCTGCCTTCTCTTCCTTTGGATGAACCTGAAGCGTGTCTCTTTTCTCTCTGTGCCAAGTAGGCAGCCTCTTTAGAAGATGAAGGGACTGTCATCTTCTTTTAAAGGAGGAGAGAAAAAACTCTGCTGGAAAATTTCTCTTGAAGGAGAGAAAACAAAAAAAAAATCTATTGCTGGAAAATATACTCAATTAAAAGGGCAGAAACTCTTGCTGGAAAAAAAATTTTCTGAGTTTAAAAACTCTTTCTGGAAACTAAATCTGCTCAGAAAACTTTGCTGGAGACTGAATTTTTAAAAAATACTCTATGCTATAGACTGATTCTGCATAAAAAAAAATGTATTTTTTTTTTATTTGGGGAAAAAATGTATATGAAAAGATGATATGGAGTGGAAGGGCGAAATATATGACTATGGGAGGGGCGCATTACACAACTCTTGTCAACTAAACACAACTCTTGTGAACACCATAACACAACGCTCAATATATAATGGACAGAATATATATATATGGAGGGCGCATACCATGAAAGGGAAGGGGCGCAATGAAATTATTGAACGATGGTGGAATTATAAATGGGAAGGCGTTCAATATATATGGGAGGGGGGCGCATAAATAACACAGCGTTTTTAAATATCATGCATGGATGGCAGTATACAATATATATGGTATAACAACTGTGCGTAGTATATATAATGGGCAGTATGGCAACGTTTTAAATGTAATGCATGGATGGCAGTATACAATATATATGGTATAACAACTGTGCGTAGTATTGACAGTGTTTTAATAACACGATGTAATGTAATAACACGATGGTAACAACGTTTTAATAAGCGTTGGCGCAGATGTAAGGTCAAACCAGGAGGGAGAGACCGAATGCGAGCAGGGAGGGCGGATGTTTGGAGCGTGTAGAGCGATTGACAGTCGTGAGGGACGGGGTAGGCGGAGGGACCGGAAGAGCATAGATGTGGAGCGTTGTCTGTCGAGCGAGGGGAATGCAAGGAGTTGTAGCGCATGCGTGGGAGAGTAAGGCCGAAAGGGAGGCAGCGTGTGAGTGTATCGTGGAGGGTTGAAGCACTGTAAGGAAGAGGCGTAAGGAGGCCGGCGGTGGAGTAGGCCAGTGGCAATGAGCACAGAGTAGAGGAAATGGGTAGCAGTCGATTAAAAAAAATGAACGTGTTGATTTGTTTATGCAGCGAGGGGAATGGGAAGGCCGAGGGCCGTGGAGAGAGGTGCTGTTGTGAAAGGGAGAGGGAGCTCGCAGGGGAAGGTGTAGTCGGAAGGGCCGAGTGGTGGGAACCGTGAGGGATGAGTGTAAAACTGCGGTATTACAGTGAGGGGGAGGGCATAGGGCGCAGAAAGAAAAGGAGGGGGGAGGTGAGCGCAGGGATAAATGGAGCGTAGGGAGAATGAGTGAGGCCCAAAAGGGCTATTACAAAAAAAATTTGAATTTGAATCTGCAGAAGATAGTTGCAGGACTGCTGGACTGGCAGAGCCTGCAATTTGCAGATTGACAGAGCCTGCAGTCTGCAGGAGCTGGAGCTGCAAATGTCAGTGCTATTTAGGGAAAAAAAATGCAGAATAACAGTCTAGCAGTTAGTGAGCAGCAAAAACATTAAAAATATTAACTGAGCAAAGGGTAGGGAGTTACACCACAGGGCAGAAATGCCAAATGTGGAGCTGGCTCTGATACCATGTCAAACCAGGAGGTAACTCCTCAAAATTGCAATGTATATTAGCTGAAGAATGTACATGCTTATATAGATGGGAGGTGAGGCTATTGGGATTCAGCTCCCAATGACTCTTGGCCTTCCTTATTTCCTAATAACAAATAATATACAAAAATAAATGTGCACACCCATCCATAGGATTAGGTGTCAACATATTGGCCTACACTCTTCAATGATATCCATAATATGATAATTGCTTGCCACAAATGCCATATTTTTGAAGGAAAAAGAAAACTCCTCCCCTTACCTCTAGAACCCATCATTGTTGAAGGTCCCTTTATGCAATGGGGCCTAGATTTCATAGGAGAAATTCACCTTGCTTCCTCTACACAAAACAAATGGATCCTAACAGCCACATACTATTTCACTAAGTGGATAGAGGCCATACCTACTAGGAATGCCACAGATTCAGTCATCATTAGTTTCCTAGAAGGTCATATCCTCTCTCGGTTTGGCTGCCCAAGGAAAATAATCACTCATAATGCTGCTGCTTTCGGATCCAAGAAAATGGTTGATTTTTGTCACAGGTATCAAATAGCACTTGGTCATGCAACTACCTATTACCCTCAAGGTAATGGATTAGCTGAATCATCAAACAAGAGCCTGGTGACCATCATCAAAAAGCTGCTGGAAGAGAACAAAAAGTCATTGCATAACAAGTTAGTACATGCTTTGTGGGCTGATAGGCTTACAACAAAGAAATCCATTGGCATGTCACCTTATCAGCTTGTCTACAGAACATAAGCAGTGTTTCCTACCAGCCTTGGGATACCAGTGATCAAGCTTGTTCAAGAGATACAAACAGAAGAAGACAGCATGATGAGGAGAATAAACCAGACAATTCATCTCCAACAAACAAGGGAAGAGGTCTATAACAGAGCTGTCAAGGTTCATGAAAATATCAAGAAGTTATTTGACAAAAGAACTAAGGCCTCTGATTTCAAAATGGGAGATAAAGTTCTGAAGTGGGACTCAAGGAGAGAGGACAAAGGAAAGCATAGCAAGTTTGATAGTTTGTGGCAAGGTCCCTACATCATCCAGGCCACTGTGGGTCCAAACGCCTTTTTTCTACAGGGGTTAGATGGTACAGAGCTGTTTGGAGGTCCTGTCAATGGCAGCATGCTCAAACACTACTTTTGCTGATTTCCAATTTCCAGTTTCCATGTTCATTGTACATACCATTGCAGTGTTTTGTTTTCAAGAAAAAGAGAAAATGTCCCAAAAAAAAAGGAAAAAGAAAAAAGGGAGAGGTTCAGACATGCTCAAAACATGAACCTCTAAAGTGGAAATATTGACTCTAACATGATCAAAACCTAAGCCAAATAAAGTAAAGATAGCTGGTTCAAACATGCCCAAACCCTGGACTAGCAAAGAAGAAGAAGAACCAACTCTAACAAGCCCAAAACCAGAGCTGAAATGAAGAAAAGAAAGTGACTCTAACAAGCTCCAAACTTGAGTCACAAAGGAAAGAAAGATGCTTCAAACACCAGATTTCAAGCCTTCAAGTTTTTCTTTTAGTTTCCTGCAAGTTTCTGTCCATGTGCAACTGTCTTTATGCCTTGGATCTACAGCAAACTAGACCGTCTAATCCTATTTTGATTGTTTTAAAATTTTTGTTGTAGAATATAAAGAAGAAATATGCTGAATATTTTAATCCCAGCAGATATTAGATTAGGTAGAGAAACATATGAGACCAAGAGTTTAATCTGGTCTCATGGAGTAATAAGGGTAGAAATAGAATAGTTTTATTTTCTTGTTTGTAAAAAATAAATGATGTAAAGGGTCTACTAGTCCAAATGCACCCTAGAAGAAGAAAAAATTCTAGGATTGTAGGATGGGTAGGTAGATTGATTGGGAAAGTTTTTCTGCTAAATTGATGTCTTCATAATTGTGGCAGTTGAAAATCAAAGAAGAAGGTGGCTCAAGCAGTAGGCATCTAGCCTACACCAAAGATCATTTTATGAATTCTTGTCTCCTTCAAGAAGAAGCCATCCTCATGTGGAGAAACTGTTAGCCCCCTATGAATTTTTTGACAAGCAAACAGGGGGCTAAGTTTTTTTCTGAGCGTTCAAGAAATGCATTTCCCCTGAAAACACATCATCCTTGAAACCTCTTTATGCCCTCTGCCCATTAATCTCCCCTCTGCTGATTTCCACCATAGGCCTCTCTAAATTGGGAAAAATGGTGCTCCAAAGGGCCTTCATTTGCCTTTGTACCCCCGCAAGATATCCCATTTCAACCTGTTGTCCCTTTTGCTAAATTTCATTTCCACCATCTTTTCCCCCCTTCTAAGCTTCCTTCATTAATCCTCTAATCCTCCCAAAACCATGTTTAAACCCTTCAAATACTTTTTGTTTGGTTTAAACAATCCTTTTCTCCCTATTTTTTCCCTTTTCCACCCTCAAATTGCATTAAAATGGCCCAAAAAGCCATGTTCTCCATAATATGGACCCTAGCCCCTTTCAGCCAAACCCCCTGTATCTTTTTTCCTCCACGTGACCCAGCGCCATGACCAGGCGCCAGGGCAGGAAGCGCTTATCTCATATGTTCATCGGGCGCGTTTTCAAACGTTGATCTAAACAGAGTGGATGGCGATCCCCCCCCCGTAGCAACCATCGTTCAACCCGTTCATCGCCCAGTCAAAGATCTGCCGTCCATATGAGCGATGATCCAACGGTCCATATTCTCCTGTCCGCCTGTGGTGCCCATGACCGAGCACTATTCAAAACCGCCGGTCTCCATCACACCGTGTTTGGAGGTCAGGTGGTATTTTAATTTTCGGAGCGATTCCATACATCATCCGACGCGTGGCACAGGTACGGTTGGAAAACCACCCTCCCATCGCACATTAATGTTCGTCCGTGGAAGAAGAGCGATATCACTGTGCGTCTTCCAATCTGGGGCGGGAAATCTAACGGTGATCGCACCACGAAGCTATGCACGCGATAATCCATGGCCACTGTACCCCTGGCCCACCGTTCATCGCCCTCTGACGCATTCCTAGCCATTGATCTCCTCCTGAGATCGGACGGTTCAGATTCAAACTCAGCCCGCCATTGTACCGTGCTGCCACGTTGCTCATTCCACGTGTTTCCGCCTGCCCTCCATATATAGTCATTCAAACGATAATTTTCACGGGTTTTCATTTAAATCTACTACGCTCTGCCAACTTTGACCATTCTCCACTGTTTTCCGCATTATTCCACCATTTCACCAGCTGCACGGCCATTTGCATCATTCGCACTGTATCCACCACGCCCATTCATTGTTTTCTTAACTTGTTTTCATATGTTGCAGGGTTTTCAGAAAGGCAGAAAACTGCCATGGTTCATATGTATCATTGTAAATGGCGCGTTGTGCAAAGAAAGTTGAAGTTGGAAGCTGGTACTACAAAGAAATGTCCGAAAGATGGAAGCAGCATAAATATTATCAAAGGACAGTTCAATCTTCACGAAAACCTATCCGGTGCCATTAAAGCCCAGATTTTGCAGATTACGACATTTATGAAGCGGAAGAGAAATACCAGCTAATGATAAATGAGTTCAACGTTCAGTATTGAAGATATTTGAGCCTTAATACAGTGGTTTAGAGGCAAAGCACCAGATTAGCGATGTCATGGATCACACAGAGGGTACAGCACGCAGAAAACCATATCATCGGGGTTTTCACATCAGCAGAATGTTTCTTCCTGAGCAAGGACACGGTACACATAGTACTGCAGCCAAAGTACATCAGAGACATACCGAAGTAAATGGAAGCCTGGAGAAGACCACTCTTTCACCCAAAAGAGTGCCAGAGATAAATACACAGAATTTATACAGAGTGGGCTTTGGCCTTCTTCCTCCTCTGAGTTTTTAATGCTGCATTTAGTTTTTCACCTACCTTCTCTGCTCCACTGGAGCTATAAATTCATGAAGAAACTCATTGTAAAGGTTGTTGATCAGTTATTAGAGAATTGTAAGCTGTTTCTCTTGAGATAAGTCTCTGTGTAAAGTGGTAAGATAGGCTGAGGAAGATGTTTTCAGACTGAGTATTCATCTATTGGCAATGTTGAACTTGACTGGTATTGCTATTTAATATGACAAGCACATTTCTTTGTATCTTGATCTAAAGCAGCGGTGATGTTTTCCTATTTCTGTGTTTATATTCATCTCATTTCGTTTCTACTAGCTTGCATCAAAATTTTGGCATAGGATTTACCCTTGTTAGGTACCCTATGTTTCTGCTCTGCTTGCCTTTGATGTTTTCTTCTAAATGTGTTATCTAAGAATTGATTTTAGTTAATTTAACCAGTGTAGTGGATGTTATTGCCTACTCTCTGATGTATGAATTGAATGAATCAGTTCTTAGATGTTCTGGTTGGGATTTAGCTGGAAGATTTGGGAACACTAGGGGTTAGAGTTAGCCATGTCCACTAGGTTCCTTGTGCGACCAGCTGGTATTTAACTTGTGTTGTAATCTGTGTTGTTTCCTCCTTTCCTACCATTCCATATCACACTATCATCTTTAAGATCCAATGTTTTAGATGACTAGCCCAACTGAAAGTCTACATATTTATTAGCAAGAAAATATTTTCCTGACTCCATTGCACAATGGTTTTGAATGCTTCCTGGAATACTTCACCTCTACCTAAATTTTCTTTGCTCATCCTTGTCTTACATTGAACCCTTCTTTCCTGATAACCAGCAACCAAACAAACAATCAAACAAACAAACCCCGAGCCTTATAACTAGCCTAATATCTTAAACCTCTTGACCTTCAAAGACATTACCTTTAGCAATCATAGAGAGATCCCTCTCTGGACCCAGGAGGGCTAGATCTTGAGGTCTGAAAGTGGTTTTGATGTTGTCTCATCTTTTGGTATTTCCAACCTTGCCAAAACATGGGAACCCCAACATAATGGTGACTCCGCTGGGGAAAATCTGAGAGCCTATAGTTGCTAAACATTAATCTATCTCCCATTATCATAAACAACATAATGGCGACTCCGCTGGGGAACATTCTGAGTATTTCTCACCTTAATATATCATAAGAGCCTTAGAAACCTACAATCTCTGGTTAGGTTGGCAGTAAAACACTCCTATTCACAGACCAAGCTCTATACCATTTGTTGTGTTTTCTCCCACACTCTTAGACAAAGTTTGGAAAGGACCAGGTAGCCTCCAGATCTCACACTCTTTCATAGGTGACATATCTGGTAAAATCCCTCCTAGTCAATCTCTGGTTAGAGTTTGTTGTGTTTGAAATATGTCCTTGAAAGGGGGCATCTCTTAAGCATTGTGGTGGACAGTGTAACCTCCCTAAATATCCTAAACCCTCCACCTGGTGACTCCATAGTTCCTGAACGTTTTAAATACTCCACTGGTGATCAGTAGGCCTGCTGATTATCTTGGTTCACATAAAGACTCCACTGGGAGACCAGAGCCATTACAACATCAACCACAGTAGAAGTAACAAGTAAGGTTAAGCTGCTTGGTCAGAAAACAACATTCTGGCTTCAAGAACCATTCATACAAGAGCTTATCCTAACCCATACCCACCTGAAATAGTTGACAACCCTGAGAGCATTCTCAAGGGATCTCCTACGCCTAAACAATCAACTATTTCCAGCCGCATCCATAGAGCTAACTCTACACCAGAAGACTTTACAGCTCTATCAGACCCATTTTTTGACCTAGGTACTCAAAACAGTCTACCAAGAGCTAGGTCATTCAGTGTCCTAGACCAACCATTCCTTGAGCTCCCTGGTTCACCACCTCATAGTGGTAAACACATTTGGGATAGACAGACCCCTCCATCTACACCCCCTGATATTCATTTCATTCAAAACTTGGGGCTCAATCATCCTAAGTCTGTTCAACAGACTTCTGCAGGTCCTAGTATCCCTATCATCCATATACCAGCTGCTCAAGCTAACCCTTTACCTCACCAGAACATCATCATGGCAGCCTGGTATACACCTTTGGTTTTACTCCAGACTCTAGTACCTTTACCCAATGATTATCAATCAAAAATCCCACACTTCACTGCCAAAGAGTCTACCACAGCACAACACCATGTAGATAGGATGGAAGATTCTTTTGACTACATGGAGATAGATGATGATACAGTCAAAATGAGAATATTTTCCCAGAGCTTAGGGAGTGATGTGAAGAAATGGTTTAAAGGCCTACCTCCAAGTAGCATTAAGGATCTTCCATCACTATATCAGACTTTCATAAAAAAATGGGAGGTTAAGGCCAATCCTCGCCAACTCCTAGCAGAATATATGAACCTTAAAAGAAACGTAGGAGAGAGTGTCCATGATTACACAACGAGATTTAACATTATTTACAATGCTCTTCCTCCACACATGAAACCTCCCCAAGGTATGGCTCTAGTGAAATACCTCGAAGGCTTTGATGCTGACATGGCCTACCAGCTTAGGGAGAGGTATTACAACACATTGGAAGACATGCAAAAAGGAGCAGTGAGTGTAGAGGCTAATCTGATTGAGAAAAGAGCAAGATTGAGAGCTGAGAAAAGGGTAACATATAGAGATGACAATGTAGCTTCCACGTCTGACCCAAATTATGACCGCATGTCCAAAAACATGGAAAAGCTATACCAAATGATGGAAAAAATGGTTGTCATAGTTAGTAACCAAAACAGAAATCAAAACCATAACCAGAACCAAAAATTTAGAAGAAACAATGCCACTCCCAACAGACAAAGAGAATCAGATCAGCAAGTTATTCCCCCATTCCAAGAGAACTTTCTTGATGAAGATGATGGAATCATAGAAGAGTCTGAGTGAACCACAATAAACATGTTTGAAACATAAGATTCAATCCATAATTGTTACACAGAAGAAGATCACTCCCCACCCTCTTATTGGGACGAGGAATGGTTAAAAATTTAGGATTACAGGTTAGGATTTGAAAATGCCATGATGCAGGCCAGAGAACAATATGAACTTAGAAGAAAAAAGAGCCAAGAAATTTCCAAACCAAAAGCTTCTGAGGTCACCATCAAGAAAACACCTAAGAAAAATTCTAAAGCAACTGCTGAAAGTAATAAATCAACAGCTGAGAGTTCTAGAAGGAACAAAGGAAAATACAACCAAAACACTGATACACAAGGTCAACCGACAAGCAGTACTAACACAGTAGTTAGTACTCCCGATAAAATAGTTTCTAACACTGTACATAGTGAGAATTAGCACACTGATACAACCACTAAGGTGGTGACTAACAAAACAGAGTCCAACATTCCAAAGATTCAGTCCACTTTCAATTTGGAGAGGGAGATTGCAAAAATTAAAATCTCTGTACCACTCTCCGAGCTGGCCACTCAAGATGTATATAAAGGCCAAATTTTGATAGAACTAAACTTAGGTGAGAATAGTGACACTGTTAATCTGAGTGATGATCATCCTGCCCTTCTGTTTGGTCCAAAGATAGAAGGAAAGTTTCAGGAAGGGCTAGTGCCACCTTTCTATATCAGTCTCAATGTCCATGATAATATTCTCCACAATGCAATGCATGATTCTGTGGCATCACACAACCTGATGCCTAAAGTATCGATGGAAATATTAGGCCTAGAGATAACTCGTCCCTATAAAGACATATATTCATTTGATTCTAGTAGAGTAAAGTGTCTTGGCCTGATCAAAGATTTATGTGTGAGCCTCACCAAGATTCCATCAAAATGTATGGTCACGGATGTTGTTGTGGTAGATGTGCCACCCAATTATTGCATGTTATTATCAAGATCATGGGGAGCCAAGCTACAAGGGACAATGTAGATGGATGGGGCTTATGCCACAATCCCAATCTTTGGCCAACTTAGAAGACTGTACAGGGAAGCACAAATGAAATTCCTGGTTAGTAGCCCCGAAAAGCCTGAAAATTCACCTTTATACTTTGTCCATATAGACCTTGACTCCTTTATCCTTTGTAATGATGAATCCTTAGAGGGGTCAGAGCCCCAAAACAGAGATACAAACAAGGAAACAGAACCCATGGACATTAACATAATGGCTACTCTAGACTCGGAGGAGAATGATACAGAGAAATTTGAACAGTGCACTGTAAAAAAAGTCCAAAATGAACCAGAAACAGAATGAAATCAGCCAACTAGTCACCCCTCTGATTTCCACACCCATGAAGAAAAACAAAACAACCCACAGACTAGTGCAGCTCCTATAATGCAACATAATGGTGAGCCCAACTGTAGGGAAGAAAGTGATGATAAAACAAAAAATGAACCCTTGTGGGAGATGAATTTCGATGGGTCATGCATCAAGAGAACTGCTGGAGCAGGAGTGTGGATACATAACCCAAAGAGTGATTACGCAGAGAGCCATGCCTGCAACCTGCATTTCAGATGTACAAATAATATCACAGTGTATGAGGCTCTTATCCTGGGCTTGAACCTATTGAGAAAATTAGGAGCCCGTAGGATAACTGCGCGTGGGGAATCTGAGCTGATTATCAAACAGGTGAATGGTGAATACACAATGAAACATCCTAGATTGAGAGCTTACAGGAATGACACTATGGATTTATTGAAAACATTTGTTGAATACAAATTCGTGTTTGTTCCTAGGAGTCAAAATGTCATTGCAAATGGATTAGCATGCTTAGCTAGTTCATACCCTAAGACTCCAAGTGACCAACAGATCATCATTCAGACCAAATTCAGACCTGTAGTGCCGGACAATGAAAAATATTGGCAGGTCTTTGAGGGTGACAAACAGATTGAAGATTTCCTGGTAGGCAGAAACGAGTTTGAATTTTCTGATTCAGACTCCAAATCTGACAGTAGCTGCCTAAGTGAAGAGTCCTCAGATGAGGAAGAAACACCCTGTAACATATAAATAAACACTTTAAACGAACATATTGGAAACCCAAACGAAGAATGTGAAAACACAGATAGTGAAGAAGTAGAGGTGCTGCAGGCCAAAGATCAGAACATACCTCGGGGTCTGGCACCTTTAAAAGACCTTTTTGACTTTGATGATGTAGCAAAAAACCCACTATAGAGCATGCAGACTCTGATGTCAAGGAACGCAACATAGGCACTCAAGATAAACAAAAGATGATCAAATTGGCTAAGTCCCTTCCTGCAAACATGAAAACGAAATAAATTGACCTGTTCAAGGAATTCATTGATTTGTTTGCTTGGAGTTATGAGGACTTAAGGGCCTATGACACAAACATCATACAACATAAGATACCCTTGAAAGAAAATCAGAAGCCCTTTAGACAAAAACTTCGCAGAATAAACCCAAAACAATTACCTGCAATGGAAAAAGATATTAAGATGTATGAGGCAGGTATAATTGTGCCTGTGAGGTTCTCTGATTGGATATCAAACCTAGTGGCTGTGAGAAAGAAAACAAGGGAGATCAGATTGTGCATAGATTTCAGAAATATCAACAGAGCCTCACTCAAAGACAATTACCCTTTGCCAAAAATGGAACATATTCTTCAGAGGGTAGTAGGCTCTAAAAGGATCTCCCTGCTAGATGGTTTCTCAAGTTACAACCAAGTCTTAGTAATCCCAGAAGATCAACTCAAGACAGCCTTTACCACTCCATGGGGCACCTTTATGTATGTGAAGATGCCCTTTGGATTGATGAACGCTGGTGCAACCTTCCAAAGAGAAATGGACATAGCCTTTTCAGATGAAATAAGACACTTCATTGTCATCTATCTAGATGACATAACAGTTTATTCCAAGACTGAGGAAGAACACCTAGAGCACCTGAGAAAGGTGTTTGAAAAATGTAGGAGGTTTGGTCTATCATTGAATCCCAAAAAGATTGTATTTGGGCTGCAAGAAGTTAAGCTTCTTGGCCACATCATATCTGAAAAGGGGATTAGGATAGACCCACAAAGAGTTGAGGGAATACTACAAATCACTCACCCAAGAAACATCAAAGAGTTACAGTCCTTCATCAGGAAAATCAACTTCCTAAGGAGATTTATTCCCAACTTAGCTGAACACCTTAGAAATATGACTAACATGCTGAAGAAAGGTGTAGGCGTTAAGTGGACTGTTGAAGCTAGGAAATATTTTGAATCAATAAAACTTGCACTCACCCAAGCTCTTGTCCTAATTAGCCCAGATTTATTAAAATATTTCTTGATTTTTTCGTTTGCCTCCAAGCATAAAATAGCTGCAGTTATACTGCAGAAGAATCCTGAGGGAAAGGAACAGCCCATGTCTTTCTTCAGCAAAGTGCTCAGGGATGCACCCTTGAAATACAACATAATGGAAAAACAGGCCTACGCTCTGATTAAGACCTTGAAATACTTTAGGGTGTACATAGTGCATTCCCACACCATAGCCTATGTGCCCAATATAGTGGTTAAAGACATATTGTCCCAAGACCTAGACGGGAAAAGGGGCAAATGGATTGCTGCGATCTTAGAATAAGACCTTGAAATAAAACCCACCAAACTAATTAAAGGTCAGGGCTTAGCACAACTGATGGCTGAATCAAATCTACAAGCCCTAGACATTAACATGGTAGATGCCTTGGATGAGCAGCAGGGATTTCCTGATCCCACTATTGAAGAAAAGTTTCAGAGCTCTCCCTAGTATTCTGACATTCTGTATGTGCTTACACACCTCAATGCCGCTCCTGAACTATCAAATACCAAGGCCAGATTCTTAAAACTAAAAGCCAGAAGCTACTGCATATTGGATAACTTCTTATACTGGAAGAATCCAAATGGCCTATTTCTTAAATGTGTGCCTGAAAATGAGGCAAAGAGGATTAAACGAGAATTCCATGCAGGAGAGTGTGGAGGCCACCTGAGCTGGAAGGCTACTGCAAACAAAGTACTCAGAGTTGGCTACTATTTTCCTACACTCTTCAATGATATCCATAAGATGATAATTGCTTGCCACAAATGCCAGATTTTTGAAGGCAAAAGAAAATTCCTCCCCTTACCTCTACAAACCATCATTGTTGAAGGTCCCTTTATCCAATGGGGCCTAGATTTCATAGGAGAAATTCACCTTGCTTCTTCTGCACAACACAAATGGATCCTAATAGCCAAATACTATTTCACTAAGTGGATAGAGGCCATACCTACTAGGAATGCCACAGATTCAGTCATCATTACTTTCCTAGAAGGTCATATCCTCTCTCGGTTTGGCTGCCCAAGAAAAATAATCACTCATAATGCTGTTTCTTTCGGATCCAATAAAATGGTTGATTTTTGTCACAGGTATCAAATAGCACTTGTTCATGCAACTACCTATTACCCTCAAGGTAATGGATTAGCTGAATCATCAAACAAGAGCCTGGTGACCATCATCAAAAAGCTGCTGGAAGAGAACAAAAAGTCATGGCATAACAAGTTAGAACATGCTTTTTGGGCTGACAGGCTTACAAGAAAGAAATCCATTGGCATGTCACCTTATCAGCTTGTCTATGGAATAGAAGCAGTGTTTCCTACCAGCCTTGGGATACCAGTGATCAAGCTTGTTCAAGAGATACAAACAGAATAAGACAGCATGATGAGGAGAATAAACCAGACAATTCATCTCCAAAAAACAAGGGAAGAGGTCTATAACAGAGCTGTCAAGGTTCAGGAAAATATCAAGAAGTTATATGACAAAAGAACTAAGGCCTCTGATTTCAAAATTGGAGATAAAGTTCTGAAGTGGAAATCAAGGAGAGAGGACAAAGGAAAGCACAGCAAGTTTGACAGTTTGTGGCAAGGTCACTACATCATCCAGGCCACTGTGGGTCCAAACGCCTTTTTTCTACAGGGGTTAGATGGTACAGAGCTGTTTGGAGGTCCTTTCAATGGCAGGATGCTCAAACACTACTTCTGTTGATTTCCAATTTCCAGTTTCCATGTCCATTGTACATACCATTGCAGTGTTTTATTTTCAAGAAACAGAGAAAATGTCCCAAAAAAAAAAACAAAAAAGAAGGGAGAGGTTCAGACATGCTCAAAACATGAACCTCTAAAGGGCAAAGATTGGCTCTAACATGATCAAAACCTGAGCCAAAGAAAGTAAAGATAGCTGTTTCAAACATGCCGAAACCCTGGACCAGCAAAGAAGAAGAAGAACCAACTCTAACAAGCCCAAAACCAGAGCTGAAATGAAGAAAAGAAAGTGACTCTAACAAGCTCGAAACTTGAGTCACAAAGGAAAGAAAGATGCTTCAAACTCCAGATTTTAAGCCTTCAATTTTTGCTTTCAATTTCCTGCAAGTTTCTATCCATCTGCAACTGTCTTTATGCCTTGGATCTACAGCAAACTAGACCGTCTAATCCTAGTTTGACTGTTTTAAAATTTTTGTTGTAGAATATAGAGAAGAAATCTGCTGGATAGTTTAATCCCAGCAGATATTAGATTAGGTAGAGAAACATATGAGACCAAGAGTTTAATCTGGTCTCATGGAGTAATAAGGGTAGAAATAGAATAGTTTTATTTTCTTGTTTGAAAAAATAAATGATGTAAAGGGTCTGCTAGTCCAAATGCACCCTAGAAGAAGAAAAATGCTAGGATTGTAGGATGGGTAGGTAGATTGATTGGGAAATTTTTTCTGCTAAATTGATGTCTTCATAATTGTGGCAGCTGAAAATCAAAGAAGAAGGTGGCTCAAGCAGCAAGCATCCGGCCTACACCAAAGATCATTTTCTGAATTCTTGTCTCCTTCAAGAAGAAGCAATCCCCATGTGGAGCAACAGTTAGCCCCCTATGAATTTTTTGACAAGCAAACAGGGGGCTATGTTGTTTTCTGAGCTTTCAAGAAATGCATTTCCCTTGAAAACAAATCATCCTTGAAATCTCTTTATGACCTCTGCCCATTGATCTCCCCTCTACTGATTTCCACCATAGGCCTCTCTGAATTGGGAAAAATGGTGCTCCAAAGGGCCTTCATTTGCCTTTGTACCCCCGCAAGATATCCCATTTCACCCTGTTGTCCCTTTTGCTAAATTTTCTTTCCACCCTCTTTTCCACCCTTCTAAATTTCCTTCATTAATCCTCTAATCCTCCCAAAACCCTGTTTAAACCCTTCAAATACTTTTTTTTTGGTTTAAACAATCCTTTTTTCCCTATCGTTTCCCTTTTCCACCCTCAAATTGCATTAAAATGGCCCAAAAAGCCATGCTCTCCATAATATGGATCCTAGCCCCTTTCAGCCAAGTCCCCTATATCTCTTTTCCTCCACGTGACCCAGCGCCATGACCAGGTGCCAGGGCAGGAAGCACTTATCTCATATGTTCATCGGGCGTGTTTTCAAACGTTGATCTAAACAGAGTGGATGGCGATCGCCCCCCCCCCCCTGCAGCAACCATCGTTCAACCCGTTCACTGCCCAGTCAAAGATCTGCCGTCCATATGAGCGATGATCTGATGGTCCATATTCTCCCGTCCGCATGTGCTCCCGGCGCCCAAGCACTGTTCAAAACCGCCGGTCGCCATCGCACCGCGTTTGGAGGTCTGGCGGTATTTTCATTTTCAGAGTGATTCCATACATCATCCGACACGTGGCACCGGTACGGCTGGAAAACCACCCTCCCATCGCACATTAAAGTTCGTCCATGGACACAAAGCGATATCGTTGTGCGTCTTCCGATCTGGGGCGGGTAATCTAATGGCGATCACTCCACGAAGTTGCGCATGCGATAATCCATGGCCACCATACCCATGGCCCACCGTTCAGCACCCTACGACGCGTTCCCAGCCATCGATCTCCTCCTGAGATCGGACGGTCTAGATTCAAACTCAGCCCGCCATTGTATCATGCCGCCACATCGCTCATTCCACGTGTTTCTGCCCGCCCTCCATATATAGTCATTCAAATGATAATTTTCATAGGTTTTCATTTAAATCTACTGTGCTCCACCAACTTTCACCATTCTCCACCGTTCACTGCATTATTCCACCATTTCACCAGCTGCATGGCCATTTGCATCATCCGCACTGCATCCACTACGCCCATTCATTATTTTCTTAACTTGTTTTCGTATGTTGCAGGGTTTTCAGAAAGGCGGAAAACTGCCATGGTTCATATGTATCATTGTAAATGGCGCGTTGTGCAGAGAAAGTTGAAGTTGGAAGCTGGTACTACAAAGAAATGTCCGAAAGATGGCAGCAGCATAAATATTATGAAAGGACAGTTCAATCTCCACGAAAACCTATCTGGCGCCATTAAAGCCCAGATTTTGCAGATTAAGACATTTATGAAGCAGCAGAGAAATACCAGCTAATGATCAACAAGTTCAACGTTCAGTATTGAAGATCTTTGAGCCTTAATACAATGGTTTAGAGGCAAAGCACCAGATTAGTGATGTCATGGATCACACAGAGGGTACAGCACACAGAAAACCATATCATCGGGGTTTTCACATCAGCAGAATGTTTCTTCCCGAGCAAGGACACGGTACACATAGTGTTTCAATCTATGTTGTGTCCAAGTGAATTTTTCCTCCCTACAACAGTCCTATGCTATCAATAGCATTTGTTGCACAGTATCGTGGATCTTAGCGTCATGATTCTACATTTTTTGTTTAATTCACTAGAAGTACTACAGAGTACTGCAGCCAAAGTACATCAGAGACATACCGGAGTAAATGGAAGCCTGGAGAAGACCACTCTTTCACCCAAAAGAGTGCCAGATATAAATACACAGAATTTATACAGAGTGGGCTTCGGCCTTCTTCCTCTTCTGAGTTTTTAATGCTGCATTTAGTTTTTCACCTACCTTCTCTGCTCCACTGGAGCTATAAATTCATGAAGAAACTCATTGTAAAGGTTGTTGATCAGTTATCATAGAATTGTAAGTTGTTTCTCTTGAGATAAGTCTCTGTGTAAAGTGGTAAGATAGGCTGAGGAAGATGTTTTCAGACTTAGTATTTAGCTATTGGAAATGTCGTACTTGACTCGTATTTCTATTTAATATGACAAGCACATTTATTTGTATCCTGATCTAAAGCAACGGTGATGTTTTCCTATTTCTGTGTTTATATTCATCTCATTTAATTTCTACTAGCTTGCATCAGAATATTGGCATAGGATTTACCCTTGTTAGGTACCCTATGTTTCTACTCTCCTTGCCTTTGATGTTTTCTACGAAATGTGTTATCTAAGAATTGATTTCAGTTAATTTAACCAGTGTAGTGGATGTTATTGCCTGCTCTCTGATGTATGAATTGAATGAATCAGTTCTTAGATGTTCTGGTTGGGATTTAGCTGGAATATTTGGGAACACTAGGGATTAGAGTTAGCCCTGTCCACTAGGATCCTTGTGCGACCAGCTGGTCTTTAACTTGTGTTCTAATCTGTGTTTTTTCCTCCTTTCCTACCATTCCATATCACACTATCATCTTTAAGATCCAATGTTTTAGATGACTAGCCCAACTGAAAGCCTGCATATTGATTAGCAAGCAAATCCTTTCCTCACTCCATTTCCCAATGGTTTTGAATGCTTCCTGGAATACTTCACCTCTGCCTAAATTTTCTTTGCTCATCCTTGTCTTACATTTAACCCTTCTTTCCTGATAACCAGCAACCAAACAAACAATCAAACAAACAAACCCCGAGCCTTATAACTAGCCTAATATCTTAAACCTCTTGACCTTCAAAGACATTACCTTTAGCAATCATAGAGAGATCCCTCTCTAGACCTAGGAGGGCTAGATCTTGAGGTCTGAAAGTGGTTTTGATGTTGTCTCATCTTTTGGTATTTCCAACCTTGAGAAAACATGGGAACCCCAACATAATGGTGACTCTGCTGGGGAAAATATGAGAGCCTATAACTGCTAAACATTAATTTGTCTCCCAGTATCGTCACCAACATAATGGCGACTCCGCTAGGGAACATTCTAAGTATTTCTCACCTTACTATATCATAAGAGCCTCAGAAACTTACAATCTCTGGTTAGGTTGGCAGCGAAACACTCCTATTCACAGAAAAAGCTCTATACCATTTGTTGTGTTTTCTCCCACACTCTTAGATAGAGTTTGGAAAGGGCCAGGTAGCCTCTAGATCTCACACTCTTTCAGAGGTGACATATTTGGTAAAATCCCTCCCAGTCAATCTCTGGTTAGAGTTTTTTGTGTTTGAAATATGTCCTTGAAAGGGGGCATCTCATAAGCACTGTGGTGGACAATGTAACCTCCAGAAATATCCTAAACCCTCCACCTAGCAACTCCATAGTTCCTGAACGTTTTAAAGACTCCACTGGTGATCAGTAGGCCTGCTGATTATCTTGGTTCACATAAAGACTCCACTGGGAGACCAGATCCATTACAACATCAACCACAGTAGAAGTAACAAGTAGGGTTAAGTTGCTTGGTCAGAAAACAACATTCTGGCTTCAAGAACCATTCATACAAGAGCTTATCCTAACCCATACAAACCTGAAATAGTTGACAACCCTGAGAGCATCCTCAAGGGATCTCCTACACCTAAACAATCAACTATTTCCAGCCACATCCATAAAGATAACTCTACACCAGAAGACTTTACAGCTCTATCAGACCCATTTTTTGACCTAGGCACTCAAAATAGTCTACCAAGAGCTAGGTCATTCAGTGTCCTAGAGCAGCCAGACCCTTAGCTCCCTGGTTCACCACCTCATAGTGGTAAACACTTTTGGGATAGACAGACCCCTCCATCTACACCCCCTGATATTCACTTCATTCAAAACTTGGGGCTCAGTCATCCTAAGTCTGCTCAACAGACTTCTGCAGGTCCTAGTATCCCTATCATCCATATACCAGTTGCTCAAGCTAACCCTTTACCTCACCAGAACATCATCATGGTAGCCTGGTATGCACCTTTGGTTTTACCCCAACCTCTAGTACCTTTACCCAATGATTATCAATCAAAAATCCCAAACTTCATTGCCAAAGAGTCTACCACAGCACAACACCATGTAGATAGGATGGAATATTATTTTGACTACATGAGGATAGATGATGATACAGTCAAAATGAGAATATTTTCCCAGAGCTTAAGGGGTGATGTGAAGAAATGGTTTAAAGGCCTACCTCCAGGTAGCATTCATGATATTCCATCTCTATATCAGACTTTCATAAACAAATGGGAGGTTAAGGCCAATCCTCGCCAACTCCTAGCATAATATATAAACCTTAAAGAAACATAGGAGAGAGTGTCCATGATTACACAACTAGATTTAACAGCATTTACAATGCTCTTCCTCCACACATGAAACCTCCCCAAGGTATGGCTCTAGCAAAATACCTCGAAAGCTTTGATGATGACATGGCCTACTAGCCTAGGGAGAGAGATTACAACACGTTGGAAGACATGCAAAAAGGAGCAGTGAGTGTAGAGGCTAATCTGATTGAGAAAAGAGCAATATTGAGAGCTGAGAAAAGGGTAACATATAGATATGACAATGTGGCTTCCACGTCTGACCCAAATTATGACCGCATGTCCAAAAACATTGAAAAGATATACCAAATGATGGAAAAAATGGTTGTCGCAGTTAGTAACCAAAACAGAAATCAAAACCATAACCAGAACCAAAACTTTAGAAGAAACAATGCCACTCCCAACAGACAAAGAGAATCAGATCAGCAAGTTAGTCCCCCATTATAAGAGAACTTTCTTGATGAAGATGAGGGAATCATAGAAGAGTCTGAGGGAACCACAATAAACATGTTTGAAATAGAAGATTCAATCCATAACTGTTACACAGAAGAAGATCACTCGCCACCCTCTTATTGGGATGAGGAATGGTTAGAAACTGAGGATTACAGGTTAGGATTTGAAAATGCTATGATGCAGGTCAGAGAACAATATGAACTTAGAAGAAAAAAGAGCCAAGAAACTGCCAAACCAAAAGCTTCTGAGGGCACCATAAAGAAAAGACCTGAGAAAACTTCTAAAGCAACTGTTGAAAGTAACAAATCAGCAGTTGAGAGTTCTAGAAAGAACAAAGGAAAAGACAACCAAAACACGATACACAAGGTCAACCGACAAGAAGTACTAACACAACAGTTAGTACTCCTGATAAAATAGTTTCTAACACTGTACATAGTGAGAATCAACACACTGATTCAGCCACTAAGGTGGTGACTAACAAAACAGAGTCCAACATTCCAAAGATTCAGTCCACTTTCAATTTGGAGAGTGAGATTGAAAAAATTAAAATCTCTGTACCACTCTTCGAGTTGGCCACTCAAGATATATATAAAGGAAAAATTTTGAAAGCACTAAACTTAGGTGAGAACAGTGACACTGTTAATATGAGTGACGATGAGCCTGCCCTTCTATTTGGTCCAAAGATAGAAGGAAATTTTCAGGAAGGGGTAGTGCCACCTTTCTATATCAGTCTCAATGTCCATGATAATATTCTCCACAATGCAATGCATGATTCTGGGGCATCACACAATCTGATGCCTAAAGTAGTGATGGAAATATTAGGCCTGGAGATAACTCGCTCCTATAAAGACCTATATTCATTTTATTCTAGTAGAGTAAAGTGTCTTTGCCTGATCAAAGATTTATGTGTGAGCCTCACCCAGATTCCAGCAAAATGTATGGTCATGGATGTTGTTGTGGTGGATGTGCCACCCAAGTATGGCATGTTATTATCAATATCATGGGGAGCCAAGCTGCAAGGGACAATGCAAATGGATGGGGCTTATGCCACAATCCCAATATTTGGCCAACTTAGAAGACTGTAGAGGGAAGCATAAATGAAATTCCTGGCTAGTAGCCCCGAAAAGCCTGAAAATTCACCTTTATACTCTATACATACAGACCTTGACTCCTTTATCCTTTGTAATGATGAATCCTCAGAGGGGTCAGAGCCCCAAAACAAAGATACAAACAAAGAAATAGAACCCATGGACCTTAACATAATGGCTAATCTAGACTTGGAGGAGAATTATACAGAGAAATTTGAACAGTGCACTGTAAAAAAAGCCCAAAATGAACCAAAAATAGAATGCAATCAACCAACTAGTCACCACTATGATTTCCACACCCATGAAGAAAAACAAAACAACCCACAGACTAGTGCAGCTCCTATAATGCAAAATAATGGTGAGCCCAGCTGTAGGGAAGAAAGTGATGATAAAACGAAAAATGAACCCTTGTGGGAGATGAATTTCGATGGGTCATGCACCAAGAGAATTGTTGGAGCGGGAGTGTGGATAGGTAACCAAAAGAGTGATTAAACAGAGAGCCATGCCTGTAACCTGCATTTCAGATGTAGAAATAATATTGTTATAACATCATTTCTCACCTTCATATGATTCATGATTGCTTTTATGGCTTTGGGCACCCATTCCTACAGACTTGGACAAATTCACTAAAAAACAGTGTAAAAATCCCCATACGCGGTTATGCCCAGACTTTTCCGCGTGTATACGCGAGTCCACATGCAATTTTCCACGTATGCCATTAAAATCATTAAAAATATATATAAAAATTCCCTATTTTTGGGTTGGGTTGATGGTTACTCTGGTAGTTCAACCACCCCAGCACGTGGCCAACTGTTTCCAACTGTTGAAACTACTTTGAGGGAGTATAAAATCCCCTCATGTGCATGGCCTAAGGGAGAGAGAGAATTTATTGATATTATACTTTGTTGGTATTCCCTATCCAAGTCTGAATTCCCGTGCCTCCTGCACTTCCCAGTTCATTATAGGAAACCCTTGTTTCCTGGAGATGCTCATCTCTTTATATGTCATCTCGTATGCACCAGTTCGGAAGGAATCTTAGCGAGGCAAGGGTGGGACGGATCCGGACGACGCTCTGCTCGAAGATCGTGGAAGGATTCAGGTGATCTCTCCATTCATTATTTCTCTACATGCTATTTATAATACAGAAGTACCATCTTCTTCCCGAAATATACGTGTTAGTGTCTACTTGTATACATGAGAATATTGTTATTTAAGCATTTGTTATGGTTTATCTAATGTTTCATATGGATTTCATTAACATTTAGAGTAGATATATGCTGTACAACCAGTTCTTCGTGCTTGTTTCTTCTTGTCTTTCAGGTTAAGATGGAAGGACGGTTGCTGGGGGTTTGGACCCCGCGGGATCTGCTCAACCGTAGGACCTACGGGTAACTTCCTCGATCTACTCTATTTAGTTTTTCATGAACATGTATGGTTGTGTGAGTCCTTCTTAAGTAGCATGCCCTGCTATGTGGAGGTTTAAACCCAACGAACCTCTAGGGTGATTTTCCCTGAAACAGAACTGGTGACTCCACTGGGGATTGCATTGTTGTGATTCTCCTATTGGGTGGTTTCAGCTGTTTGGTTGGTTTCCAACAGTTTTAACTTCTATTTGCAGTCCAGTTTACTCTTTCTCAGTCAGACTGAAGTCTTGGTTTCTTATCCAGGCTTGATCCGTTTTTTTTTTTCATTATTTACCTTTATATACGCGCTTTTTTCTGCACACAGTCGTGTATACACGCAAGTTTGTCTAAAGGGAGTCGCGTATACGTGTGTTTCCTTTAGCACAGTCACGTATGCACGCTTGTTGCTAAACTATGAAGTTGCGTATACTTAGGCAGATTTTGAAATTTTGGATTTCTTGACTTTTCAGTCCTTTCTGTCTGTGGAGACCTGTTCCTGCAGTGTCTTTGTACTCTCTGGATTGTGAAGAGAGTGGTCCTTGGTCTTTTCTCTCTTTCGTTTGATTGAAAACTAGTCTTTTTGGCAAAGTGTTGTTTCTAGTGCTAGCACTCCTGGTTCGAGTACCGAGATCCCTTTCTGGGGATTCTTGGTTGTTCTGCTTTATCAGAACAGAGAGCTCCTTCTCATTTACTCTTTCCTATATTTGTGGTTCACTTCGCACTACGATTTTTTCTCATTTCTTGATTGGTTTTCTTGGGTTCAGTTGGCTAAGTCTTGTTGAAACTTTTGAAGAGTCTTTCTTGATTGTTTGAAGTTTTTGTTTGCGGCAAGGCTGTGCTATTCTTCTAGGCTAAGTGGCTGAGTTTTCTTGTCTTCTTTTGCTCATATTGATCTTGCTACTAGTTAGCCCTATAAGATTTGGAGCATTTTGGAAGTTTTTTGCTTGAAATTCAGTGTTGATTGGCTTGGGATTTTATAGTTTTACTTGGTCTTTTCGAACTCTTTTATAAAACTCAAAAGCTCAAAAAACATTTGCTTTGTTGTTTGCTTTTGTTTTTGCATTTTTGTTTTCGTTTCTTTGTATCTTTTGAAGCTTTGTTGAGGTTTCTTGCCTTTGGATTTTGGCTTGATTCTGGAAAGAAGTCGTCATTGATTTCTTCCTCTTATTTATAAGTGTTTTTGGTGTCTTCATATTAAGAGTTCTTGATTTCGAGAACTAGCTTTCTGGACAAACAAGAAGAGTTAAAACTGAAGGACTTTTGGGAAATTTCACTCTGCTTTAGGAGATTTTGCATCTTAGGATTTGCATGCTTGTAGTGATTTGCATCAGGTGCATTTAAACATTTAGTCATTTTCATAGTTTTTGTGAGTGTGAGTTTGCTATCTGAAAAGAAAAAATACAATTTTTAATCTCGTAGAACCCGTGTAGAAGTTGCTTTTCATCGAAAGACAATAACTGCGTTTGCATGTAGTTTGGTTTTTATTAATTTCTATCTGCGTCAAAAAATCATAAGTTTCATTTCCGCATCCCTCTGACTTAACATAACAGCCCATTAAAATAAGCGATATAATTTAAAATCAACTAGCAAGTTTTCTAAGTGTCATACACCAACTAGCTAGGTTGTAGGGCCTTGGATTAGGTGAGTGGAGAGTTAACTCTCTAAGGTCGCTCAAACAAAACATAGAATTTGATTAATTGAGCGAAATCCAACTCCGTTAGGTGGACCGAGAAAGCTCTCCTCCAGAGAGTCAAGCGCGAGGGGAAGTGAAGGTTGAGAAGAGGGATACCCCCTCTCCGATCAGCTGAATCTGACCTCAAGACCGTTCTGCCTGGCTTCTGACATGGATTGGTGCCCATAGTTGCCACTCCTAGGTTCCACATGTGTGACCGAAGTGGGGGGAATACCCGTGGTACCTGAGGCAGACGTCGCATCACTTTCAGCAGTACTTCTGGGGGGTGCCCTTGCGAAGCTTGGGTGCTTGAGCCGGCAAAGGCTGTCGTTAGGAGGTCGGCGTAACTATTTCTGATACCTTTGCTAGTAGGCATGGGCCGTAATTATCCCAGACTGCTTTCGGGAGGTCCTATATTTCGCTTTCCTGTATTTTGGTGTCCGGTCCTCATCACCCGGAGCGGAAATACTTGAAGGCTGTTTTCTTGGTTGTATCTTAGGGATTTTTTCTTATAGTGAGTGCTCTTTGCTGCTAGCTTGCTTAGCTTTATATTTTTTGAGTCTAATTAAAATTTTCTAAAGTGGCTGATCAAGCGCCTCGTCGATCAAGGAGAATCCGGGGGTTATCTCCCGAGAGTCCAGAGCCTTCTTCGAGAAGGCGTAGGAGTGATTTAGCAGGTGGTTACCACCCGGTGACGTCTGACGCAGTGGAGAGAGATCCTCCACAAGGATCTGAAGGTTTCATAGCTGATTCTGGTGTCGGTTCCGAGAGGAGCGTTCCACTCACCTTGCGATTTGTGTTTCCTCAGGAAGAATATTTTCAAATTGAAGAAGTACCTGAACCTCCTATGTCAGGTCCATCTCCTCTTCCTCCTGATTATCCATTCATTGTTCAATACATCGGACCTGAGTCGGAGAGACCGGAAGATCTTCCGTATCATTCATACCTTTCGATGGCCACGACTGGGAACGTGGCTTCTGCTGTGAGTGCTACAGGCATTCAGACTCCTGCTTCTGTTGAAGGAGGAGGCACTATTGCTTTATCTTCGATTGCTTCTAGTGCTGCTGTTTTTGGCTCTTGTTTCACCCAAGCACATGCTTCTCATTCTGGTCCCTTCTGTTCAGGGATGCCCACTAGTGGGAATCCCTATTTTTCCTTTTCCGCTGCTGCAGCTGGATCTACACCCATGTCTTCCATGGCTAGTGAATCAGCTTCTTTTCAGGGTTTCCCCTTTGGAACTGGGCACATTCCTAGTTCCAATCCTTCTTTAGGGTCCTTTTCGTTTACGTCCCAGACCCAGAGTTTTAACCCTTGGTCTGGAGGTCAAAATTCGACCACTTTTACAGGATGGAACCCTGTATTCACTACAGTGGGGGCAGGGAATCATTTTTACGCAAGTCATCAAGGGAATACTTCTTTCCCTTCGTCAAGTGCTTATCAGACCTTTTCTCCTCTTTCTAATGCCTAGAACCACTATCAGGGGCTTTCCTCTTCATTTCATACTTCAGCGGGGGGAACTGGTCTGGGCTTTGGTAACTCTGCGTTGGGAGGAGGTTCTTCTCCTTTTTCTACGAGTCCTTTCTGGCAACCTGGTGCCTCATCAAATCAAGGGTATTCTTTTCAGAATGTTGGGAATCCATCCCATCAAGGATGGAATCCTCAGGCTCCGCCTCGCTTACCTTTTCTGGCAATGTTAAACTTGCCAGATCTGTCAAAGTTGACTAATGATCCGATTCGTTATGGTCCGAGGTGGCCTCCGGTTCCCACCAAACTTCCTTCAGACATTCCAAAGTTTGAAGGTAAGAATGGAGAAGATCCGGCTGACCACATCACTACTTTCCATTTATGGTGTTCTTCGAACTCTCTGATCGATGATTCGATTAGGTTGAGATTATTTCAACGCACCCTAACTGGAAACGCCGCCAAATGGTATATTGAGCTAACTGGGGGTAGTTTTTCTACATTTGGAGAACTGGCTGTTACATTTCTGAACCATTTTCAGTTGCCTGTCCGATATGACGCTGGGACTGAACTCCTAGCCAATTTTAAGCAGGATGAAGCAACCCACATTTCTGATCACATTCAGGAATGGAGGAGAAGGAAGAGGCTTATTAAAGCTCATATTCCAGGTGAATTCCTTTTGGAATGGTTTCTCAAATCCCTGCAGTCAGATATTTCGAAAGATGTATCCCTCTCCGAGGTATTTTCTGAGGAGCAGGCCATTTTTAGGGCCCAACAGCTAGAGTTGATATATTCTCAGTCTGGGGTCCTTCACAAGTATTTGCCTAATGCTCCTCGCTCCAAATTAGATTTATCTAAAACTAAGCCCGGTCCTCATGGCGACGGACTGATTGGATCGATCAATAGTGGTGCAGCCAGCCTGCTTACTCAACTGCAGCAGTTGTCTTTGCAATCTGCTCCTTCTGGTCAGGCTGTGCCTGCTGAGTCATCACCTTCCTAGTCTTTGTCCATAAATGTTGTCCAAGCTTCTGATCCCAAAGGAAATCAACAATCCGATGGGAAGAAGAAGGGACGAAATAACAAGAAGAAGGGCAAGAACGGGAAGGGTAATGCGAATAAAACCAACGAGCATGTTTGTGAGGGTCCAAAGGAGAAAAAGAAAGTGAAGTTTCCATGCAAGTTGTGTACTGGAGACCATCTCACCCACCTTTGCCCTAAAATTCAGGATGCGCAACGCTTGTTAGCCCAGCAGGGTTCTTCTAGTTCCCAGGCTATGTTAACAAACCCTTTTCCCCAAGGGCAACAATTAGTTGTTGGCGCGAACCAAAATCCTGGGGCTTCCTCTGGGGGCACCCAGGAAGGGGAAATTCCATCGAACATTTTTATGATGAGTGCTCACGCGGATATCGCTACGAGATCCCGTGATTATGGCGGAGAAGAGTCTTCGAAAGCTAAGGATACTCTTGATGCTACTGAGCCGCTTCACATTATGAAGCCTACTGTTGAGTCTATGCCTCGGATGCCCAAAGCATCTTCTAAGCGATCAACGATTAATCCGAATTCGAGGGCTGCCCAGAACTACTCGATTGTAGAAGATCTGGCGCAGAGTCCTTGTGCTATGTCGGCTTTAGAGGTACTGCAGTCTTGTCCTGCTCAGCACAGTGCTTTGCTCGCTGCCATTGGGGCTATTGATCCGAAAAATTCTCTTCTGATTACTTTTGATATGACTAATTTTAAGAAGAGACTTCCTCATCACATGGCTTTTCATATTAAATCATCGTATCGGAAGTGCAATATCTTTCGAACGGTTGTTGATGAGGGTGCTTCCACATGCGTGATGTCTCTCACATGTTGGAAGACAATTGGATCTCCCAAAGCTGTTCCATCTACCACTCTTCTGACTGCGTTCGATGGTCATTCTCATAGACCCCATGGTATTGTCCCATCTTTTCCCATCTGTGTTGGGGGAAAAACTGTTAATATAGAGGTTGAGGTAGTGGATGCAAGCTTGGAATACAACCTTCTGTTGGGGAGGAATTGGATTTATGAGATGGATGCCATTGCATCCTCATTATTTCGAATTATATGTTTCCCCCACGAAGGGAGGATTGTTACAGTGGATCAACTGGACTGTCCTCCGGTAGACCCGAATGCGTCTTCTGACTCATCTGTTCCAAAGTTGGATAATACTAAGGCGCCTGTTGAGAATTTAGGAGTTGGAATGTATTCTTCCTTGATGGGTACTTTCGATCTTCCTCCTCCTATCGTGCATATAAATGCTATTTCATCCTCCAAGGCTCCTCTTCGAAGAGAGTTCTTCAGAACTCATTATTTTTTGGACCCTTGGACCTTGCCTTCCCCTACCGCCACATTAACGGAAGGTCAAGTGGGTGGAATGGCATTTCCTATTTCTGCAGCTGAGATTGCTTATCATTCTATTGTTGACTCTGTAGAATCCATCCCAGCTCCTCTTTCACCGGAAGAGTTGGATGGAGATGTGGCTCCAGCTTGGACGCTTAGCTCTTCTTCGGCCCGGGATTGCCTTGATACCACTCTTCCATCTGAAGAGGCCATCCTGGAAGCCATGACTGGTATAGATAGACCATGGGATGACTTGCATCATCAGTCTTACTTTTTACCTGACTTGAGCGAAGTAGAAACTAGTTTTCCAAGTCCTCAGTCTCCTGGTCCTGTTCACCCAGTCTTGAACCCTTTGGCACCAACACAGGTTTATGCTGAAGGGAACATGGCTGTGATTTCTCCTACTATCCCGGTGAACATTTCTAGGGATCCCAATATTATCGAGAATGTCTTCATCGGAGCTGAATGTTCCCGTGAAGAGTTTCAAATTTACACCGAGCTCTTTAAAGAGTATAGGGATGTATTCGCTTGGTCTTATGAGGAAATGCCTGGTATAGACCCATCTATTGTCCAGCATGAGATCAAGACATATGAAAACGCTAAGCCGGAGAGGCAAAAACTTCATCCTGTCAATCCTAGGAAGGCAACAGCTATCAAAGCTGAAGTTGAGAAGCTGCTTAAGGCGGGATTCATTTTCCCTATTCCTTTGACTGAATGGGTTTCAAACCCCGTTCCCGTAGATAAAAAGCAAGGAACGATTCGAGTTTGCATCGATTTCAGAGACCTAAATAAAGCATGTCCTAAAGATAATTACCCCACACCATTTATCGATCAGATCATTGACGAGTGTGCCAGTAATGAGATTTTCTCCTTCATGGACGGTTTCTCCGGATATAATCAGATTACTATCCGTCCTGAAGATCAGCATAAGACTGCCTTTATTTGTCCCTGGGGTACATTTTCATACAAGAAGATGCCTTTTGGTCTTAAAAATGCTGGGGCTACCTTTCAGCGGGCCATGTCATATGCCTTTCACAACATCAAAAAGATTATCGAGGCATACTTGGATGATTTAGCTGCTCATTCTCGAAAGAGGATGGATCATCCTGGTCACCTCCAGAAAATATTTGAAAGATGTCATTTTTATAAGATTAGATTGAATCCGAACAAGTGCGTTTTCGCGATTACATCCGGCCGGTTATTGGGATTCATTGTGTCTAGGGAAGGGATAAGGGTAGATCCCTTCAAGGTTGAGGCAATACTTCGGTTGCCTCCCCCGTCCTCTATCTGTCAGCTTCAAAGTCTACAAGGAAAGTCTAATTTTCTTCGGAGATTTATCGTAAATTATGCTGAAGTTACAAAGGGATTTATGACATTGTTGAAGAAGGGAGTTCCTTTTCTTTGGGACGACTACGCTCAACGCTCATTCGATGCTTTGAAGAAAGAATTGACCTCTGCTCCTTTATTGAGTCCACCTGATTATAGCAGGGATTTCCTTTTGTATCTGGCAGCAGCAGAATCTACCATCAGTATGGTTCTGGTTCAGGAGGATGATTCTCTTGCAGAGCATGTTATATACTACCTTAGTCGAGGCTTGGTAGGACCTGAACTCTGGTACACTCCGATAGAAAAAATAGCTTTAGTAGCAGTTCATGCTGTGCAGCGACTCCGACATTACATTATTCTTCGCAAAACTTATGTTTGGCAGCTGCCAATCCATTTCAGTTTGTTCTCAGTAGGCGAGTGATTGGGGGCAAATACAATAGATGGATTGTGATTTTACAGGAATTTTATCTTGAGTTTATGTCTGCCAAATCTAAGAAATCATTAGTATTCGCGGAATTGATCTCCAAGTTGCCCTGTGGGGAAGAGATGATCTATGATGAATCCTTTCCGGATGAACATTTGTTTCTTATCTCTTCACAGGATCCTTGGTATGGGGATATCATTGTGTATCTCCAGACTGCGAATTTTCCCTCTACTTTTTCGAAAGATGAGCATCGTAAGTTGCGTCACTTGGCCAAGAATTATTTGATTATTGGTGATGCTTTATACCGTCGAGGGGTTGATTCAATCCTAAGACGCTGCTTAACTCTCGAAGAAGTTGAGGCTGTGCTGAATGATTCCCACAGTGGAGCTTGTGGGGGTTATTTATCTGGGCTTGCTACAGCCCAAAAGATCTTGCGTGCTGGGTACTTTTGGCCCTCGATTTTCAAGGATTGTATCGAATCGGTCAAAAAGTGTCATCCGTGTCAAGTCTATACTCGAAAAATGCGCGCTCATCTAGCTCTGCTTTTTCCAGTCATTACTGTCGGTCCCTTTACAAATTGGGGTATTGATTATACCACTTGTAACCCGCCTTTGGCTAAAGGTCACAAGTACATTATTGTAGCAGTAGACTACTTTACGAAGTGGGTCGAGGCTATGCCTACTTTTGGGAACGATGGTGAGACTGCAGCTCTTTTTCTTTTCAACCAGGTTATCGCTCGTTTTGGTATTCCTAGAGAGATTGTCACTGATCATGGCAGTCATTTTCAGAATAGTATGATGGCTGAGTTGGCTCTCAAATTGGGTTTCCGGCAGGAGCATTCATCTCCGTATTATCCTCAAGCCAATGGGCAAGTGGAAGCCGTGAATAAATCCTTGAAGATAATTCTTCAAAGGACAATTGATAAAGCTATATCCAACTGGCATATTATGCTATATCCTGCACTTTGGGCATACAGGACGTCAGTGAAAACTGCAACTGGCTTTACTCTGTTTCAGCTAGTGCACGGGGTGGAATCCGTATTTCCTGTTGAATGCGAGATTCCTTCTCTTAAGTTAGTTGTTGAACTTCTTCCTGACACTTCTAGTCTTGAAGAACAGCTCCTTCATCTGGAACATCTCGATGAGCAGCGTCGGGATGTCGCCATGATGAATGAAGTGCATAAAAACTGAGTCAAAGTTCAGTACGATAAGGCGGTCAAACCCAGGGTTTTTTCGGAAGGTGACCTTGTTTTGGTCTATGCCCAAGAAAAATATGCCCTGGGGGCAGGAAAGTTTAAGTCTATGTGGTATGGCCCCTTCATCGTTAAGAAAGTCCTTAAGAAAGGAGTGTATACCTTGGTTGATTTCGAAGGGAACGAGTTGCCGGAGCCCCGAAATGGGCTCTATTTGAAGAACTATTATGCCTAGGCTTCGGCCTGGCATGTTGCTTTTGTATATAGTAGTTCTTTGTTTTGTACATATCTGGTTGATTTTCGATCTTTGATGAGTTGGTGATGTTTTTGATCTGCTTTGGCAGGTTGTGTCGGATGTCATGAGTCATTTTGGTTTCGCTGATGGTGCTAGTAGACACACCCGGAACTTAGCTTCCGCGGCTTGGGTGCTTCATTATCCTTCCGGTTAGCTGTTAGTATCAAGAGGGGTCTGCATTGGTCCTGCTTCCAATAATATAGCAGAATACACTGCAGTTGTTTATCTACTTTCAGAGGCAATATCTTTGGGTGTTGATTCATTGGTAGGTTTCTTGGACTCTCAGTTGGTGGTGTCGCAGTTGAACAATACTTATCGGGTTCGAGATCCGTTTTTATTACGATTATTCTTGAGGGTACGTTTGTTACAAAGATCATTTCAATTTTTAACTTTCATTCATATTCCTCGAGCTGAAAATTGGTTGGCTGACTCATTAGCTAATCAAGCAATTGATTGGCATATTAATCATTCCATACAATAAAATTTAATCATCAAAAACATCATACATTTGATACATTTATCACATCACATCAAATATCGCTGTATATATATCATCAGAGTGTTCAAAAAATTTACAAAAATTTGGATCCATAAGGTCATACAAAACTTGGGCTTATGCCCCGATCATGTTTAGTCTCAAAAAGAATATACAGTCATCTAATACATAATATCTGTCTACTCCTGAGGTCCCTGCCCAGAAGTCGTGTTCCTATAGAACGTGACCGCGGTGGCAACTCGGCGGAATAATCGTACCCAGTCTCGGGGCACTCCTACCACCCGTCTCTGGATGGCTTCTGGCAGATCTTCCACGGCAGCCATAGGTATTTGGCGGGTTAACCCCTCCAAGTTCCTCTGCACAGCCTGGAGGGTCCTGTCTGAATCCACTGTATCTGCTTCACCCCTGCGACGATTGTGGCGCGGGAAACCCTCAGGTCGCACTGGTCCAATATCTGCATCATGATCATGTTTATATTGTTATTCATTATAAATCCAATCAAAAACATGTTTATTTTCATTTTTTTTCATACATATTTGAAAAAATCCAAAAAATTATATAAGTCAATTTTTTTTTTGCAAACTTACCGACTGTGCCCCATGCTGTGCCTGGTGGAAGAACTAGATCTGGATCTCCACGAAAGTCCATCCTGGCATAGGGATAGTCGTCCATAGCGATGATTTGTTCTCCCCACCAAAGGAAGAATTCATCATCCCAAGTGGTCCGGGGAACTTCACTTCCCCCTAATCTCTTCATCATGTCCGCCCAACGGGCAATTCTTGGGTCTCTCGGGCTACTGATGGTAGAGATAACTCTGGGTCTCAATGCTGGTATCTTCTCAAAGAAGAATGTCATCAAAATAGTACCATATCCAAAGTGTTTGGTCTTTGCTTGGCGGATTGAGGTCAACTGTTGCTTCATGTTCAGTAATAGGGCTGTGCACCAATCATACACATGAGTCAAGCATTCCACTGCTATGCTCATTTGCGTCCTGGACGCCTGATGTAGGGAGGCAGATCCTGCCACTCTGCCAATGGTGAAAAGGAGGATTTTCATGTGCAAATCCCGTAAATCTTTAATCGCAATCTGAGTTCCAAATTTCTTGGAACCCTCTACGTAATACACGTGGACATAATCTTCCACGGTTAGCCCTCCCAGGGGCTTCTCGTGCAAGTCTACTGGTTCCCCCCTCCGGGAGAGTCCAGTGATAAAGTATATGTCTTCCACTTCAATGTGTACTGGCATCTGATCTATCATAAAGTAGTCCTCTTCTGGTTCCCAGTAATTGACGAGCATTTCTAGCAACCGAACATTGCTTTTCATATTTGGCATTTTGAAAAATTTGAACAATCCGCAATTCCGAAGAATATTTTGCAATGCTCGATCTTGCAGGACCTATTGATCAATTGCGTTGTGCTCAGGCTCTCTCCATGAGATTTTCATCCTGTCAAAATTCAATAAATCATGCATTAGACACGCATTTTTTGATTTGGGCCTGCGCATACGCGACTTTTTCTATGCACAGTCGCATGTATATGCGACTTTCCTGTTACCAACCCGCGTATGCGCAAGTCCGAGTTTTTTAGCAAGGGTTTTAATGGTGAAAATCACTAAATTTTAATTTCTAAATGGACAAAATTATTTGCAAGGATGATTGAGGAGCCTACCTGACAAATTCGGTGCGATTCGACGGTCGGTTGTTCCTGATTTGACGAAAGAAGTTTTTTGCTCCAGAGCACTTTTTTCCAAATCAGCAATGCAATAATGAACCAAATATGAGGTAATTTGTCTATTTATGCCTAAAAAGTTGAAAATTTTCGCAAAAATTTGTTATGCTTATTTTTCCAATCTATCTTACGCTGCATAATCCGGATGCTTGGAACTGCCCAGTTTGGTATGTTTTCAGGTACATTTTGACGAATTTGAGATTTTTCCTGGTTTTTGATCCATGATTACTGACTCGTCACGGCAGGTATATGATCTTTACTGGCATATAGGTTAGGGAAATCACTTTCCATTGCATCTTGCATACTAGCCTTCATACTGATCACTTGCCATAGGGTCGATCCCATCAGGTCATGACTATTACACCCATTTCACTTGCCGATTATTTAATCATGACTTGGTGGTAGAGCCTTCCTTTACATGGGCTTCCTAGTTAGTTCCTCGCTATCACTTGTTGCCCATGCTGCATTTTATGTAGGCTCGGGAGTCCTCTTTAGTCCCGCCATGTCTTATGTGCTGAAGCTTCATTCTTCTTCTTCATCACTATCATTATTTCTGGCTTTTACCCTCGAGGCTCCCTGGTGTCGTTAAGTTGTATTACTGCATTGCATATTGGCTACTTGTTTATCCTGGCCTTTAGCCGGCTTCATTTGGACTCGATGTTTAAGCCAACTTTTGACCTTGTCTATCTGTACAAGTTAACCATTGCATGCACTTAGCTATCGCAACTTGATACCCTTTTACCCATGGATGGAACATTCCTCTGAGTATCGCTTACCAGTTTCCGCCACTTTGCATTGAGCATAGGATTGTTCCAATCCCAGGAACTAGTGCGTCTGATTTTTTGATACTCGTTCTATCCATTATACCATAGAATTCTTTTATTCTTTTTCAGGCTTATTATATGAAAAAGAAAAAAAAAAAAATATAACAAAAAGAGTGGGAACGGGATGTATCTTCATTTTTTTGATGGCAGTACAGAGTCAGTTTGTCGCCCTTGAACAAAGCACATATACTTATATATATTTCCTACATTTGGGATGGTTTTTAGTTTTGACCTAGGTTCAGCCTTTACCTTGTTTCACTTGTCAGTTCTCCCCCAGTTGGTTATCTCTTCCAATCATATGGAGAGTTTGTTCTGCCTCCTGCATAACAGACTTATACAGTGTCACTTTTTACTTCCATGGTCATCATGAGTCGTGCTTTTGTTCAAGGGAAGTCTAACCTGAGTCGGCCATTCTGCGGTGTCTCTTGACTCATTATTTAGTCGGCCTTCCCGGTCTTGTCAGTATCATGTTCTATCACATCAGATGTTTTGGTCTTCTGCTCGTGCTGGTTTGAGAAGGTCCCCATTGACTTCTTGTCGGCGGGTTTGTCTCTTATCGACTACGACACATTGCTCTGAGAGCAAACCTAGAGCCGCACCCTGGCCCTATTTCCATCATTGATAGGTGACCTTGTGCTCCGCATTTGATCATCATTATGGGTCTTTGACTGAGTGGTTTCCCCTGTGTTCGACGTCAGCACACATTATCACACTTGGGATTCGTGCAGTACCTTGATTTCCATTTGACCCTATCGATGGATTTCTCGCCTCTGTGTCAGCTTTCATTATTGGTTGGTTCAGAGGGTTTCTTCCGTGCGCTAGCTTCATCTTGTGCATGTCGGAAACGTACTTCGGTTTTGTTTCCATCACTCTACTTCGTCCGATTCCTTCCAAATCTTGGCCTGCGGGTTACACTCGTGCTGGACTGATGTGGGATGCCTTAATGCCTTCCTTCCAGCAGATCTATTCCCATCGACTCCGACTCATTGCTCTGGGAATAAGGTATAGAGTCTTTTTGTCAGTACCTTAGGGTTTGCAGTCATCAGTGGCAGACTCTTCGCTATCGACAGTGGGGATTCATCATTGCCTCCTGATTGGTAGATTCTCTCAAGTGTTCGACTTCAACTCATTCATTCGCACTTGTCAGATTGTACTGGGGCACCTTGACACTCATTTTCATTATTGGTGGGTTGTCTCGCATTGGTTAATGGTATACATCATTGACCGGTAATCCAACGATTTCTCACATGGTCGACTTCAGCTCATTTATTCCCATTGTGTAGAATTGTGCCATAGTGATCGGTGAAGACCTCGGGTTGCATCAACATTTCTCGGTTCACTTTTGACAGTCCATTCAGTTTCTCCCAGTGATGTCGTTCACCCTTATATGTTGCAGTTTAGTACAACAACATCCTACATGTTGGCTCCCGAGTTGCATGATTGTACCGTTTTTTCCACCTCTTATGATTCGGTACTTGGAGATTCAGTTACTTATATGATCAGACATCTAGTTGCACCATCCTTGATCAGCTTTCTATATGTGATACTTGGACATTGATTCAGACTTATATTTCCGGGCCATGCTCAGATGATCCATTGTGTACTTTCAGTTCAGCTATACTTGTATACATGTTGGATCTGTTCAGTACTTTCTATATGATGTATTTTTGACTGAGCATGGGTATGCCCGCCTCAGCATGATTTGACTCTCTGTTTTCTTTCATTGGTTTTTGGCAGGCTGAAATCTGGTGAAGTCCTCTCTTATCCTTGCGAAGTTCTTTCTATGTGCATAATACATTTCGGCCATCATGTACCCCTTCTGACCTCATATATTAGGGGGCATCTGTTATAGCATCATTTCTCACCTTCATATGATTCATGATTGCTTTTATGGCTTTGGGCATCCATTCCTATAGACTTGGAAAAATTCACTAAAAAACAGTGTAAAAATCCCCATACGCGGTTATGCCCAGACTTTTCCGCGTGTATACGCGATTCCACATGCACTTTTCCGCGTATTCCATTAAAATCATTAAAAATATATATAAAAATTCCCTATTTTCGGGCTGGGTTGATGGTTACTCTGGTAGTTCAACCACCCCAGCACGTGGCCAACTGTTTCCAACTGTTGAAACTAATTTGAGGGAGTATAAAAGCCCCTCATGTGCATGGCCTAAGGGAGAGAGAGAAATTATTGATATTATACTCTGTTGGTATTCCCTATCCAAGTTTGAATTCCCATGCCTCCTGCACTTCCCAGTTCATTACAGGAAACCCTTGTTTCCTGGAGATGCTCATATCTTTATATGTCATCTCGTATGCACCAGTTCGGAAGGAATCTTAGCGAGGCAAGGGTGGGACGGATCCGGACAACGGTCTGCTCGAAGATCGTGGAAGGATTCAGGTGATCTCTCCACTCGTTATTTCTGTACATGCTATTTATAATACAGAAGTACCATCTTGTTCCCGAAATATACGTGTTAGTGTCTGCTTGTATACATGAGTATATTGTTATTTAAGCATTTGTTATGGTTTATCTAATGTTTCATATGGATTTCACTAACATTTAGAGTAGATATATGATGTATAACCAGTTCTTCGTGCTTGTTTCTTCTTGTCTTTCAGGTTAAGAAGGAAGGACGGTTGCTGGGGGTTTGGACCCCACGGGATCTGCTTCAACCGTAGGACCTATGGGTAACTTCCTCGATCCACTCTATTTAGTTTTTCATGAACATGTATGGTTGTGTGAGTCCTTCTTAAGTAGCATGCCCTGCTCTGTGGAGGTTTAAACCCAACGAACCTCTAGGGTGATTTTCCCCGAAACAAATATCGCAGAGTATGAGGCTCTTATCCTGGGCTTGAACCTGTTGAGAAAATTAGGAGCCCGTAGGATAACTTCTTGTGGGGACTCTGAGCTGATTATCAAACAGGTGAATGGTGAATACACAGTGAAACATCCTAGATTGAGAGCTTACAGGAATGACACTATGGATTTATTGAAAACATTTGTTGAATGCGAATTAGTGTTTGTTCCTAGGAGTCAAAATTTCATTGCAAACGGATTAGCATGCTTAGCTAGTTCATACCCTAAGACTCCAAGTGACCAACAGATCATCATTCAGACCAAATTCAGACCTGCAGTGCCGGACAATGAAAAATATTGGCAGGTCTTTGAGGGTGACAAACAGATTGAAGATTTCCTGGTAGGCAGAAACGAGTTTGAATTTTCTGATTCAGACTCCAAATCTGACAGTATCTGCCTAAGTGAAGAGTCCTCAGATGAGGAAGAGATACCCTGTAACATAGAAATAAACACTTTAAACGAACAGATTGGAAACCCAAACGAAGAATGTGAAAATGCAGATAGTGGAGAAGTAGAGGTGTTGCAGGCCAAAGATCAGAACATACCTCGGGTTCTGGCACCTTTAGAAGACATTTATTTCGATGATGTAGAAAAAAATCCCACTATAGAGCATGCAGACTCTGATGTTGAGGAACGCAACATAGGCACTGAAGATAAACCCAAGATGATAAAATTGGCTAAGTCCCTTCCTGCAAACATGAAAAGGAAATACATTGACCTGTTCAAGGAATTCATTGATGTGTTTGCTTGGAGTTATGAGGACTTAAGGGCCTATGACACAAACATCATACAACATAAGATACCCTTGAAAGAAAATCAGAAGCCCTTCAGACAAAAACTTCGCAGAATAAACCCAAAACAATTACTTGCAGTGGAAAAAGATATTAAGAAGATGTATGAGGCAGGTACAATTGTGCCTGTGAGGTTCTCTGATTGGATATCAAACCTAGTGGATGTGAGAAAGAAAACAAGGGAGATCAGATTGTGCATAGATTTCAGAAATCTTAACAAAGCCTCACTCAAAGACAATGACCCTTTGCCGAAAATGGAAATTATTCTTCAGAGGGTAGTAGGCTCTAAAAGGATCTCCCTACTAGATGGTTTCTTAGGTTACAACCAAGTCTTAGTAATCGCAGAAGATCAACTCAAGACAACCTTTACCACTCCATGGGGCACCTTTATTTATGTGAAGATGCCCTTTGGATTGATGAACGCTGGTGCAACCTTCCAAAGAGCAATGGACATAGCCTTTTCAGATGAAATAGGACACTTCATTGTCATCTATCTAGGTGACATAACAGTTTATTCCAAGACCGAGGAAGAAAACCTAGAGCACCTGAGAAAGGTGTTTGAAAAATGCAGGAGGTTTGGTCGGTCATTGAATCCCAAAAAGACTATATTTGGGCTGCAAGAAGGTAAGCTTCTTGGCCACATCATATCTGAAAAGGGGACTAGGATAGACCCACAAAGATTTCAGGGAATACTACAAATCACTCACCTAAGAAACATCAAAGAGTTACAGTCCTTCATCGGGAAAATCAACTTCCTAAGGAGATTTATTCCCAACTTAGCTGAACACCTTAGAAATATGAATAACATGCTGAAGAAAGGTGTAGGAGTTAAGTGGACTGTTGAAGCTAGGAAATCTTTTGAATCAGTAAAACTTGCACTCACCCAGGCTCCTGTCCTAATCAACCCAGATTTCTCAAAAGATTTCTTGATTTTCTCATTTTCCTCCAAGCATATAATAGCTGCAGTTCTACTGCAGAAGAATCCAAAGGGAAAGGAACAACCCATTTCTTTCTTCAACAAAGCGCTCAAGGATGCACCCTTGAAAAACAACATAATGTAAAAACATGCCTACGCTCTGATTAAGGCCTTGAAAGACTTTAGGGTGTACATACTGCATTCCCACACCATAGCCTATGTCCCAAATATAGTGTTTAAAGACATGTTGTCCCAAGACCCAGACGGGAAAAGGGGCAAGTGGATTGCTGTGATCTTATAATACGACCTTGAAATAAAACCCACCAAAATAATTAAAGGTCAGGGCTTAGCACAACTGATGGCTTAATCAAATCTACAAGCCCTAGAAATTAACATGGTAGATGCCTTGGATGTGCAGCAGGGATTGCCTGATCCCACTGTTGAGGAAATGTTTCAGAGCTCTCCTTGGTATTCTGACATTCTGTATGTGCTTACACACCTCAATGCCCCTCCTGAACTATCAAAGACCAAGGACAGATTCTTAAAACTAAAAGCTAGAAGCTACTGCATATTGGATAACTGCTTATACTGGAAGAATCCAAATGGCCTATTGCTTAAATGTGTGCCTGAAAATGAGGCAGAGAGGATTAAACGAGAATTCCATGCAGGAGAGTGTGGAGGCCACCTGAGCTGGAAGGCTACTGCAAACAAAGTACTCAGAGCTAGCTACTATTGGCCTACACTCTTCAATGATATACATAAGATGATAATTTCCTGCCACAATGTCGGATTTTGAAGGTAAAAGAAAACTCCTCCCCTTACCTGTACAACCCATCATTGTTGAAGGTCCCTTTATGTAATGGGGCCTAGATTTCATAGGAGAAATTCACCTTGCTTCTTCTGCACAACACAAATGGATCCTAATAGCCACAGACTATTTCACTAAGTGGATAGAGGCCATACCTACTAGGAATGCCATAGATTCAGTCATCATTAGTTTCCTAGAAGGTCATATCCTCTCTCGGTTTGGCTGCCTAAGGAAAATAATCACTCATAATGCTGCTGCTTTCGGATCCAAGAAAATGGTTGATTTTTGTCACAGGTATCAAATAGCACTTGTTCATGCAACTGCCTATTAACCTCAAGGTAATGGATTAGCTGAATCATTAAACAAGAGCCTGGTGACCATCATCAAAAAGCTGCTAGAAGAGAACAAAAAGTCATGGCATAACAAGTTAGTACATGCTTTGTGGGCTGACAGGCTTACAACAAAGAAATCCATTGGCATGTCACCTTATCAGCTTGTCTATGGAATAGAAGTAGTGTTTCTTACCAGCCTTGGGATACCAGTGATCAATCTTGTTCAAGAGATACAAACAGAAGAAGACAACATGATGAGGAGAATAAACCAGACAATTCATCTCCAACAAACAAGGGAAGATGTCTATAATAGAGTTGTCAAGGTTCAAGAAAATATCAAGAAGTTATTTGAAAAAAGAAATAAGGCCTCTGATTTCAAAATTGGAGATAAAGTTCTGAAGTGGGACTCAAGGAGAGAGGACAAAGGAAAGCACAACAAGTTTGACAGTTTTTGGCAAGGTCCCTACATCATCCAGGCCACTGTGGGTCCAAACGCATTTTTTTTACAGGGGTTAGATGGTACAAAGCTGTTTGGAGGTCCTGTCAATGGCAGGATGCTCAAACACTACTTCTGCTTATTTCCAATTTCCAGTTTCCATGTCCATTGTACATACCATTGCAGTATTTCTCTTTCAAGAAAAAGAGAAAATGTCCCCCAAAAAAAAAAAAACAAGGGAGAGGTTCAGACATGCTCAAAACATGAACCTCTAAAGTTCAAATATTCTCTCTAACATGATCAAAACCTGAGACAAAGAAAGTAAAGATAGCTGGTTCAAACATGCCCAAACCCTAGACCAGCAAAGAAGAAGAAGAATTAGCTCTAAAACCAAAGCTGAAATGAAGAAAAGAAAGTGACTCTAACAAGCTCAAAACTTGAGTCACAAAAGAAAGAAATATGCTTCAAACTCCAGATTTCAAGCCTTCAAGTTTTTCTTTTAGTTTCCTGCAAGTTTCTGTCCATGTGCAACTGTCTTTATGCCTTGGATCTACAGCAAACTAGACCATCTAATCCTAGTTTGACTGTTTTAAAATTTTTGTTGTAGAATATAAAACACATCATCCTTGAAACCTCTTTTTGCCCTCTGCCCATTGATATCCCCTTTGCTGATTTCCACCGTAGGCCTCTCTGAATTGGGAAAAATGGTGCTCCAAAGGGCCTTCATTTGCCTTTGTACCCCCGCAAGATATCCCATTTCACCCTGTTGTCCCTTTTGCTAAATTTCCTTTCCACCCTCTTTTCCCCCCTTCTAAACTTGCTTCATTAATCCTCTAATCCTCCCAAAACCCTATTTAAACCCTTCAAATACTTTTTGTTTGGTTTAAACAATCCTTTTCTCCCTATCATTTCCCTTTTCCACCCTCAAATTGCATTAAAATGGCCCAAAAAGCCATGTTCTCTATAATATGGATCCTAGCCCCATTCAGCCAAGCCCCATATATCTTTTTTCCTCCACGTGACCCAAAGCCATGACCAGGCACCAGGGCATGAAGCACTTATCTCATATGTTCATCGGGCGCATTTTCAAACGTTGATCTAAACAGAGTGGACGGCGATAGCGCGCTGCCCCCCCCCCCCCGGCAGCAACCATCCTTCAACCCGTTCACCGCCCAGTCAAAGATCTGCCGTCCATATGAGCAATGATCTGACGGTCCATATTCTCCCATCTGCCTATGGTCCCTGTGCTCGAGCACTGTTCAAAACCGCTGGTCTCCATCGCAACACGTTTGGAGGTCGGGCGATACTTTCATTTTTTGATGGATTCCATACATCATCCGACGCGTGGCACCGGTACGGCTGGAAAACCACCCTCCCATCGCACATTAAAGTTCATCCGTGGATGCTGAGCGATATCATTGTGCGTCGTCCGATCTAGGGCGGAAAATCTAACGGTGATCGCTCCATGAAGCTGCACACGCGATAATCCATGGCCACCGTACCCCTGACCCACCGTTCATCGCGCTTCAATGCGTTCCCAGCCGTCGATCTCCTCCTAATATCAGACAGTCCATATTCAAACTTAGCCCACCATTGTACCGTGCCGCCACGTCACTCATTCCACGTGTTTCTAGCCGCCCTCCATATATAGTCATTCAAACAATAATTTTCGTAGGTTTTCATTTAAATCTACTGCGCTCCGCCAAATTTCACCATTCTCCACCGTTCGCCACATTATTCCACCATTTCACCAGCTACACGGCCATTTGCATCATCTGCACTGCATCCACCACGCCCATTCATTATTTTCTTAACTTGTTTTCGTATGTTGCAGGGTTTTTAGAAAGGCGAAAAACCACCATGGTTCATATGTATCATTGTAAATGGCACGTTCTGCAGAGAAAGTTGAAGTTGGAAGCTAGTACTACAAAGAAATGTCCAGAAATATGGCAGCAGCATAAATATTATCAAAGTACAGTTCAATCTCCACGAAAACCTATCCGGCGCCAGTAAAGCCCAGATTTTGCAGATTACGACATTTATGAAGCGACAGAGAAATACCAGCTAATGGTCAACGAGTTCAACGTTCAGTATTGAAGATCTTTGAGCCTTAATATAGTGTTTTAGAGGCAAAGCACCAGATTAGTGACATCATGGATCACACAGAGGGTACAACACGCAGAAAACCATATCATCGGGGTTTTCACATCAGCAGAATGTTTCTTCCTGAGCAAGGACACGGTACACATAGTGTTTCAATCTACGTTGTGTCCAAGTGAAGTTATCCTCCCTACAACAGTCCTATGCTATCAACAGCATTTGTTACACAGTATGGCAGATCTTAGCGTCATGATTCTATGTTTTTTGTTTAATTCACCAGAAGTACTACAAAGTACTGCAGCCAAAGTACATCAGAGACATACAGGAGTAAAAGGAAGCCTGGAGAAGACCACTCTTTCACCCAAAAGAGTGCCAGAGATAAATACACAGAATTTATACAGAGTGGTCTTCAGCCTTCTTCCTCTTCTGAGTTTTTAATGCTGCATTTAGTTTTTCACCTACCTTCTCTGCTCCACTGGAGCTATAAATTCATGAAGAAACTCATTGTAAAGGTTGTTGATCAGTTATCAGAGAATTGTAAGCTGTTTTTCTTGAGATAAGTCTTTGTGTAAAGTGGTAAGATAGGATGAGGAAGATGTTTTCAGACTGAGTATTCAGCTATTGGCAATGTCGTACTTGACTAGTATTTCTATTTAATATGACAAGCACATTTCTTTGGATCTTGATCTAAAGCAGCGGTGATGGTTTCCTATTTCTGTGTTTATATTCATCTCATTTTGTTTCTACTGGCTTGCATCAGAATATTGGCATAGGATTTACCCTTTTTAGGTACCCTATGTTTCTGCTCTCCTTGCCTTTGATGTTTTCTACTAAATGTGTTATCTAGGAATTGATTTCAGTTAATTTAACCAATGTAATGGATGTTATTGCCTGCTCTCTGATGTATGAATTGAATGAATCAGTTCTTAGATGTTTTGGTTGGGATTTAGCTGGAATATTTGGGAACACTGGGATTAGAGTTAGCCCTGTCCACTAGGATCCTTGTGCAACCAACTGGTCTTTAACTTGTGTTCTAATCTGTGTTGTTTCCTCATTTCCTACCATTCCATATCACACTATCGTCTTTAAGATCCAATGTTTTAGATGACTAGCCCAACTGAAAGCCTGCATATTTATTAGCAAGCAAATCCTTTCCTGACTCCATTTCCCAATGGTTTTGAATGCTTCCTGGAATACTGCACCTCTGCCTAAATTTTCTTTGCTCATCCTTGTCTTACATTGATTCCTTCTTTCCTGAGAACCAACAACCAAACAAACAATCAAACAAATGAACCCCGAGCCTTATAACTAGCCTAATATCTTAAACCTCTTGACCTTCAAAGACATTACCTTTAGCAATCATAGAGATATCCCTCTCTGGACCCAGGCGGGCTAGATCCTGAGGTCTGAAAGTGGTTTTGATGTTGTCTCATCTTTTGGTATTTCCAACCTTGCCAAAACATGGGAACCCCAACAAAACTTACTTCTCAATCCCTTGAAAAATCTTCTTTAATCTTTAGAGTATGACATAAATTGATCGACTGCAAAATTTGTTATAAACCCGCCCAAGATACTATCAGCCTAGTGATATATAGTTCGGGTAATGGAATTATCAATTTTCTCCAACTATTGGATCAATTCAAGGGTCCACTGCATAACCTGATTGTCCTTCCAACATGTTTCGAATTATGATAAAATTCCTAACCACTCTTGCAGTTCATGTGAAAATGTTACAAAGAATATCTCGTGCATCTCACTGAAAATATACTTACTCTTCCCTTCTTCAGTACACAACTTCTTACTTCTATTTTCTTGGGAAAATTTCTGAATCTGTTTTTCAAACCAGTCCTAAAGTTCAGGCTTTAATGGCTACTCGACATCACCCAACCACCCTCAAAATGTTCCCGATCTCAACAACGAAACCATTTGTTGTCTTGGGAAGTCCTGACCCAGGTTCAGAGTTGCGGTTAACCAACAAAACCCTCTTACGATTGGCTCTTTCGGAAATGACTTTCTTGCGCAAATCAGAGTATCACTCGAAGCAATATGGGGGGGGGGGTGCTGGAACCAGGTTTCCACACCTTGAGAGATATTTGAATGATGTGGGTTTCTTAAGATCAAAAGTAACCATAAACAAACCTCCACAACAACATCCCTAACCAGGAAACCCTTACAGACATATTTTAGGTCAAATATGTAGAATACCTCACGCAAGTTAACACAATATCTAGAGTTCAATTAATAACCATTATCAAGTAATATCAGAACCATATACCATCAGATCCATCCATTAATCATTCATATAAACCCAAATAAATTTTTTCAAGGGATTCAATTGCAAACAATACAGGAATCAAAAAATAAGATGCAGAAACATTCATAACATAGAAAGTAAATGCATTTCAGACTCATATATCTGAAACAACATTCCTTTATTAATATCAGTTCAGATCCTTCATACAAAAACCCTTCAACAACCCACGCACACAGCCAGTGGGGTCCGCACACAGTAGGGTCAAGGTCTCTGCGCACACAGCGAGCAGGATTCTTCTACCCAGACAAATCCACACAAAATATCACAAAGTTACCGGATTTAACATCAATGTTCAGACTTATCCAAAAACTTCCTTCTTAAACTCGATCTAGACATCTATTTATACTATTATCCTACGCTATTCTAGGGTTCTCAAACCATGGTTTATTGCCCCTTGTTCTACTATTTTTACCCATTACAATTCATGGGGGGATTTGACCCGCCCCAAAGCCCTTGCACACAACTAAACTTGTCGAATCCATTACAAAAATATAGCAAAAAATGGTCTTTGGACATAGGGGACCCTGCTCCAACAGGAGACCTACTCTTTATATCTTACAAAGGGAGAGGAAATATCAAAAAGACCAAGACCATCCTCCCTTGTACATAGAGGATGAATGAGATGAGAATTTAAAATAAGCACTTAAGTTTCAAGAGAATCAATATTATACATTGTCATAGGAATAAGAAGAAGAAGTAGAAGTATAGGAAAAAGGTATGGATTTGGATAACCCCTTAAATGAAGAATAGGCTGATGTTTATTGTAAGAAGTTTGCATATTTTATGTAGGATGAAATACACAAAAGGTATCATCTCATATCTAGGATTAAGTCTAGAACTCATGACCACAGTGATGAATAATCCCAGAAAATGAAACCAAGGAGTGATTATAAGTGAAAGGAGCCCATTCAGACCATCCTGTTAACCAAGGGATAATCATCACACTCTCAAAAATCCAATCCAAGCAAAAAAATCAATCAAAGAAACATATGTATTCGAAGCATGAGAATCAAGAGAATGAGGGGGCAGGTGAGAAAATAAGAGTAGAGAATGGAATATACACTTAGAAAGGGGTTAGACAAAGTAAATATCTTCGTCCCATTGGAAAATTTGGAAATACAACTTGCTTACAAAGAAAATATTGCATATTTCATAAATTTCACCCCAATAACTGAAACTCAAGATAGTGTGAACCTACAGGAAGATAAGTTTATTATAATGTTCGGACAACATGTAGAAGAGTAGGATGATGCTACTCATCCTTTTTACATCACCTTGTTAATTTGTGATTTCATGTTGCATAATTGTATGGTTGATTTAGGTGCCTCTCATAATATTATACCTTTGACTATTATGGAGAAACTTGGCTTACAAATCACTAAACCATATAAGGATTTGTACTCTTTTGATTCAAAAAGAGTGAAATGTCTTGGTGTTATAAATGAATTGGTGGTCACTGTTGCAAAAATTTCTATCAAAAGTATAGTAATGGATAGTATATTTGATGATATTCCAACAAATTTCAGCATTTATCTTTCAAGGTATTGGGGGATGAAACTCGGAGGATATACTAAGTTGGTTCTAACGTATCCAACAATTTTTGTTTTTGGTGGGGAGGAAAAGATGTTTTATAGAGAATCAAGGTTTACCAAGACTATTCCCAATGAGGGTAAGAAACAAAAATCTGCAGTGTATGGCCAAGAGAAGGATTTCTCTTATTTTATGTATGAATTAGATGATAAGATAGTTGAAGATGTGTTGATTAAAGTTCCAACCGCTGTGCAAAAACCAAAAGCAATGCCAAACTTGATTTGGAAGTTGTATTTTGATGGAGCATAATATAGGGAAGGTAATGGTGCAAGAGTCTTCTTTGTATCTCCTAAAGGTCAAGTAATCCCTCTCTCTTATAAATTGTAGTTTGACTCAGCAAATAGTATCAAAGAATATGAAGCATTAATTATGGGGTTAGAAGCCACAGAGAACCTAAAAATAGAATGTTTGTCAGTATTTGGGGACTTTGAATTGGATATTAAACATATAAAAATCCAATGTCAGACCAAGCATCTAAGGCTAAGTTGATATAGAAATGAATCTTGGAAGTTGATCAAAAAATTATTCTTAGATTTTAATATACAATATTTTCCAAGGGAGAGGAACAAACTAGAAAATTTCTTAGAAATGATAGCTAGTAGATTTAAACCCCCACAAAATCGTTGCTTTAGATATGAAGTTGAAGTTATGTATAGACCTTCAGTACCTGAAAATGTGAAATAATGGTAATATTTTGAGGATGAATAACAAATCAATAATCTTATGGAGGTAGTTGGCGAATTAGCTGCCTCAAGAAGTGATCAAGAAGAAGAGGGTATCTGCAAACAAGTGGAGGTAGAAGAGGAGTTTCCTGGGAAGGATTCTGTTGCAGATCATAATGTTCTACAATTAAAAGGAAATAAAATTCTAAGAGGACTTGTACCACTCAAAAGGTTTTTTTATGAAAATTATGTTCACACAAAAGTAAGCGAACAAAGTTGGGAAGAAGATACTGAGGAATATAATATTGGTACATAGAAACAACCCAGACTGATCAAATTAGCAAAAGGGATCCGTGAAGTTTATAAAAAAAGGTATGGATATTTGTTCAAAAAAATATTATGATATTTTTTCTTGGTCATATGAGAACTTGAAGACATAAAACACATATATTACTCAACATAAAATCCCACTAAAACCTGGAGTGAAGCCTTATAAATAGAATCTTAGGAAAATTAATCCTTTGTTACTTCCTTTGATACAGAAATAGGTTAATAAATTAATTCATGATAATATTATTACCCATTTAAGAAAATCTAGGTGGGTTTCAAACCATGTACTAGTGAGAAAAAAGAATGGGTAGATTTCATGAACGTAAACAAAGCAAATCTAAAAGGAAATTATCCCTTTCCCAAGATGGATTATATTTTGAAAAAGGTAGTTGGGTCCTTAATATTGTCAATTATATATGGTTTTTATGGTTAAAATCGTATTGTAGTCCATCCACATGATTATAAAAGGACCTCTTCACTACACCAAGGGGCAAGTTAATGTATGTTAAGATGCCATTCGACCTCATGAATGCAGGTGTCACCTTTCAAAGAGAAATGGACATAGCCTTTATTGGAGATAAATAAAAAATTGTATTGGTTTAAATAGATGACATAACTATTTTTTCAAAACACAATGATGAACATTTAGAGTATTTCAAAATAGCCTTTGAAAAATGCAGGAAGTATGGGTTGTCCCTAAACCTTAAGAAATCACAGTTCGCTCTCAGGGAAGGTAAGTTGTTGGGACATATAGTTTCAAAAGGATGAATAAACATTTATCCTAAGAGATTGGAAGCTATATATAATATTTTGTTGTGGAATAAAAAGGAGATTCACATTTTTCTTTGGAGAATCAATTTCTTGAGAATATTTGTTCCAAACTATGCATAAATTATAAGGGAAATTACTGATATGTTGAGAAAAAATAAATAGGTCAAGTGGAATTATGAAGCTATATATTCATTTTCAATAATTAAAAGTTATTTTTGGGAAGCTCATGTTTGGGTTAGTGTTGCATTTAATTATTAAAGGAGTTATTGCTCTACAATCCTCTGTCTGAAACGATTACCAAACAAAAAAATGAAGAGAGATAGTGGATAGATAGATAAATCCCAACCAAATTTTCATACATGCAACTTAAAATAGATCTATATGTTATGGGAAAAGAGTGTGCACTTCCCTCCTCACAGATCGATGATGGATTTTTAGCTCGATGCATAATCCCAATGCTCTATGTGAACGATATACTTCGTCCACACTCGATCTCAATACCTACACACAACCACAAACATGCAAAGATGAAAAGTGATATTCCTCAGAAGATGGCTTAAAACACCATACATAATAAGAAATATTTTTGAAAATATGTGGATACAGAGAAGGAACAATGAATCTATATTAATCCAAAATAAAAGTACAAGTATACTTGTTCTCAAGTCCTCCTCTAAAAAAAAATGGCAGAGTCTCCCCACTAGAAAAGGAAAAATATTGACTCTAGCAGCATAACCCTCATAATCTTTGTCTCTATCAGCAAGAAACTAAATTTGAAGCATAAAATCAGTATACCCAAGACTCAATATTTTTGTATCTAGCCCGACCCTCTCAATTGGTCCAGTATAAATAGGATGAAGAGAGCTCCTAAGAGGATGAATGTGGATTCTCAAGATGATGAGAAGCTATGGAAACTTCTTTATGATAAGCATTGACCAGCTTGAATAACTGATGAATCAAACTGATCTCCGAGGAACCATGAAACTCTATAAGGATTCCTCATTCGTAGGGAAAAAATGGAGGGGAAAAGACTACAATTGATCCCATAAGGTGGTCTTGCGAGCACCTCAAAAGGTATAGTCTCTCTTACAAGGACATCGTCTGTGCGACTAGGTGTCATGACTAGAAAAAGAACGTCTAAGGCCTAGGTAAAGGTTTTATCAACATAATTTCAAAGAGGCACTAACCCTAGGGGGAAAAATAGGTTCATAATAGATCCCCCCTAATGTATGAGTCTATAAGAGAAGTTGATGAAAGAAATAAATTATGACAAAGTTTATAGGTCACAATAGGAGTGAGGAGACAAAACCAAGAAGTCAGATCATAAGACACTAGAGCCAAAGTCTCATTTGTGTTGATAACATCCCCGAGGTGGGCATACCCATGATAAACCATAAGAAAATACTGAACATGGCTGCCAATAAATACACTGCGGATCCATGATATGAAATTCTAGAACATGGTCATGAAAGACATATATAGTGTATGTGTGTGACTCAATAAATAGAGCATAGCCACAAGCAAATACAATGTTGATATATGTCATTATATACATCAGTAGGACTATGGACATATGACAAACATATAAGTGTCTCAAATGTCCCTCACGGTACATAAATGATACATAGCTCCAACATATCCTAGGAAGGATTCCATATAATAGTGAGATGCTCCTAACCTGGGGTATTCAACATAACCCTAATGGTACGAATCTACATCATGCAAATATATGAGCTAAATTTGAACATGGTATAAATCGCCTGATTACCACCCAATGTGGTAAACCAATAATAGACATGAGTGAATCTACTAATGAGTAAAATGGATACCAAGGTACCTAGTACAATCCTCTAAGCGGGAATAAATGAGTTAACTTCAAATACTAGTGAACTCGACTAATCGAGAGCTAATGACGTAAACTAATTGTTTATCACGAGGTATCCTACCTCTAAGGTCTACGAGCTCCAAGGTACTAATGGTTCCTAGATCAAGATCTTGGATAATGAGTTGAACTCAAGAGGACAAGATCCGTCGAAGGAAGGCTTTGATGTATCCCCCATCAATAGACATGGAATAGACTAGGATGATGTGATAGATTGGTGAAGTCATGAATCAATGATGTACAACTGACACACCGATGACCGAATCAAAAAGGTCAATAGGCTACTGCAGATGGCCAACACATTCTGAGACTTCCCTTGAACACATAGTGGCATGACACAAAAGTGACTTGGAAACATGACTAGTGAGCACCAAATGATATCACACAATGACACAGGAGGCATCGAGGCATGCTCAATATGACTAGAAGAGTGACCAGCTGGAGGAGTAGACATACTCATATGTATGGTATGGCTCCTAGGAAAGATGAAACCCAACTATGAGATAATGAAATAGATAGGTGCCATGTTCAATGGTGAAACATAAAATGTTGTCATTTTATGACTAATGGAAATAAATTTCCCCTCCCTTCTCTTTTTATAAGTTCATTTTTCGTAAAATTGTCTCCTAAGGCCGAAAAAGAGATAAATGTATACAAGGGAGAACCACCTAGTCGTGGTATACTAGGGTATTCATTTTTTGTAACTAGTCTATCCCATTTCAGAAAAGGATTAAAAATATACTAGGTAGATGACCCTTCAAGTGCTTTAATGAGTGTGAAGGAGACAAGGTCACTCGACAATCTTTTCTAAATTAAGGAGTTAGAAAAGAGCTTAAAGGAAACTCCTCTCGGAGGAACGAGTGGCATAGAGGATACCAACTTGTTCTAGTAATGATGGAACTTCTCATGAAATAATGAGGACAAGAGGTTGGATAATAACACCACTCATTGTAGAGGCTCCTCCAAGAAAGGATAGAACACCAAGTGAAAGTGGATTATAGACCAAGCATATGATGATGATGGAAGAGAGAAGCCAAGGAGAAAACTGCAAAAATAGGCTAATAAAAAGTGGCAATCATAAGGGATAAAGTTTGGAATCCTCCTAGGGTATGTCCCTAAATATGATGAGGAAGAGGACATGAGGATCAGATTCTAGGTCATGGCAGGTCAGATGAAGGGATTCTAGAAAGGAGTAAAAATTACTCCATGGAAACCGATATGGAAAAAGGGAATCCATTCTAAAGAGGGAATCCATGTATAGGTAAGCTCTACTGCAAAGCTACGATGTGCATAGAAAAAAGTGGATAATTCCATAGCTTGATAGGGTCGGACCTAAGGCACAATGATGGCACTAACAGTCAATAATGCATCAGTGACAGTGATAACCTACCACTATATTCCAGCAAGAGGAAACATACATTAGGCCCAATGGATATCGCAATAAAAACACCACCCTATCCTATAAAAAGTTAATTAGAAAATAATGGACCCATGGCTAAATCATATAATGAGAGAAATAAAATATAGATGAGGTAAAAAAAGGAAATATCTTTTCATTTTTTGAGTTATATAAGGTTTTTTGTATTTTTTTCATAAATAAGACATCGAAAATACTCGCATCACACACCAAACCAAAAATACAGATTAAGAATCACACACCTATATATATAGTCTAGTAGGTCACGCTAAAAGGTGTTCACAGTTGGGCACATGACAAGGGTTTCTATACAATCACTCATGGAGGGGTGGAGGTAACATATGGCACACCAATGTCGTTCCATGCCAAAGAAAGTAAATATTCCTAATCGAGAAAGGTTGGCCACGCCAGTGACATTCTAACATAGTCACACTCTTAAAATTAACTTGAGGACATAAAGGAGGATCAAGACTAAAGGGGGTACAAGACGCTCATCAACAGGTGGTGAGGGAAATTCTGTAGTATCCCAAATGGGAAAATGTAGTAATACTAAAACACAATATAAGAATTTCATCAAAGTAAACAATAGATCTAAATACACAGCAGAATGCACAGAAATAGCTGCGCCATTTTATTAATTTGGAGGTGAAAAAGAAAGTACAACAGTGCTCAAAATATGAGACACTCAAGCCACAAGAGTAGCCTAGAATGACCCTGAAATGATATCCCAAGAGGGACTGCATAACTTCTGCTCTGTTGGAAGGTATACTGCATTTTCCTTGCTGCAAATGTAGGGGCTACAACTTCCTGAAATATAAAAAGTCATATCTAGGCAGAATGGGAGCTCCGATGATGCTGAAATTGTAGATCTAGGCTCTATGATGGATTCCCAAGATAACCCAAGAAGGGTTTCTCAGATCTGTAAGTCTAAGACAACCTTACCCTTAGGGCTTCACATATATGCTATTGGGAATGCATATCTGAAGCTAGATCTGATAATAAGATGGGTGTGATGATGTACAATTAGATCTATGCAAGAAGGGTTGATCCCTTCACTAGATCCTTGGGCTAAAAGCTCACGATCTAGCTCCTCCAATCTCCTCCACTGAAAATAGCTACTAAATGAACAACAACTTCAAAAAACTGCACTGTCAGAGAGGGTGGCTCAATAGCTTGTTGCTAAATATGTCAAATCAGCTACTAGATGATGGAAACAATAGACCCAATGTGAGGAGGTTATCCCTCACAGGATTTCCAGCTGAAATACTGGAAAAATCCTTCCTTCAATAGATCTACAAGACTGGACTACGCAATCCTTGAAAGGTCTGCTGCTACATGGAAGTGAAACCCCAAGGCCTGAATTCCAGATATAGATCTGCTGCTCCTGAAAGGCTGGATCTGAAGAACAAAGTGGTAGGATGAGTCCTCCATTGGTTTCCTAGTTGAATGCTAGAAACAACCTCCTGAATATGGCACCAATGCATGATATGGAATGAAGAACAATCCTCTTTCCAGAGCTACTCAAAGAAAGAGGTGGGAATCCCACTCGAGAACACCCTGCAAACTCTGCTAAACAACCCAAGTTTGCATAGAAATGTTCTTAGAAAAATCTAGATCTAAACAGATCAAGACACGAATAATCCAAATCATGCCTTCCATTGTGCTTTCACCTTCATTATATGCATGAGCCTTCCATAGCCTAGGCCCACTCCAAATCTGCATTGTACATGTGGAAAAAATCTCCATGTTTGACTGTGCTGTTGATTTGGTCAATGTTGACTGAATCAACATGATCCATTTCCTCCATCATGTTCATATGGGGTGATCACCTGTCTATCATGCATGCATTAAATGCATCACTTCCTCCACTATCTTATCATAAGTGATTCATGGTCTTCTTTGAATGCATTATGATCTTAGTTGACCATATCAAAGATCCTAATGATTTTATATTTAAGATGCATGATCTTATTTGACTGATTCATCCTCCATAATCTATCTCATAAGCGAGACATGATCTCCATTAATGGAGTTGCTCCACTACGCCATGATTCTATATCTAGATCTAAAATATCCACATACACACATAAGTGGATTTTATTCATCTTTGAGGTTTGCGGGTCCCTCCACCCTTTTATTTACTTAATTTATTAAGAAAACCAAGGACTCTAATATTCCAAATATGATGTGGAAATTTTGGAATATTACAGTCCCCCCCGAAAAAATGTTGCTTGTCCTGAAGAAACTCAAAAAGTAGATGCAAAGCCATCTATTCCCCTCCAAATGGCATCCACATAAGGAAGTCTTCCTCCATTTGCTGCAATGTGTCATACATGTTGGGTTTCAAAGTTGTCTCTCAAGAGAGCATAGAATGACCTCCAACTGTGTAGTTAGATGCCCCCCTGTCATCATGAAGTACCAAGTGACAACCATATGATGTCCAACATCATTATCAATACATGAGATAGATAAAATAAAGTGGCTCTTCCTACAAAGGAAAATCTCCATCTAACAATACATCTCTTCATCCCATGCTTCATGAATTTTATTGAGCATTGATAAGCTCTCATCCTTAGCCCTGTTGGCCTTGTTGGATCCAAGCATCATTCCAATATCATGCAAAAGAAGAAAAGGAGATATATGGGTAGACAAGGATGTCAAACCATATTCTCCTAATATTAACCACCAGAGTAAGGCCCTTTGCTGCCATCCTCCATCTCCTCCATGTAAGATGGACAAGCCAAACTCCCCCCAAAAGCAACCAAAGCAACAAGAGATATTGATGCTTTCTCTCCTCCTCATGTGCATCATGGAGGAAAAACATACTAATGGACATATGTAATGTCACATAATCCCAATACAAAGAAACACCATCAATGCACATCATGAGAGCATCATGCCAAGATTTACCCAATACAAAACACATAGACATAGGAGATGTCATGTGGTGGCCAATCTCTCTCAAGGGAACCCAAAATGAGCATGCCTTCTTTTGCTGCATTCTATCATTGATATATAAGGCATGAATGAGAAAAATATGAAATATTGGGTGGTAACCATACTCACCCAAGAGCAGCCAGCGTAGCCATGCCTCCTTCTTCATTTTATAACTGTTCTTCAAGGCATGAATCAAAGAAATAGTAGCCTTTGGGTAGTGACAAAATTCTCCCAAGGGCAACCAACGTAGCCAAGCTTGCTGGCCCATGTCATAAATCTAAAAGAGGTCATGCAACCCCTTGCTTATGATCCTCACCCACTCCCCCCAATATGGATGATGAGTGATGTGTTGCATAATCATGGTATCCTCCCTTTGTAGATTACCATATTCCCCAAATTGATGAAGAAATTTTCACTTCATGAAATGTTGAAGTGCACCTCCAATTAGATCTCTTAATGATATTCTCTTTTCACCAATGGCCCTCCAAAACCAATGAAGTTTTGGATCCGCTACAGGTAGAAGTTTCTCTTTGAGCTGTGAGATGCTCATTGAGAAAGGGTCATCTAGAAAGGAAAAAAGGTTTCTCATATCAATATGTCTACCATTTATCATCTTTACCTCCATTTCTTCATGAGTGAAGCTACCTTCAGAATGCTCAAAGAATGATGGGACCTCCTCATCTTCACAGCCACTAAGTGACAATGTTGTAGATCTACACGATAATATATGTGATGTCTCAAATAAAGGCATAAAATTGATCTCATAACCAGTTGTTGTACACAAGATTATGCTCATCCCATTTCCTGAAACTATACACTTCAACTCGAAGGGTTGAATGTAGCTCAACAATGATGAACTTGGATAGTTCTTAACCTCCACCTTTATTAGATCAAGGGTCCTTTGTGCTGTGATATGTTGCTGCTTAAAATTAGCACTATGTTCTAACCCTTGGTTATGCATTGGCCCTAATGGAATGTTCTAATAAGTTTCAATAAGATATACTAAAATAGTATGTGATGAAGGTTCATGCATACTTTGGATCAACTGATGTGTGGGAACCTCTTTATAGAACACAAGAGTTCCTCCAACCAGGACAATAGTGTCTCCAACTGCTGGTAAGAGTGATGGCTACTTTTCTCCAAGTGTACCAACACTGGAATCTTCTTCCACCTCCTCATGCATCTCCTGAATCATACATGGGACTCTATGTGTCAAGAGCTCAAGACTATCTTTCAAAGTTGCAAATGTCTCTTCTCTGGATGCAAGTACTTCTACATCTGGTGGTGAATGTAGTGACTTCTTGTCTAGAGTGACAATATTGACATCCTCCTCCTTGGGAAATGTCACTTTGTGACACATATCTGGTTTTCTCCCATCAAATTCCTTCCTCAACTTTTGAAAGAGATCTGAATATTTAGTCACCTTTGAATGCTCCATGTGACCAAACCACCAATCATTGGCTTCACCTAAAAGATGAAGTGCTGCAATTTGAATAGCCTCTCTTTCAGCTACAGGATGTAGCTTGAAAAATACATCTATCTCTCTCCTCCAAGCCTTAACAGTGCTTGAGGAAGATCCATCAAATGTAGGAAAATGAAATCTATTATGCCTCTTTCTTCTATTACTGCTATAGGATCCTCTTTCTTCTTTGATTTTGAATAATTGTTGGAGAGTTAGCTTCTCCTTGAATTCTCTAGACTGTGCTTTGTACTCTTCAAGGTATAGACTGAGAGTCTCATGAGTCTCAGGTTCATTCCTTTCTTTATTTCTACACCTTTCACCTTCTCCAAAGAAAGTGGGCATAGTGGATCTATGAGGAGATCTAGGATTCTATGGTTTTCTTCTTTGCTGATAGGAAGTGCTTGGACCTTCCTCATCACATATTCTTCTTGGATCTTCTTTCTATCCTTCCTTCTTCATTGGATTGACCTCCTTGGACAAATCTTGCATGGATCTAAAGAAAGGAGTGGCAGAATTATCATCCTCCATGATAGATCTCATCTATCTGCTTCTTCTATTGATGTAAAAGATGAAGTGTCCACAAGTTGAGCCAAAGATCATGCTCTGATACCACTGTAGTATCCCAAATGGGAAAATGCAGTAATACTAAAACACAATATAAGAACTGCATCAAAGTAAAAAATATATCTAAATACACAGCAGAATGCACAGAGATAGCTGAGCCATTTTATTAATTTGGAGGTGAAAAAGAAAGTACAACAGTGCTCAAAATATGAGACACTTAATCCACAAGAGTAGCCTAGAATGACCCCACAATGATATCCCAAGAGGGATTGCATAACTGCTACTCTGCTGGAAGGTATACTATGTTGTCCCTACTGCAAATGTAGGGATTGCAATTTCCTAAAAGATAAAAAGTCAGATCTAGGTAGAATGGGAGCTCCGATGATGCTGAAATTGTAGATCTGGGCTCTATGATGGATTCCCAAGATAACCCAGGAGGGGTTTCTCATATCTGTAAGTCTAAGACAATGTTATCCTTAGGGATTCACATATATGTTGCTGGCAATGCAGATCTGAAGCTAGATCTGATAATAATATGGTTGCAATGACGTACAATCAGATCTATGCAAGAAGGGTTGATCCCTTCACTAGATCCTTGGGCTAAAAGCTCAAGATCTAGCTCCTCCAATATCCTCCACTGAAAATAGCTGCTGAATGAACAACAGCTTCAGAAAATTGCGCTGTCAGAGAGGGAGACTCAATAGCCTGCTGCTAAATATGTCAAATTAACTCCTAGATGATGGAAACAATAGACCCAATGTGAGGAGGTTATCCCTCACAGTATTTCCAGCTGAAATACTGGAAACTTCCTTCCTCCAATATATCAACAAGACTAGACTGCGTAATCCTTGAAGGGACTAATGCTGCATGGAGGTGAAACCCAAGGCCTGAATGTCAGATATAGGTTTGCTGCTCTTGAAAGGCTGGATATGAAGAACAAAGTAGTAGGATGAGTCCACCACTAGTTTCCTAGTTGAATTCTAGAAAAAACCTCCTGAAGATGGCACCAATTCCTGATATGGAATGAAGAACAATCCTCTTTCCAGAGCTACTCAAAGAAATAGGTGGGATTCCCACTTGGGAAAACCCTGCACACTCTGCTAAACAACCCAAGTTTCCATAGAAATTTCCTTAGAAAAATCTAGATCTAAACAAATCAAGAGATGAATAATCCAAATCATGCCTTCCATTTTTCCTTCACCTTCACTATATGCATGAGCCTTCCATAGCCTGGGCCCACTCCAAATCTGCATTGTACATGTGAACAAAGTCTCCATGTTTGACTGCACTATTGATTTGTTCAATGTTGACTGAATCAACATGATCCATGTCCTACATCATATTCATATGGGGTGATCACCTCTCCATCATGCACGCATTAAATGCATCAGTTCCTCCACTATCTTATCATAAGTGCTTAATGATATTCTATGAATGCATTATGATCTCAGTTGACCATATCAAAGATCCTCAAGATTTTTTATTTAAGATGAATGATCTTATCTGACTGATTCATCCCCCATAATCTATCTCATAAGTGAGACATGATCTCCATTAATGGAGCTACTCCACTATGCCATGATTCTAGATCTAGATCTAAAATATCCACATACACACATAAAAGGTGGATTTTATTCATCTTTGAGGTTTGTGGGTCCCTCCACCATTTTATTTACTTAATTTATTATGAAAATCAAGGAATCTAATATTCCAAATATGATGTGGAAATTTGGGAATATTACAACTTCATTGATAAATTTTGTAATCAAATCCCAAGACTTGACTCGGTCCAGGGGTGGTACTTCCAAGGAGGGCAGAGAAGGTTCCCCTTGAATCGTTCCAATATTAATGTGTATAAGCTCTACTTCTTTCAAATCATGGAGACTAGAGGAAGAAAGAGGAATAACCTCCATAATATGATTAGTGGGGAGACATATGAGTTCCAAGTTGACTGGGTGGGGAGGTTTTTCATCAGGGAAGTCATGTGGAACTGGCAGAGGGACGACCCGTATGGGAAAAGGAACCTAGTCATATTCCCTATTGAGAAGGAGTTTTTGAGCAGTCTCAAAAGGTACTAATGGGACTACCAAAGAGGCAATATCTTCCACAATAGGTGTCTTATGATTCTCACTAGCTTGATCAACTCCCATAAGATCAGGTGACACCACCCAAGGATCAAGTGGTTGATGGGGTCCATAGGTGTCTGAAGAAATCATATGAATATGAGCATTAGAATATCATGAAGGAATGTTGGGCAATGGTAATAAGGAAATACCCCAATAAGAGATGATCTTTAAAACAACCCTGAACCAACACTTTGATACTGACTAGGGTTATCTCTCACAAGTGGTACTAAATTAGCCGACATGGAAATTTAGGCCGATGGCATGCAATATTCAATCTCATCAATGGTAATAATATTTCCTTCACGAGGAAAGAAAATAAAAGAGAATACAGACAATACAATTATGATCATGGAATAAAACCAACTATGTCCAAGGAGTAGGTTGTAATCTAAAGAGGTGTCAATGACTTCAACATCGACATATACAAATTTTTCTCCTTGTCAATGGAAAAATTGATAAGAACCCAATTAGGTACAAATTTATGTCCATCAAAGGCTTGAAGAGTAGTGTTGGACATACCGAGTGTTGGACAGTAAAAAACCTTCCATCATTATACTAACATGACACAAGTGGAAGAGTCTTCATTCACCAAAGTTTGATGAATATTCCTATGGAAGACACACACGATAATATGAAAATAAATATAGTGGGAAAGTTGAGGAGAAAATTTTTTAGCATTAAACTCAAATATGCTTGAGTCATATGGATTTAATCCACCAATCGCAGACAACAAGGCCTTGCACTGATGAGGACAAATTTGCAAAACCTCCTGGGAAAACATGGAACAAGGAGTTTGAGCAAGATATTCAATAATAATGTAATGATGAGCATCCCAGGTAGAGGGATTGTGGGTTTCCTTACAAAATATACCCTTTTGGGGGGTAGGGGGGGGGGGGGGGGGTTTATAAACACGTTTCAAAGGCTTATCAAACATCAAAGGTACAGTGTAAGGAGGTGGAGCAGGTGAGTCTTTAGAAGAAGAAATTGACTCATGAATATAATATGACTTAGATCACGTCATCATATTCATGTCTTCTATACACATCAATATAGAGGAACTATTGGTAGGATGGGAAAACGACCCATCTTTTCCCCCTTGAGGAAGTGGAGGAGGCTGGAAAACCATTTGTTGTTGAGGTTGTGTAGGAAATGGGTGAGTTAAAATGACAAGATATTAGGTGGATTGTGGTGGTGCAAGGAGCCTATGAACTTCATCCATTCGAGGAAATTCTTGGTAAGATGTTCACCTTGAAATTTTTTACAGGGGAATTCAATATTTTGATGACATTCACTAGTGCCCCCTCCCTGGTTATGAGTGGTTGGTTGAGAGTCCTAAGAAAATTTGTTTTTCCATTTATTCTTCTTATTATTATTTTTACCACTAGGTTGTTGGTTATTATTAGGAACTATTGACTTCACTGTCAAAATGTCAGTGGAATACTCATAATAGATTGATTTAGTAGAGACAGATGCACTTTCTTGGGCTTGAGATGTAACGATCAAGTGCCTAAGCTGGGAAGGAATTTGGCTCACATAATAGGAAACCAAATCCAATCACACCATCAACATGTGTGCGAGGAGCAGTTTTTTTTGGGTCAATGGAAGGCCTAGGAGAATTAGGAATAAAATTGTATAGTGTTCCTGATTGTTAGTAAATTAGATTGATTTGTTGGGTTGCTGAAATAGCCTACTCCTCAGTAATGGCTCAGAACATAGACACACCCTTGGAAATTCATGGTCTTAGAGATCGAATGAACAATTTTCGTAAATATCATCAAGAACCTTGGTCCTAACCAGCCTCTTGAGATGACACCACTTGTGGATATGGTCAGAATTCAAGGTGGCATCATCTTGTTAGAAGATTGAAAAGAGCTCAGAATCGATATCATACCTTGTGGGAAGATGAAAATGTTTTAAGAATGTATGAGCTAAAGAGGAAAACTCACTGTAGGATGTTATATCCAATTCAATGTACCATTTTGCGACATCCCGGTTAAGGTATGTTGGAACAAGCGAATATTAATAGAATAATCCATGAGGGAGTTGGATGAACACCATAAATGATACATAGTGATATGGGTGGACAAATTATCTCCAAGATTTCCGTAAAATTTTAGAATTTTGGAAGGTAGTTTGGCAGGCATAGGTGGCGACCACAGATCATATCTCATGTGGTCTTAAGTCAACTTAGCTAATTATGGTAAATCAAGAGAAGATAAAAATGGATTATGAATTTGGCTAAATGGATCATAAATAAGAGAAGCCCCTGACCAACCTTACGGTCCCCCCATATAGTGATTATGATGCATGGATTGCTAGTGAAAGTATTGGTCCACCCAGGCATATGACTATTGCAAGCTAGAATTATTCATGAAAGGATTCAACCCCCTAGGGTACATGAACCCAAAGACAAAAGGGACCCTAAGAAAATGACTTCTCACAAGGTTGTATCAAGGAGGATAAGATGGACCAACTTGTGAAGTAGGACCGACAAAAGGAGAATAATTGAAATCAGTTATGGCACTAACACCAAGGTTGCATCTAGGTAAAATAGCCCCTCCAGGAAAAGTATTGGTAGGTGGAATCCTTCCAAACAATGAACTATACCAGGCTTGTGACATGCTAGAAGAAAATTTTCACCCAGGCTAACTAGGAACGATTGATGATCGCCCACACATATTTTCAAAAGTAACTACACCTAACTAAGAAACAAGAATTGTTGGCTGAGAAAAACTCAGTGAAAAGACTCCTAACCCTATGGGCTAAATAGGAGGAATGACCATGGTTGATGTAGAATATGGAGTAGGCATGGAAAAATACAGGATATTTGTAGGATTTATAGAGGACACTGGTGGGATGCACCAAGAAGATGTGAGAGGTGTATACATAGGAGTAGGTATGACCCCACTAAGAGGCACTAATGATGACATGATAAATGAAACTGCCGATAGAGAAGGTAAAGAGGTCTCAAAATCTACCATAAGAGAATAAATTTACAATGGTAAAAAGGTATAAGTTGGTGTGGAACCACCAAGGTTCAACCACAACAACTCAGGTCCTAGTGGATCGCTCAAAGGGGGATTGGTAGGAGCAGTGGAATCGTAATATTCCCAAATGGGAAAAGTAGGAATATAGAACAAAATTTCTTGAAATAGTAGTGTAAACATCACATCAATAATGGAGACCAATATGGAGCTTCTTTATTAACCATAACAACAGAAAAATTATACCATACAACGAGGAACAAACCATACAACAATAACTAGTAAGCCTCCAATAGATAAATCCCCTCAAAATGAGGTGCTGCTACTATATCAAAATGCCGAAACACTGTTACAGCACAGTCATAGGTGCATTTCTACAACAAATGAACATAAAAAAGATGAATGGCTAATATATGCCTCAAAATATACAACAAATGAAGATCTAGGCTCTATACAACCTCTAACAAAGAACCTAAGAGGGTTTTCAAAAGTACACCGATATACATGAAATGAAACCAAGCCCTAGGGATGAATATTCACTGCAACAATATAGCTAGAAATATGTGTCTGATATGATATGAAAAATAATTTAGCCTCCTCCAATAGACTCTCTAGATGAAAGGTTGATCCCTTCTCTAGAAAACCTTCTCCACAAATGGTGTACTGAAACCACCCATACAACTCCTCCCTAAAATAATGCAGTCCAAGATAGAAACTATGTTGTAGGCACAAATGATAGTGTGGCTTGATTCCAAATGTTTTAATAAGGCTCAATGGAAATCCTCACTAGCCTCCCAATGGAAGGAAACCTTCCTCCACTGAAAAACATATCAGAAATCACCCGAATGTATTTTCCACTGCTGCACCCTGCAACTCCAGCACATCTCTCAATAGAAACTGTGATGTAGATTAATATGGAGCTTGGCCTGATGTATGAATGTGGAAATATAGTGAAAATACTCTTCCTGAGTGGACACTATAATTTCCCCAAGCATAGAGGTGGGATTCCTGCTAGGGAACACCCTGTGCTAAACAACAATGCAATCTTAGCTAAACATCTGAAGAGAGAAACAAGTCTAAAAAGACCATAAAATCCAAAATATCAAAACATAGCATAATCATATATGGCTGCCATCCTCTTCCTTATATAAGTGGTGAGCTTCCTCACCCTTGGCCCCACTCATTAAAGCCAGTATCTCCATGCATGAGATCTCCCTCCAAAACTGCGTTGTACCTTAATAAATGTCCACTCCTCCATAACATCGCTGTTGATTTGGTCAAATTTGACCCAGTCTTCATGCTCCAGCCCTTTTTCACACATAAGGGTACATAATTAAGCTACTAAGATGTCCTCCTTTCACATTAGGAGTGGCTTTATTCCTATTAAGGAGATTTATGGGTCTCCATACCCTCTTATTCATTAAACAAAGGAGCAAAAGCAAAAATTAATATTCCAACTAGCTCATGGCGAATTGGGAATATTACAGTCCTCCCCTCCCAATTGTTGCTTGTCCTCAAGCAACTGTAAAGGTGAGTGCTGCAACTCTTCTCCTCTTTCCTTGATGACACCTCCATGTGATAATCTCTCCTCATATATCAAGTGTCTCCCAATCAATCCCTCCATGACATGCTCCTCCCGAGCTCTCATGAGATGAATCATACTACAAGGAAGCAAAAGACCCAATGAAGCAATCATGGTTTTCCCAATGTTCTCCTTGTAACATGAAGCATAAGAAACATGGATAAAATATCTCCCGAAGGACACATCTAATCCTTCCATCCTCCCTCCAATCATTCCCATAAAAATAATAAGGACATCATCAATGTATGGGATCAAAGCCAATGATACAAAAACATCCATATGCAACAATGGAGGTGGATCATAGTCCCACATTTGGAACCAGCGCAATATATCTCCTGAATGCGTCAGTTAATGATATGGTAAGTGGTTTCCCCAACACTTACTTGTTTCGATATTCTTCTCAAATTTTTTGAGAAGGTGAGTAATGTTTTGTGCCTTTGGAGTGCACCCTGAATGGTAAATCATCTCCCAATATCCTCCTAGGGAGTGGCCATGCTCAACACTGTTTATGGCCCAAAGTTTACCATGAAGTTTATAAGGAATAATTCTCCCACTTGGAGCAATGGCCTACACATATATGGTAAAGGAATGAAAATAATCATCAAGTAAATCATTATGCATATAAACATAATCCTTACCATAAACCCTACTCATACCAATGGAGTGGCTCATAGATAGATCCCCTCTCATTCCCATAGAGGAAAGGGGTGGCTGTGATAACTCCATCAAAGAGTTATGTATCTCCTTCATCTCGACATGATCCATGGATATCCTCAAATTTTGATATATCTCCTCTTCAAAGCCTTCCCAAGTATATCCCTCCATGATAGTATGGTATGCTCTCATGGAATAAGTATGGCTGAAGAGAAAATCTTCATGTGATGCATGTAGTAGCTTCTCCTAGAGCTTGGAAGCTCTAAATAAGAATATCCTACCATGATAGTAGATGACCTCATCTCTGACTGAATACCCTTCTTCTTGTAGTTGGTCATCAAGCATCATACAAGTAAAAATATCCTTGGAATAATCCACCAACGGATGGGATTTCCAATATGGATCTATCCTAAAAAGTGACAACACTAATGATTTATCATATAAAAGATTTTTCATGTGGCTGCTCCCTTATTTGACATATCCTATGCCAAATTTACATACTAGAAGGCTGCTATCCTCCCTCTGTTGCTCCTTTCTTAGTGCAAGATCTGAGGTGAGAGTGGGTAATGATGATATTGGGAGAATGTCTCCCTCCTCCTTGAGTCTACCCAAGGCTCTCAGTGTTGTACCATGACCTCCCAATGTTCCCACTCCTCTTGGATCTATGAGTTGTGCAACATGTTGTGAGACATTTCTCACCAACTCCTAATCAGGTGCCCTCCCAGGTGGTTTGCCACAAAATAATAATGTCTCGTGGGCCAAAGTCCTATGCATAATAGATGGGACTGTTAGGTCCTTGCTTCCACTTCACAAATACATATGTGTTTTATGTGTGGAAGTTTTTTGTGAGGGATATGTGTGCATGCCTCTAATTATCTGACTTTTTCCACTCTTTCTATCCACCAATTCCATCTGCAAAGTCTCCCAATCCGTGGTGACATTCCCCAAAGTAATCAACCACTGCACACCCAATACCACATTGGTGTTAGGTATGTCAACCAAAAAGAAGTGATCAGTCAATGTATATGTCCCCATGGTGATAGATAAATATGGAACATAATGAATGCACTACATAGTCCTAGCTCCTGGGACCAAAACAGAAAATCCCTCAAAATCAACAGTGGGTATTTCCCTCCTTTGCACTAGTTGGGCATCAATAAATTTGTGGGTATCCCCACTGTCAATCAAAGATGAAACCCTATGATCCAAGATGTAACCTCAAACCCTCAAGGTCAACTACTTGGGTACTCCTCTAAATGACGCAAGGGCCCCTAAAATTGGAGAAAATGATGCATTCCCACCTCCTGGTGGTGGTGGATCATCTCCTCCTATTCCAATGTTGTGACCCCCTTCTGGTTCTTCTTCCTCTTCCTCCTCATCATCGAGAAGACCTATATATAGTGTTCCTTAACTGTTTCACATCTATGTCTAGGTGCCCATGAGTATTGGAATGTGAATCAAAGCATCCTTCTCCTCAAATATATTCGGATATCATCACTAAGAGGTACTTTGTTTTAGCTCTCTTTTAAAAAAGGAGCCTTCTCATATTTTCCCTTTCATGGAAAAGTGGGTTTTTTCTGAAATTCTACCTTTTCTTTTGGAAAGGCATCTTGTAGCTCTCTAGCCCTTTCAATGGCATCTTGAAGGGTAGTGGGCTTGGTAGATTTAACCAACCCATGAAGAGGTTATGCTAGCCCATCAATGAACATATATACATTCCTTGCTACAGATAAATCAGGAACCATAATAGAAAGTTTTAGAAATTCAGAAATATAAGTTTCTAGATTACCTTATTGTTTGAGCTTTGTTAGCACCATGAAAGGTGCCTCTAGGTCTCTCCGATCAAACCTATCCACCAACCTCCTTGTGAAATTTGAATATGCAATCACATTGGCATGAACCAATGTAGACAAGCCATGAAACCACCAATCATGTGCTTCACCCTCAAGCTGCGGTCCTACTATTTTGATGGCCTCCATCTCCGGTACTTGGTTCAGTTGGAAGTAGATGTCTAACTTCTCTACCAATGATTTGGCAGTGCATTTAGATTACCCATCAAAGTTGGGTAATAAAAATCTGGCTATATTCTGGTGTAGATCATGATTCTATATGAATCCTCCACCTCTATTGTGATGTCGGGGTATCCTATTATCCTTTATCTAAAAAAATTATTTAAAACTCAAACAATCCTTGAATCTCTAAGATTGAGACTCATACTCCATGAAATATTCTTTAAGAGTTTCTTGTTCTTGAAACCCTCCATTTCCCACTACTAAGAATGTAGGCATTGCAGAGTGCTGGGAAGCTTGCTTCTTCACTAGTTGATCAATCCAGTGATGAGAAATGACAGAGCCTTCACCATGTATAAACCCTTTAGGGGATTACTTATGTCTATCCATCCTCATCTCCTTTATTTATCTAGAAATTTCTTGCATATTTCGAAGAATAAGCTTTAAATACTCCTCCTCATCTCCTTTAGATAAAGGGGTTTTACCCTTGTCTTCCTTATCATCGATATAATCATAATTCTGGTTTCTCCTTTTGAGATACCTCTTCTCTCTATATGTGAGAGGGTATCCTTCTTCTAATGAAATATTGGCTTAAGATGCATAGGCTGAGCCAAGATTATGCTCCGATACCACTGTAATATTCCCAAATGGGAAAAGCAGGAATATAGAAGAAAATTACTTGAAATAGCAGTGTAAAGATCACATAAATAAAGGAGACCAATATGGAGCTTCTTTATTAACCATAAAAACAGCCAAATGATACCATACAATGAGGAAAAAACCATACAACATTAACTAATAAGCCTCCAACAAATATATCCCCTCAAAATGAGGTGTTGTTACTATATCAAAATGTCGGAAGACTACTACAATGCAGCCATAGGTGCACTGCTACAAAAAATGAACATAAAAAAGATGAATGGCTGATATATGCCTCATAATATACAAAAAATGAATATCTAGGCTCTATACAACCTCCAAAAAAGAACCCCAGAGGGTTTTCAGAAATACACCAATATACATGAAATGATCCCATGCCCTAGGGATGAATATTCACTACAACAATGTAACTAGAAAGATGTGGTTGATATGATATGACAAATAATGTAGCCTCCTCCAATAGAATCTCTAAATGAAAGGCTTATCCCTTCTCTAGAAAACCTTCTCCCCAAATGGTGTAATGAAACCACCCCTGCAACTCCTCCCTAAAATAACGTTGTCTAAGACAAAAAATTCATTGTAAGGGAAAATTATAGTGTGGCCTGATGCAAAATGATAAAATAAGGCTCAATGGCCTTCCTCACTAGCCTCCCAATGGAAGGAAACGTTCCTTCACTGAAAAACATATCAGAAATCACCCGAATGTATTATCCACTGCTGCACCCCACAACTCCAACACATCTCTCAATAGAAATTGTGTTGTAGATTAAGATGGAGCTTGGCTTGATACCTGAACATGGAAATATAGTACAAATACTCTTCCTAACTGGACACTAGAAGTTACCCACGGATAGAGGTGGGATTCACACTTGTGAACACCCTGTGCTAGATAGCACTGCAATCTTAGCTAAACAACTAAAGAGAGAAACAAGTCTAAATAGACCATAAAATCCAAAATATCAAAACATAACATAATCATCTATGGCTAACATCCTCTTCCTTATATAAGTGGTGATCTTCCTCACCCTTTTCCCCACTCATTAAAGCCACTATCTCCATGCATGAGATCTCCCTCCAAAACTGAGGTGTCCCTCAATAAATGTCCACTCCTCCATAACAACGTTGTTGACTTGGTCAAAGTTGACGCAGTCTTCATGCTCCAACCCTTTTTCACACACAAGGGTGCTTAATTAAGCTTCTAATATGTCCTCCTTTCACATTAGGAGTGGTTTTATTCCTATTAAGGAGATTTATGGGTCTCCATACCCTCTTATTCATTAAAGAAAGAAGCAAAAGAAAAAATTGATATTCCAACTAGCTCATGGCTAATTGGGAATATTACAGGAATTGTCTTCCAAATTTTCAATAGAAATCATATCACTACCATAAGGACTAGGTATATATTCCAATACTAATTTTTAGTCTAAGTCTTCAACACCAAAAGGCACTCTCCATGCAGGGATTAACAAGGCCACCTCGTTCAGGAGGAAAAATGTGAAGACAACGTGACTGACGGTGAATAAATTTAGCGAAGGTGAAAAATTATAAATTATCACAATTATGTTGTGAAGACACCCTAAGGAAAAAAATACTGACTCATGCAAAAAAACACATTCTATAAATTTCCTAAATGATAGCCCACAAAAATTAAAATAAAAAGAAGCTGGTGCTGGAACAGTTATCCTAGCGACCTGCTTCCCAACCCTTTTAGCTACGAACTCAGTCTAAGTTCTCTCACAAGTCATGGAAAATCCCCAAACATGGCTGAGAGAGTATGAATACTATTTTTCCTAGGTATAAATAAGATGACCCCAACCTTGCACCTATCTATGAGCCCTAAAATATAGGCCACTATGGTTACCACCAACAATAACATGATTTGGGGGGACAGTTGCAGGAAAAATCCATAGTTAAGGGTAGGAGAATTAGCCCAAAGAGACAATACCAAAACACCCTTAAGAGTTGCCTCCCAAGTGGTCCCCGCGTGCTACAACAAAATGAAAATAACACCATTTATATGTGTTAGCTCCCCGTAATTTTCTAGATTGATTGAGATACAAATGGACAGGGGTAACATCAAACCAAGCTTTAGAATCCAAGGACCTAGCCTTCTTGGATTTGGAGAGGGATCTCTCTAGTAGGTGCAAAGATGTGAAACTTGTTTGCTGATTAGGGTTGATTTTAGGCTAGATGTTAAGTGTAGGGTATTTTGATTATTTTTGGTTGGGTATGATGCTCAGACAAGTTTAGATAGAAAACAAGGAAGTTTTTTTTAAGTCATTGGGCAATGGAGTCTAACAAGGTCATGGTAAGTTCATCAATGTTTTTAAGAGTATTTGCAGGGCAATTTTAACTTGGTTGGTGGGTCTTTGAGGTTGTGGTGGATGATGAGATGAACATTAAGCTTGAGAATAAAAGCTAGTGAAGGGCAGAACTGAATCCTTAATAACTTTTAGACTAAGGGAGTTAGAAAAATCATAAGCATGGAAAGAGAATCAAAGGTGAAATCTAATCCATTTGATTTCAAAATGAACACAGATTATTATCCAAGACAAACATTCAAATGAAATTATAGAAAGGCAAGAAACTTATTTAACTTTCATATATTTCATTATCAAGAGCATAAAACATTTAAGATGCACAAATAACTATAATCATAGAAGGAGTAGACAACCCTGAACATCTAGGATTACAGCTATGAAAGGTTCTTCGAAACAACCAGCTAAGTAAATGCAAAGAGCATGATTTAAACAGACTTATTTGACAAACCTAGGCAAAGCTGCTTTAAAGAGATGATTCCAAGAACAAAGTATTTTAGTGGAAAAAATATGCAGGGCTAACCATAAATCATATTTGACACTAACTTATCTAAACCATTCAAGAAATGGACAAGCTAAGAACTTCTTAGAGAGCAAGAGATGGATTCCCTAACATATCTCAGCAAAAGAAAACATTGAGGCAGTGAAGGACAAACAGACTTAAGGTGCCATTAGAAAACATTTATTAATCTAAATTCTTTGTTCTACTGCAATGGAGCAAGATGGAAAACATAATGGAAAACTAGAAAACATAAACAAGAGAAAAATTCACCATCAACCAGGCCTATGGATCCTGCAACCAGTCATCCATCATCAGTAAACAAATCAAGGCATGCATGAGCTCCAAGACATCAAATTATCATCAAAGGCTCCAAGAGACTATGTATTGCTTCAGCATAAGCTATCAAAATCCAACTAATATATGATAACCTCAGGCTCTATTTATGGAGCAGTTGAGAAGGTGGGAAACCCTAAGAGGCTTCCGAGTACCCTTATCTAATCATAAATGCCATAAATGTGCTTAATGACCATGCAAGGCCCAAGACACATAATAGATTAGATAATAAATGAAAAACATCAGAAAATAACTCCCTAATCAAATCAGGAGTGATTTTTCCAAGAAAATATTAAGAAACTCCTTTTCCATCAATCCATGTGTTTTGTTGACTTTTTTGGCAAAAGGCTGCTCCTGTGCGTAACACCTTTTCAACAAAAAATAGTGTCTATTGTAGATGAGTTTCAGACCCCTTCTTGGCATCGGATTTGGCCTCGTGATGGCTCGTTGGAAATATTAATGAGTATAATTTCAAAAAATACTTTATTTGTGCTGAATGGATGCCATTTACCTACTAAAAAATTAAATATCCCAACACTGCTCTGTGCGTAACCCCTGCTCTGAAAAAGAGGCAGAAAGGTCAAATTTGAGGTGTTTTTCGACCTTTTGAAGGGGTAAAAATGCTCCAATTGATCTAAAATTTTATGGGTAGACTTTTAGTGATGTGAAAAACCCAAAAATTTAAACTTTTAGAGCTTAAGGTGCACCACTTTTATGCGTAACACCTAGGGTGTTGTGCTCCTAGGGGTCAAAATTTGGAAAAAACAAAATTTTGTCCAAATTGCCTCAAAATTCGTGGAGAGGTCCCTCAAGAGGTTTGAGAAACCTGTGGAAAATCTCAAGCCATGTCTTTAAGTTTTTCTTGGTCTTTACCTTCTTTGAGTGCTCAAATTTCAATGACTCTTCACTGATTTCTTCATTGTTACTTTGGTCTTCTTTTTGAGTTACTTGCTGCACTTTCTTCAATATCCTTTTGCTTTCATCTTGATCTTCATTTAAAAACTCTTTTCTATACTTGGGAGTGATTTATTGTTGTCGACCCTATCTCTCTCTTTTCTCATATTCATCACTATCTTTCCTTTCAAGGTTGCCATGTCCATCTGCTTCCTCATTACCTTCTTGGTATTCTTCATCATACTTTGTTTCTGCCCTACTATATTCTTTATCTTTGTTGTTGTTTGTTTGTTCTTCATGGCTACTTCCATCATCTTCATTAGTGCTCAAACTCATAACTTTTGTCCCACTTTTATCTTTTTCTCACTCAGGCTTTCAAACTGGTCATCACTTTCTTCTCTTGCTCCTATTTGGCTCTATCCTTCAATAAGGTACTCTTTTCGTCAATTTCCTACACTATAATTTTGAATTTCTTGATCATTTATAAGTTGATTTTTGTCATGACAGTCATCATTATCCCTTTAGCTGCTTTGTTCACCATTGATCTTGTCATTTGTGCTATGGCCTTGATCAATGCCTTCTTCTTCTAACTCTACTTCAACCTCACTATCTTTTTCCTCTTCATTTTCATTTGTTTACTCCTCATTAGAGCTATTTTTAGCCTCTTGTTGTTCTTTTAACTTTGCATCTAACCTACTGATTTCTTCTTTGGACATGGTGGTGGTTTCAAGATAAAAGGAGCCTGAGCTTTGGTGAGGAATTTTCAGTTTGGGAGGGAAAATGAGTGATGTGAGGGAAAACCTTGGCAAATGGGGGCAACGTGAAAAGTCAAGGAGGGCTCTAGAGTTTGGAAGCAATTTTTCTATTCATGAATGTCTTTACAACCTATAATAAGCTCTCAAGTTGGAAAACCCTATCCTAGGAGTTTAACAAATTGATCTTTCATGGAGATTTGGGTTTGGTCATTTTGAGTTTTGAATGTATTCCTTTTTTATGAAAATATTTCTTGCAAGGTGAGGAAGAGAATTATCAACCTCTTTTGACCGAAGCTATAGCTTTGGAGGTAAGAATTTTGAGTTTTTGGGCCTTTTTGAGCAAATTGGGTGATAGGATGTCTGTGCGTAACACTAGCCTATTTGTGTAACACTGGGTCCTGGGTGCGTAAAATATTGTTATTTAACACTACAACCACCCATCCTGTGCGTAACACTGAGAACCAGGTGCATAATAGTGACCCATGATCATAACAGACAGTTTGTAGGCGCTCTGATGTGTCTGTGCGTAACGCCTAATTTGAAGAGGGAATTTGGAGGCCTTCCCAGTGTCGCAATTAGGCCCTTGATAGCTCATTGGAAATATGGTTAAGTCTAATTTCCAAAACTTAATTTTTTTTCCATTTTGTGTCCATTTCCCTATCCAAAAACGGATTTTCCCAACACTGGTCAAAAGTAGTGAAATTTTGGTGCAAAAATGAAGAGTGCTGGTGCAGACAACTTTTGGATGCCTTCCTTAATTCCAAATTGATATCATGATAGATTATTGGAAATATATTCTAGTATAGTTGTCATTTGACTCATCAAGCAACTCAGTTGGGTATTCCAGCTGTGAGAAAACCTGATTTTCCCAAGGTCACTCCAGCAGTGCAGAAATTCTCCCATGACCCCTGTATTTTTAACATTTCTCAAAAACCATGATACCTGTGTAAAAAATGAAGGAGGTTTCTATTATTGGGCATATTATGGAAAAAAAAATCTCTCACGTTTGTCAATTTCATCTCTTTTTGGTCAGAAACACAGTTTGAAGCAAAACTAGCCCTAGGCGTGACACATGGCTTGTCTCTTGGAATGAATTCTTTGTAAAATGATGGAGGCATGATGCTTATGAGCTAGTATGGAAGTATGTTTTCTGAAATGGTATATCAAATGAATCCTTTTCTCTTGTGCCTCATTTTCATATCCAACCCTAGCTTAGTTGGAAGAGGAAATTAGGGTTTGTTGTGGGGATTTAGGACCGCCTTGCAGAGGGAGTGGAATGAAGGGGTTAAGGGTTGTCTAAATTCTTGGGGAAATTTTGGGGGATAAGGATAGATGTTAGGGAGTAGGGGAAAGTGGAATTTCAAGGATTTAGTGAGGGGAAGGGGTCCAAAAGGTCAACACACAGGCCTAGTCTAAAAAAGGCGTCAAATTGTAGCAATAGACTAGGCTTTGTAGAAAAATGATGATTTTGAGGGATAGGAGTGATGGGGAGTGTTTTTGAAGGTATATTAAGGATAGGAGGAGGTGTAAGAGCATCAATATACAAGCCATGTGGATTATTTAATCATGGAGGTCATGAAACCAAGAAAAATGCCTTCAAAAACCCTAGTTTTCATGTCTCCCTTGCTGCATGATGCCATCATTGAGTAGCAGACCTCTTACCTTACCAATTTATTCTGCTGGTTGGACTCTTATTACTTCTAAAAAAGTCTCAAGGTAGCCCATTACCTTATGTGTAGACTTTTGATGGTGAATGGTAATCCTTTTGGAGATGATGACCTTGAAAAACATAAAACCCTAATTGACCTAGTGAGGATTATTTGACCTCTCTTGGACTGAAAATTGGTTTGGAATATTCAAGTGTAAAAACAGAGTATTGAAAAAGTGGTGTATTGAATATTGAAAATCTAATATACTCAATTCATCTAAAGAGTCTACAGAGATAGTTTAGGGACCATCAATGCTTGAGGGACTTGGGGATCATGGGCGTGAATTAAGCTTGTAGGATACCCTAGGTGGCAAATGGAGTTATGGGCAAGGAAAAAATAGAGTGATGAGGTTATAGGTGGGAAAATAGGATGAATATGAGTGGCATAATCCCATGAGGGTTTTTTATAAGTGGTAGGTTGAACATGGAGTGACAAAATAGTAGAATAGTGAGAAATTGCTCTAAGGATAATGAAGGCAGTGAGATTTCTAAAACTCACAATATTTAGGAATTTTGTTTTTAGAAATATAGAGCCAATCTATAGTCATCTACAGATAGTAAAAATTATGGATGAATAACAGTGGCTCCACTTGGGGAGGGAAGCTCCTTACTTGCACTTTGCAGATCTTTCTTTCTTCATTTTATGATGTTCTTTTGAAGCTATGATCTCAAAATCTGAAAAGACATGTTTGCTTCAATCTCTTTCCTACCTACCCATCTTACTTGGCCTAACATTTTTTCTTCACTTGGATGCACTTGGATTTGCAAACCCTCGACATTTTTATTTTTGAAAACACAAATAAAACTATCTAATTGTAGCCTTATTTCTTCCAAGAGTTCAGATTAGGGTAATGAAATCTCTTATTCTCTACCTAGTCTAATCATTTTTCAAGATTAAGCTATTTGACAAACTTCATTCTCTAAGCTATAGACATGAAATTGAAAGCATGGTTTAAATCAGGATTAGGAAATATGACTTACCATGAGTTGTGGCATAAGAATAAGTGGCACACAAGCATTATTTTGCATAAAAGTAAAAATAGAAAGATAAGGGTTGTGATCTATCATTTTTTATATATCCTGATCTTCCTCTTTGGTTCTGTTTTGAGCATGTGGAACCAGTATCTTTCATTCCCTAATCTATCCCTTTTTTACAAGTCAAGTTTGAATGATTTGACAAGCTCTCTTTCACTAACTTATCGGCAATAAATTGAAAACATGTTTAGCCATGATAAGGCTAGATGGCTGAACAAGAATTTTTGGCACAAGTAGTGGCATTTAGGCTTGCACACTTTCAGCATCACTATTTTTTGGGTATGGGGCTGTACCACTTTTCAAATCTACCCTCTTTTTCTACCTTTCTTTGTTTATGTGTTTTTTTCATTTTTTCCAAACAATCTAGAACTAAAAAGATGCTCACAAGGCTGAGATTATTTTCCATATCTATCTATATATCCTAATCTAACCTATACATAATATACATTCATTTGGTGAAATATATTTTCCAACATAGCCAATCAAGCAGATGATTCCATGAGGAATTTTGTTTCAACTCTTTGAGAGTGCTGAAGAAAAAAAAATTCCACTTCCACCTTACTTGTTTTCAAACAGTAGTGCCTAAAATTTTTCTCAGACTTTGCAACAAACTGTTCTTTGCAAAACACACTCCTCCTTTAGATTTCTCAAGGAAAACAACAAATGGATCTTGGAATAATACATGAGCTAGAGGATTTGAGACATAAGCTCCATTCAGGACTACTCTTTCCTCCACTTGGCTATGCTTGGTACTCTTTTGGGAAAGAAACTCCACTTCTTCCTCATGATCATATGAACTGGTAGATTCATCATATGTGGCAATGTTATCCTCTAAAAAACCTGATGTGCTTTGATAGAGTGGGCTAAAATCTGTGTGAAGGCCATCATATTGATGAGCAGGAGCACTCTTTGGCAATAGATCTTATTGAGAAAGAAGTGCATCAACTCTTATGTGATTGTGAATTTCCAAACCTTCATCTACAATTTGAAATTCAATGGGACTTGGTGGCTGCAAATCTGAAGCTGAATAGGATTCCGTGTCCCAAATGACTCCATCAACCATTTCAGGAAAAGGTTCTTCACTTACAACTTTCTCAAGAAGTTCTTTTTCTTCTCCAATTTAAACATAAAAAATGAAAGACTGTGGATTCCCAATCACATGAAAGTTATTTATGATGGGCTAATATGAAGTAAAAAAAAGGGTCAAAGATCCTTCACTTGCTTCTAAACTTTCAAGGCTTCCCTCATCAGTGGCATAGATGGCATGAATTGGCTTATTACTTTTTAAAAGTTGATGAAAATGATCTTCCTCCCACAAACTAATTATTGATTTCTCTGCAGGGTAAGTTTATATTTGGAGGATATCATCATCAGATTGATAAAAATTTGGAAACTCATCAAAATAAGTAGTGTCACCAATCAAACATATTGGATTATAGTTTGTTCTTCTTTGAATTGATCTACAAATTCACTTTCTGATTTATGGTAGATGGAATTAGTAGGAGAAAAAATAGAAATGTTTCATTCATATGAAGGTTTAGAGGCTGGCTGAATGTTTAACATCTGATTTATTTCCTCTTTAGTCAAAAGAGGAGGCATTTTTATCTTTCTTTAGATGGAAGTACAAAAGTTCTCTTTTTCCTGTGAAGGTTGATTTTGAGGTTGAATGTTTTCTTGAGCATCACCTAGAAGAGGTGGTGAATCATCACTTGTGCCTTCATAGAGACCTTGTGGGTTTTCTTCTATAACTTGATTGATTTCTTCCTCAACTAACTCATATAGGTTGTCATGATAGTTATCTTGAGAATGAAATTCATGAATGGATATTAAGAGGTCTTCAGGATGCAAATTTTCCAAATCTTCATCACTATCTATAAGGTACTGTATGATATCATGAGATTAATCACAAAAATTTTCAGCCAATGATAAAGATGGGGAATTTTGTTTATAGATTCTCATAAAATGCCTTGTGTATATATTTTAAGGAAAACAAGCTACCAAGTCTTAGACTCTCATACCATTCCCTTGCCTTCCTTTCTAATGTTAGCATGGAAATCTTCATAAGGCAGTCTTCATGCCATTCAGTTTTTAACCCCCATACATGGACTGAAACTTGATGAGGTGTAACAAAGGGTCATAAGACTTTTCATCTTGAAACCTAGGGAGGTTTTTGTCCCAATCTATCAAAGGCAATCTGTGTGGGAACACAAGGATGTGATCTCTATTCATTCGAGCATATCTCCTTTGTATCCTTGGATCCATGTTTGTAAATCAAAAAGGGTCACTGAATATTTTCAACCAGTCTTAGAGTTCTCTACCAGTGGAGTCTTTAGGTCTATTGAGATTTGAAAAGTCGCCAAGTGGAAAGTTTCAACATTGTTGTCCACCATCAACATGATTTGGATTGCTTAATTCATTCCCAGGGGAGTTTATGAGAACTAGTGGGGACAACAGGTTTACTGAAGACCAGTGGAGTCGCCAGGTGGATGATGTTTAGTGTTTCTTGTTGTCCACCATCAACAACTAAATACCAATCTAAGGATGTTTGTGAGTTTTCTGAGATCTAAGGAATACTTAGTTTGTCACTAAATCATAATGTCCCACCGTGATCGCCATTATGTTAGCTCTCTATAATTTTCTAGACTGGTTGAGATACAAATGGACAGGGGTAACATCAAACCAAGCTTTGGAATCCAAGGACCTAGCCTTCCAGGATTTGGAGAGGGATCTCTCTAGTAGGTGCAAAGATGTGAAACTTGTTTGCTGATTAGGGTTGATTTTAGGCTAGATGTTAAGTGCAGGGTATTTTGATTGTTTTTGGTTGGGTATGATGCTCAGATAGGTTTAGATAGAAAACATAAAAGTTTTTTTTAATTCATTGGGAAATGGAGTCTAACAAGGTCATGATAAGTTCATCAATGTTTTTAAGAGTATTTGCAGGGAAATTTTAACTTGGTTGGTGGGTCTTTGAGGTTGTGGTGGATGATGAGATGAACATTAAGCTTGAGAATAAAAGCTAGTGCAGGGTAGAACTGAATCCTTAATAAATTTTAGACTAAGGGATTTAGAAAAATCATAAGCATGGAAAGAGAATCAAAGGCATAAGTGAAACCTAATCCATTTTATTTCAAACTGAGCACAGATGATTATCCAAGACAAACATTCAAATGAAATTATAGAAAGGCAAGAAACTTATTGAACTTTCATAGATTTCACTATCAAGAGCAGAAAACATTTAAGATGCACAAATATATATAATCATAGAATGACTAGACAACCATGAACATATAGGATTACAACTATGAAAGGTTATTTGAAACAACCAGCTAAGTAAGTGAATAGAGCATGATTTAAACAAACTTCTTTGACAAACCTAGGCAAAGCTACTTTAAAGAGATGATTCCAAGAACAGATTATTTCAGTGGAAAAAATATGCAGGGATAACCATAAATCATATTTGACACTAACTGATCTAAGTCATTCAAGAAATGGAAAAGCTAAGAACTTCTTAGAGAGCAAGAGATGGATTCCCTAACATATCTCAGCGGAAGAAAACGTTGAGGTAGTGAAGGACAAACAAACTTAAGGTGCCATTAGAAAACATTTCTTAATCTAAATTCTTTGTCCTAATACAATAGAGCAAGATGGAAAACATAATGGAAAACTAGAAAACATAAACAAGAGAAAACTTCACCATCATCCAGGCCTATGGATCTTGCAAACAGTCCTCCACCATCAGTAAACAAATCAAGGCATCCATGAGCTCCAAGACGTCAAATTCTCATCAAAGGATCCAAGAGACTATGTATTGCTTCAGAATAAGCTATCAAAATCCAACTAACACATGAGAACCTCAGGCTCTAATTATGGAGGAACTGAGGAGGTGGGAAACCCTAAGAGGCTTCCATAAACCCTAATCTAACCATAAATTCCATAAATGTGCTTAATGACCATGCAAGGCCCAGATAATAAATGAAAAACATCAAAACATAACTCCCTAATAAAATCTAGAATTATTTTTCCAAGAAAATATTAAAAAACTCTTTTGCCATCAATCCGTGTGTTTTGTTGACTTTTTTGGCAAAAGGCTACTCCTGTGCGTAACACCTTTTCAGCAGAAAATAGGGTTTGTTGTAGCTGAGTTTTGGACCCCTTCCCGACATCGGATTTGACCCTGTGATAGCTCGTTGGAAAGCTTGATGACTATAATTTCCAAAAATACGTGATTTGTGCTGAATGGATTCCATTTAGCTGCTCAAAAATTAAATCTCGCAACACTGCTCTGTGTGTAACACCTGCTCTGAAAAAGAGGCAGAAAGGTCAAATTTGAGGTGTTTTTTGAACTTTTGAGGGGCTAAAAATGCTCCAATTGATCTGGAATTTTGTGGGTAGACTGTTGGTGATGTGAAAAACTCAAAAATATAAAATTGGAGAGCTGAATATGCACCAATTTTGTGCGTAACACCTAGGGTGTTGCACTCCTATGGGTCAAAATTTGGAAAAAAACAAATTTTGTCCAAATTGCCTCAAAATTGGTGGAGAGGTCCCTCAAGAGGCTTGAGAAGCCTGTGAAAAATCTCGAGCCATGTATTTAAATTTTTCTTGGTCTTTACCTTCTTTGAGTGCTCAAATTTCAATGCCTCTTCACTGAATTCTTCATTGTCACTTTGGTCTTCTTTTTGAGTTACTTGTTGCAATTTCTTCACTATCCTTTTGATTTCATCTTGATGTTCATTTAAAAAATCTTTTATATACATGGGAGTGATTTATTGTTGTCAACCCTATCTCTGTCTTTGCTCAAATTCATCACTGTCTTTCCTTTCAAGGCTATCATGTTCATCTGCTTCCTCATTACCTTCTTGGTATTCTTCATCATACTCTGTTTCTGCCCTACTATCTTCTTTATCTTTGATGTTGTTTTTTTGTTCTTCATGGCTACTGCCATCATCTTCATTATTGCTCAAACTCATAAATTTTGTCCCACTTTTCTCTTCTTCTCACTCAAGCTTTCAAACTGATCATCACTTTCTTCTCTTGCTCCTCTTTGGCTCTATCCTTCAATAAGGTACTCTTTTGGTAAATTTCCTGCATTGTCATTATGAATTTCTTGATCATTTATAAGTTGATTTGTGCCATGATAGTCATGATTATCCCTTTAGCTGCTATGTTCACCATTGATCTTGTCATTTGTGCTATGGCCTTGATCAATGCCTTCTTCTTCTAACCCTGCTTCAGCCTCACTGTCCTTTTCCTCTTCATTTTCATTTGTTTACTCCTCATTAGAGCTACTGTTAGCCTCTTTTTCTTCTTTTAACTTTGCATATAACCTATTGATTTATTCTTTGGACATGGTGGTGGTTTCAAGATAAAAGGAGCTTGAGCTTTGGTGAGGACTTTCCGGTTTGGGAGGGCAAATGAGTGATGTGAGGGAAAACCTTGGCAAATGGGGGCAAGGTGAAAAGTCAAGGAGGGCTCCAAAGTTTGGAAGCAATTTTTCTATTCATGAATGTCTTTACGACCTATGATAACCTCTCAGGTTGGCAAACCCTGTCCTAGGAGTTTAACAAATTGATCTTTCTTGGAGATTTGGGTTTGGTCATTTTTAGTTTTGAATTTCTTCCTTGTTTATGAAAATATTTCTTGCAAGGTGAGGAAGAGAATTATCAACCTCTTTTGACTGAAGCTGTATCTTTCGAGGCAAGAATTTTGAGTTTTTGGGCCTTTTTGAGAAAATTGGGTGATAGGCTATCTGTGCATAACACTGGCCCAGGTGCATAACACTGGGTCCTGGGTGCATAACACAGTGTTATTTATCACTTCAACCACCCCTCCTGTGCGTAACACTGAGAGCCAGGTTCATAACACTGGGTCCTGGGTGCATAACACAGTGTTATTTATCACTTCAACCACCCCTCCTATGCATAACACTGAGAGCCAGGTGCATAAAAATGACCCAGGAGCGTAATAGGCAGTTTGTAGGCGCTCTGATGTGTCTGTGTGTAACGCCTAAATTACAGAGGGCATTTTGAGGCCTTCTCGGTGTCAAAATTGGACCCATGATAGCTCGTTGGAAAGCGGGTTGAGTCTAATTTCGAAAATTTCTTTTTTTTTCCATTGGGTGTCCATTTACCTGTCCAAAAAGGGATTTTCCAAACACTGGTCAAAAGTGGGGAAATGCTGGTGCAGAAATGCAGAGTGTTGGTGCAGAAAGCTTTTGGATGCCTTCCTCAATTCAAAATTGAGCTCATGATATATTATTGGAAATGTCTTCAATTCTAGGTGTCATTTGACTCATCAAAAAATTCATTTGCATATTCCAGCTGTGAGAAAACCTGATTTTCCCAAGGTCACTCCAGCAGTGCAAAAATTCTCCCGTGACATCGGTATTTTTAACATTTCTCCCAAACCATGATACCTGTGTAAAAATGGAAGGATTATTTTCTTCTTGGGCATATGGTGGACAAAAACCTCTCTCACTTTTGTCAATTTCATCTCTGTTTGGTCAGAAACACAGTTCGAAGCAAAATTGGCCCTCGGCGTGAGACATGGCTTGTCTCTTGGAATGAATTCTTTGTAAAATGAAGGAGGCATGATGCTTATGAGCTGGTATGGAAGTATGTTTGCTGACATGTTCTATCAAATGATTCCTTTTCTCTTGTGCCTCCTTTTCATATCCAACCCTAGCTTAGTTGAAAAAGGAAATTAGGGTTTGTTGTGGGGATTTAGGACCGCCTTGCAGAGGGAGTGGAATGAAGGGGTTAACGGTTGTATAAATTCTTGGGGAAATTTTTGGGGATAGGGATGGATGTTAGGGAGTAGGGTAAATTTTAATTTCAATAATTGAGTGAGGGGAAGGGGTCCAAAAGGTAAAAACACAGGCCTAGTCTAAAAAATGTGTCAAATTGTGGCAATAGACTAGGCTTTGTAGAAAAATTATGACTTTGAGGGATAGGAGTGATGGGGAGTGTTTTTTAAGGTATATTAAGGATAGGAGGAGGTGTAAGAGCATCAAGATACAAGCCTTGTGGATTATTTAATCATGGAGGTCGTGAAACCAAGAAAAATGCCTTCAAAAACCCTAGTTTTCATGTCTCCCTTGCTGCAAGATGCCATCATTGAGTAGCAAACCTCTTACCTTACCAATTTATTCTACTGGTTGGCCTCTTATTACTTCTAAAAAAGTGTCAAGATAGCTGATTACCTTATGTGCAGACTTTTGAAGCTGAATGGTAGTCTTTTTGGAGATGATGACCTTGAAAAACATGAAACCCGAATTGACCTAGCGAGGATTCTTTGACCTCTCTTTGACTGAAAGTTGGTTTGGAATCTTCAAGTGTAAAAACAGAGTATTGAAAAAGTGGTGTATTGAAGATCCAAAATCCTATATACTCGATTCATCTAAAGAGTCTACAGAGATAGTTTAGGGACCATCAATGCTTGAGGGACTTGGGGATCATGGGCGTGAGTTAAGCTTGTAGGAAACCCTAGGTGGAAAATGGAGTTATGGGCAAGGAAAAAATAGAGTGATGAGGTTATAGGTGGGAAAATAGGATGAAGATGAGTGGCATAAGCCCATGAGGGGTTTTTAGAAGTGGTAGGTTGACCATGGAGTGACAAAATAGTAGAATAGTGAGAAATTGCTCTAAGGATAATGAAGGCAGTGAGATTTCTAAAACTCAAAATATTTGGGAATTTTGTTTTTAGAAATATAGAACCAATCTATAGTCATCTACAGATAGTAAAAATTATGGATGACTAATAGTATGCATGCAAATTACACTCTATGACGCCACCCGAAACTAAATGAAATGGGTCATGTCACCTCACCTAGCCCAAGTGTGACATCGTGCTTAACCATCTTGTTAGAAGGGATTCCTAGAAGGCACTACTACATGAGGATTTATCTCCCTATCGCAAGCTTCTAAGTTTGTTTTGCAGTCTTGGAGAAGTTAACTCACAAAGCTCTCTCTAAGACACTAGCCTAAGCTAGTGTCAGTGTACTACCAGTAAAAAGAAAAGGCGAGTCTAGTTACTTTTATTATCGCGTTAATTTTAAGTATCTTCCATTTACACAGTTGGGATGTGACGTGAAACTTAGATGGTGTGAATGACTCTTGTTAGCAACCCTAATGCAGTTATATGTAATTTTTTGTTTTCAATTCGATGAATACTAACTACGGGAGGGTAATATTTTCTTACAACACACCAATTCCTATTATAATGCACCTATTACTAAATTCTTAAATCCAGATATACAAAATTTATAAAATTTTTGATGCAGGTATGAAACCAAAAAGGAAAAAATCACCGAAAAGAGGCCAAATAGAAATCCCCAAGCTAGAAGGCCAAGCACTTCAAACGAATCAAAGCTAGGAAAACAAAGCCACAAAAGAAAACACACTGAAGCATTAAAAAATGGAGCCAAAATTGAAAAATCAAGGTAATGTCAACAAGCTAGGGCTATAACATAATGGATTACCAAATTCCGATGTTCTACAAAGGTCAACACCAAACTGTAGAGACAGCAATTCCTAAACAAGATCAGATGAGGTTGATAAAAAGAAATATAAACACACTCAAATTAAATTTTCTAGATTACAAATGCACAACCAATAACAACACCACCAATTGTGACCAAAAATAAATAAATAAGGGAGATATCACTCGAGAATAAGTGAAAAAATCACACAAAGGCCGAATGGATCTAAAAGTGAAATATGAAAAAATGGTCTAAATATACACTGAAAGAAGCCAAACAAATGTGAAAATGATATCTAGAGGAAAAAGCCAAGCCTTAACCTGATAACCAAACAATATTCATGAACACCTTGAAATAAACTAGTTATGGAAGAGATCAAACAAATTTATCAAATATGGATCAAATCATACACAAAAATTAGCTCACCAGTAAAAAAAAAACCATAGATCTAATAGATTTCCAATTTACCGAAAAAATATCAAAGATTAAAAGCTCAAAATATGCCAAAAAATTTTCTCAATAAAAGGAAATCCAAGAAAATGAAATGAGGCACCAAAAAATAGATATGTGCCAGAACTAGTAAGCAGGTAGAATGGAAACTCTGATCCATATCAGAGAAAAAAATTTCAGAGGGTAAAAATATGTTTTTCACGGCTAAAAGGCCAGTCCCTTGGATGTAAGGGAAATAAAATGACTGATTGATTCAATGTAAAGGAAAGCCAATAGACAAAAAACTACATTCACTCAAATGCAACAATGTGTTAGTGACGTGAAAAAAAACCTAAAAATTCCAAAAACAACTTGCACTCGAACAAAGAAAAATATTGAATATTCAGTTAATAAAGCCCTAAAAACAGTTGCAAAATGTTGGAAAAATATAGAGAAGCTTAGAAAATTGAAATAGGAGAAAAATCATCAAACACCCAATTCAAAGAAGAGAAGAACAAGAATTCTCTCATTCAAGGCACCAGATTTGTTGCATTCAATTATGCACGGAGCTATATCTATGTAATCCTCTGCTCAAAAGGATTACTAGATAAGAAAAGGAAGATATATAGTGGATAGATATATAGATCCCAACCCAATTCTCACACATGAAACATAAAAACATATCTAGATGTTATGGGAAAAGAGTGCACCTGGCCTCTTCATAGATGGGTGAATGGTTTTGAGCTCAATGCAGAATCCCAATGCTCTGATCAAATGATATACTAAGTCTACACTCGATCTCAATACTTCCACACAATCACAAACATGAAAATATGACAAGCGATCTTCCTCAAAATATAATTATCTCAAAAAACCATACATATAATAAGAAATATTACTGCAAATATGTGGATACACAAAAGGAAAAATGAATTTCTATTAATCCAAAAGAAAAGTACAAGTATACTTTTTCTCAAGGCATCCTCTCCAAAAACCGACAGGGAAAATATAGACTCCAACAAAATAACCCTCATAAGATTTGTCTCTATTAGCCATAATCTAAATTCGAAGCATAAAATCAGTATACCTAAGACTTAAGCTCTCTGCATCTAGCATGACCTTCTCAAGTGGTACACTATAAATAGGATGAATATAAATCCTAGGAGGATCAATGTGGATGCTTGAGATGATGAGAAGTTATTTCAACTTATTCATGATAAGCCTTGACCAACTTGAATAAGTGATGAATAAAACTGATCTCCTAGGAAACATGAAACTCTAGAAGGAGTCCCCAGTGTTAGGCACAAAACACATGTGAAAATACTGTAGTCGCTCGCATAAGGTGGTCGTGTGAGCGATTGGAAAGGTATAGTCTTTCTCATGAGGTCATCATCTATGTGACTAGCTGTCACGAATGGAAAAATAAGGTCTAATGACTAGGTAAAGGGTGAATCAACATGATGTCTCAAAGGCACTAAACCTAGGGAGAAAAATAGGTTGATAACACTTTGTCCAAATTATGAGAAGCAATTTTGGATATTTTCTTTTTAATCACCCACTACCATTGCGACTCTATTGCTACTAAAAAACAATGATGAGAAAGTGAAACCTATTTCTTTCTTTAGGAAGGTTCTAATGGATGTTAAAATAAAGTATAATATGTTTTGGAAAAAATCCTATGCTATTGTTAAATAATTAAAATAATTCAAAGCATATGTGTTGCAATCAAGAATAATACCTTATGTTGCCACAAAAATAGTTATGGATGTTCTGAGAGAGGGAGATAGTGAAGGTAAAAGGGGGAAGTGGATTGCTAAGATACAAGAAAATGATATGGAAGCAAACCAACAAAGTTAATAAAAGAGAAAGGGTTGGCCAAGATCTTATCGAAAGAAAACTGTCAAGCTTTGGGAATTAATTTTTTGGTTGATACCCTTGGGCTAAATGCAGAGGTTGAGAATGGTAAGACTAAATAAGAGGATAATATAATTGCATATAAACATTGTGCTCAGAATGGGACAAACACGTTTTCCATTTTTTACTATTTCTTAGTTGTCCACCAAATTTTGATAGAATAAAGTGTAAGGCCTTAATATTGAAAGATCAAAATTTGTTATTTCTAACATTCAATTGTATTGGAAGGATCCATTTGGGGATTTTTGTTGTGTTTGAGAGAAGAAGGGATCCTATTGATAGGTGTTCGAAATCCATCAACCAAGGGGCTCTACCTAATTTGAAGTCCCAATTAGACCTCACACTATTTGGAATAGCATCCCCATCTGAGCTATCATCCCTAATTCCATATATTCTTATAGATTTTCCTTTGGTACAAAGTTCAACACAAGAGAGTAATGCACAGGTAATCTCAGATTAACAAGTGAGTATGCCCTGTGAAATTTTATACTATGGAAAGTATGAAGGTCCACATACCAAAATGGAAGAGAAAAGTGGGCCTTTTAAAGACAAGTAATAGTACTAGTCTAGAAAAGGCACATGAGCATATACATATGAAAAAATTGTTGATCGGCCGGAAAAATAGTTCACAAGGAAGAAACAATTGCTAAATAAAAGACAACACGCCTTCAACAAGATAAGTACCAAAGCCACCGAAATAGTTCAGTTTGCTTAGTACGGATGAAAAAATCACACATCACAAACATTTAGAGAATATTCTTACAGTATTCACGAATTTCTAAATTAAGTAAAAGTTCCAAGATACGTCAACATAGTTAACACCACTAGCCCCAATAGTGGAGAATTAGAGCATTCATTTTCTCTTGAAAAACAAATATCTTTCTACCTAATGGATGGTAGGAGCAGCGAAGGTGAAAAGTCCTTTACTTGAGCAATGATGGTGTAAATATAACAAATGGGGCACCTAGTCACCTCCATTGTGACTCTTGAACTACCCTCATTATTGTTTGACTTCTCAATGAACTTTCAAATTCCTATGTGACTTTTCTTATTACATGGATGAGTCTTGGACTTCCGCTTTAAATTAAATTTCTATAATATTGAATTTACATAATCCACAAATGATGTGGCAAATAATGACTCGTGACTGGAAATGACATGACACTTATGACGTGGATTGCATGATGATATGGCAGTGCCAAGTTGTCCTTCTTGTTGCTTTGTCATCATTAAAAGATGTATCAAAATTTTTTTCTTCATGAGAGATTTGCTTTGTTCTTCATATTTTCCCTCCAAATGGTTGTGAATCCGATGGAGTCTTCATGCAATCTTGACCTTTGGTCCTTTGTTTTTAATATATTTTTCCTTCATCTTATTTCCTGATGGTAATATATTCTCCTCACTTCCTTAGGTGTCTTCTAGCATGGTCTCCTTCTCCATCTCCTTCATCATCATCATGTCATGACACAATAAAATACCTGTGATTACAATCCAACCATGAAAAGATGAAATTATTCTGATAAACCACTAGCCTAAGATCCTTTATGAAATCAATTGTTAGGGTTGGACTTGTTGATTGGTTGAGTGACTGAATCATCGATTTGATAGTTCAAGAGGAGAACGTATAAGACTGAGGTTTGAGACTGTGAAATGTGTAGTTCAAGATGGCTAGGGTCACATTTTTCCATAGTTGAGGGAGTCAAGGACTTAGGCTGGAGCCTTGAGCCTTGAGAGTCAAAAATGAAAATTTCTAGATGCCTCGGTATAGGGACAAAATATTTGAGGGACTCAAAGACTTAGGTTAGAGGCTTGAGCCTTGAGACAGTGCAATGCGCAGTTCTAAATGCCTGGGCTGAGTGACTACATTTTTTTGGAACTCAAGAGGTCATGTTTGAGGCTTGAAGTTTTCCAATGCGCAATTCAGAAAGGAGAACATGGTGTAATATTGCATAGTTGAGGGGTTCGAGGCCTCACGCTTAAGTCTTGAAGTTTCCCAGTGCACATTTTTGAGGGAGAGAGGCCAAGTAATTGCATAGTTGCGCAGTTCAAGATATTAAGGTTGAGGTTTGGTGCTTGAGACTGCATAATGCACAGAGAAGTTTGGATGGATGCAAGGATTGCGTAGTTCTGGAGCTCACGGATTGGGACTAAGCACTGAGACTACACAGTGTGTAGTTCCAAGAGGAAAGGTCATGGATTTAGGGTTGAAACTAAGCAATGCATAGTTTAAGAAGGTTGAGTGAAGTCAAGTTGCTCGAGAATGAAATTTTAAGATAAGGCTAAGTGTGGGATTAGTGATGCTCAAGTGACTAGAGACAAAAATAGATCATTATCACAAACTCAGAAAATTTGAAGAAACAACATTAGCCACTAAAAAAACAAGAAAAACATGATTCCCTCATTTCGACAAGAATGCAACATACCTATCGCAGTGCAACACAAAATGTATACTATGCAACAAAATTGATGACAATTGTGTGATAGTGCATGAAACTTTTTGAATGAGTGTAAAACATGTCCACATGACTAGTAGAACTCATAAACACTAAAGTTACTGCTTGAAACAAGAAAAAATATCCTCTTTACATTATAAGTGACACTTGCCATGCCAAAAGATGACATTTTCTATATAAAGAGAAAAGTGCAAACGACACTTGAAATATGTGAACGAAGGTATATAAAACACATTCCAAAGCCAATATAAATGAAAATTATACTAATTAAGATGAAAGAAAGAGAAGGAGACAGTGAAAAACATGAAAGTGACACTCGTGAAAGTGAAGGCATGCAAAAGTAATATTTTGGAGAACTCACAGAAACAAAAGTACAATCACAACCAAAAGTGAGAGACTGTGAATTAAAGAATGCACTAAATTTTCACATGGGTTTATCATCACACATGCATAGTCTTGATGTACCGTGATATGCCTACACAAGCTTGTGTAACGAATGTGGCCATGAACTTGTTTTAGACTAAGCATGTACAATAAGGTGACTTCGACACTTATGATCCAAGAGGGAACTAAAATATTTAACAAGGCATAAGCCGACCAAGAAGTGACTACAGAATGACTGATGACAAGATCCTTAATAGGTTCCAAAATTCAAGTGTAGGAAAAAAATTTACGGTGTTTTTTGGAACAAAAACAATTGGCGACGCACTGGTAGAAATCCATATCCTCTTCCTTGGTAAAATATTTATGTAGGATCTATCTCTTCAGTAACTATTTATTGATCATTTGGATTACCCTATCTTTCCCCATTAACCCATGCATAAAAATATTCCCCTTCACTCTTCGGTTAAACAGAAACATAACGCTAGAAATATCACAATGTTCCAAGACAAGGCAAAGGTAATGTAGCACATGAGTTGTATATATTCATAGTATATTTTTTCATCTCTGGTGTTTCTCCACTGCCAACAGTCCTAGACAGTACCCTGGCAGAGTCACTTGAGGAACACAAGCATTGCTCCACTGCCACCGAGCCTGTAGAGTACCCCAACAGAGTTGCTTGCTTCACCTCCCTGTGCAGGAAGCCTTTCTCTTCTTTCACCCTTTGTTTATTGGAACTTATTTATTTCATGGGAAGAAGAGGCATCCTAACTTAATGAGATAAGAATAGGTTTTCCCTTTAGATAAATATGCATAATAACTCTGATATTTATTTTCTCATTTATATTTTCCCCTTGTCCTTCTCTACTCAATCGGATAAACATGAAGAACACTGAAACATACATAACTAACTGTATGCATGAGCTTTCCAGAATAAACATGAATATCCTAGTTATAAGGAGATTTTTCCACATGCAAGGATCACACTTTTTGTTATAACATCATTTACCAAAGAGATAACCAAGATGGAGAAGAAGTTTTGAGAGTTAGAAAAATGTTATAGTTTCACAAATCCATTTTCTTATTTTCCACATTTTCTTTTGATCCAAAAGGAACATCCTTCATGTGAATTGTTATTTAACAAACCACAAAATAAAATAAAAGACATGACAAGGAAAAAAAACAAAAGGAAAAATCAAAAGGAAGCTAGACGAAAAATAGAGTGCGAGACAAACATCAGAAAACACAAAATAGACTATAGAAAATGTGTAGGGCGAATGTGAAAGAAAACTAATATGCATCTAGACCTATTCCTAAAATAACCATCTAGAAGTTCAGGGTCATGTATAATGAAATTTCCAATGTAACCTTCTTTTCTGCTCCTATCCTGCATACAAAAATATACGATCAATTAAAACTGATATAAAGTAATGTGCAACAGAAAAAATAAGAGATTTATTAATTCAAAAAATGAATAGAAGGTATTATACATCAACAGAAATATGTATCATAGTCCCTACTTCTATCCAAATTGTGATATTGCCTTCTCGATGAAAATTATAAACAAACAAACCTAGAAAGCTTCTTGTGAATGTGCCTTCATTTGTGCCATCCTTCTTAGAAAGCATGAGAAAATAACGAAACTGGTTATTCACGATGGAGCTTTCCAATTATAATTTCTTCAACCTTTCAGTGATTGGATCGTAAAATTTGAAGTAGTCCTCTTGAGAACCCTGAAATATTTGAAAATATGAATCTTCAATTAGGAGCACAGGTTTAGGATGAGAATATTGTGAGAGAATATGGATTTGATCATATTCATTGGACATGTCAAGATAGTGAGGACTGACATAACCATCAGTGAAGGTTGAAGTGCCTCCACTTCTTGAGAAGTATTCAAATGGTGAGATAAACAATAAATAGTAATCGATGTGAAACAAATGTCATCAAATATATTTGTGGGGAAATGGTAAAAAGAATGACAGTTAATATTATGATCAGATGCACCATTTGTAGCAAGATATTAACGGTTAGAAGACAATAAATATGGATCAATTTGAATAGATTCACAAATTCCTTGAACAAAATGAAGATCTTCCTCACATGATAAATGTAACAAATGATTTCCTTGCGACTAGTCATATGTTTTATTGGCATGGTAATCATTGAAAGTAGTTAAGAGTGATGTCAGTACAAAAAAAACATGAGAACAGTCAAGATATAGTGAATGTATAATATTTTGATTCACATAATATATCATGCATTCATTATCACTCGGGAGGATTTTAGGTGCAATGAAGAACACGATTTACGATATAACATTCACAAGAAAAAATAGGAGCTCACTATTCTAAAATGAATCTGATAGGCATGCTTTCTTCGATGAAAGATGATTTTCAAAAATAACAACTTCATAGTTCCATGATTCCATACAAGGAAAATTTTAAGAACCCCCCTAAATTTACATGTATAATAATTGGGTGAATCCCCATGATACATAGGAAAAATGGAAGGCGATTTTATTAATAATATAATATGTATATATAATTTTTTTGGCAAATCTCTCACGAGATTATATTATCTTGTAAAATCATGGCGAATCACCAGTACAAATGGTGAATCACTAGTACAAAATGGTGAATCGTTGTCTAGTGGAGTTTGGGGTGTTGGTTCCAATGAATATATGGTAGTTGAACTAGGAGTTGAAGGTAGCAAACCACCAAGACCAAGTATGGCACACGGTGACTCGTGAGGGAAGTAGTTCTCGCGAAGTTTTGAAAATGTGTTCTTCCAGTTCTGCTAAGTGTAGTGTTGTTTCTAATGCTACTACTAGCACTGATATTGAGGTTGGAGAGGAGTTTGAGGAAGCATGGAAGGTAGTATTGGTGGATAATTACAAAGAGAACCCCATGATGGGCTCCATTTTTCCCTTCGGTATTTGGGCCTGCAAGATCTTCTGTCCATTGAACCAATAATTAACCATTCAACCAACAATCAACTTGATTGATTTGATTAGGTACGAGTCAAATTAGACTAATCTTCAAAACTATGCTTTGCACTATCCCATATTTATCACACTAATGCTACACAACATTGTGCATTTGCACCCAACTCTCAAGCATGCACACAAAATTTTCATTAACATCTATAACCCTAACCAAGTGAGAATTGATCAACAATTAGCACCAAAGTTTGTTATAGTGTTGAAAGTTCATAAGAAATTTAGATCCATGGTACCTTAAATAAATTTTGAGATAACCTGCAAAAATTTGACCACAATAGAGCAGACTTGTGATAAATTCTAAACCTACAAAAATTAGGATTCATGTTCCTAGGAAAGATCATAAGTAGTTGACATATAGGTCCAGTTTTGAGCCTTGACACATTGATAATGCAATGGCTTAGGTCAAAACTCACACATTGAAAAGTCATCAATTAAGAGAAGACAAGATCATTATGAATTACACATACTCCAAAATTCCTACCAAATTCTACTTAGTTGTCCGCAACTCAGCTATACATAAACTTATAGTAAATAAAAATTCGAAAAAGCCTTCTTCACATAGCTAATAAATGGCCATTGGAGGAGCACCCCTTATATAATAGTAATAGTAGCGATCAATAGATTATTTAATATTTAACTTCATAGCCATAACACTCCTATGTATTGTATGATGTATTCAACTTGCATTATCAAATATAGATAAAATCATACTTTTGATTGATACATTTAAATTATACTTGTGCACAACATTGAATGCAATGCCAGTCAAGGAGTAAAGTCGGTTTGACATGTAATGATTTATAAAATAATGAAGAAACTTGGTAACAAATCACAACTTTCACGTTTGAAAAAATTATAAATTTTTCATGCAAATCCATTGTTGTTATAGTTCCTTCTATCAACCATGTTCCACATAAGCATGGAAAATCAAGTAATACTAGCATTTGCACCGAGAGGTGCAAAGTAATTCCAGGGAGCAGGGATACATCTTCCATGCGAGATAAAGGTGATGTAGGTGATAAAGTTGGAGGCAATACGAAATGTTTTGGAGGAATGGTTGGTTTGTTTATCAACTTTTGAGTATTGGACATGATTTTGAGGAAAGGTTGAATGATTGGAGGGAATAGCAAACTTGTCTGCAAGCTGTTGTACAATATCAATATCAGGATTCATCATGCCGTGACAAGGCTATGGAAATTCTCAATCAATGAGTACTTTTTTCATTTTTACCAGCTTGGAAAGAAAATGCTGAAAGGTGTTTCAATGGAAACTGCATCATATTCAGCATTAAAACTTGAAATACACTTGCAAAAAAATTAAGTGATCGCTTCCAACTATTCACTCATAATTTATCTCAAAATTATTAGCTATATTATGTATGTTATAGTATAATGTTGGGCTTGAAAACTGTAAAAACCAAGGCATCATTTGAGAACTTGTGATTACTCGTAGTTATCTTGTTTATATAGAGCTAGAAGTAGAAAATATATATTTTTCTGGTTATAGGCAACTTAAGAAAATCAAAGTTTAAGTTCATTTCCAAGCCAAGAAATATTAAGTATTTGACTGACTTATTATATTCATAAGGAGCATGCCACTCAAAAAGGCTGCAATACATCTTTTAAAGAGATGGGGTTGTTAAAATTTTGGAACTCGTATTGGGAAAAATTACAAGTGGGGAAGCATATATCACTTTATCCACTCTAGAACTGACTTTATGCTACAAATTCTAATGTAATATAGATCTAAATATACAAATCAGGGACAATAATGGAAGTTAAACAAATTAATTTGTGCAAATTATTAGTGCTAATTATTGACAGGAGTAATAAAACAAACTAAAATTTTATTAATGTCCACAAATAACCAAAATAGGTTGATGGAACTAGAAATTACAATTCAAAAAGAGAATGTTGAAAACAACTCCAAGGCACAAACAAAAGTACAAATAAATATAAAAAGCACAGAGAGGTAAACACAAGTGGTAAGCCCTAGAAAATAAATAGGAATTGGTACTACTCTATGCAAGAAGGACACTACTCTAGATTAGAAGTAGAAGAGGAGCTAGCACTGTTTGTTGTCAACTATCATGAAGGTACTAATACAGATCTTGGGAATGTCCTTTAGGAAATGGCTGACTGAGTGGACCAAGTTGGATATCCTTGGGGGCAACTAGATGCTACCTACACGAGCTCTCCTAACCTCTAGGGGCCAATGATGGACAATAACTTCTTTCCTTTTACTCTGATTGACAAAATAAGAAACCTTTCCATGTGCTTGCACATGCATGTAAATAGGAGACTGCACGTCATGCTCTATCAGATATGGCCCTTCACAACACCACAGATGCAGATTTCACTTTCAGATGTCAAAAACAATATGTAAAACAATAAATTTGCCTCAACTATACCTAAAATATGCAAAAAGTGAATCTCAAGACTAAGTATCATGTATACCATTCACATCTACATGGTGAACCCCACAAACTAAACAACTGAAATTTCAACCATTTTTCTCTAGGGAAGTAAAAGTAAATAACACTAATAAAATAAGAAGCACTACACATCCACAGGATGCCTAGACAGAGGACCGCTACAAATACATGCACAAAAATAACGAATAACCTTAAGAGATAAAGACCACCAATGAAATTCACCAATTCTATTTTATACAATAGTGGCACTGGATTTAACATAAAGTAGTCTATGTTAGAGATATACTATTCCTCCAACATACGTAAGCGAACGACCAGTGTACTCAATGATGGGAAGAAATACATTTTGATTACCGCAATAAAAAATAATGTCAAAAAAAGCTCCTGTACGAGTTAAACACCTTGGTCCTGCTCAAGCTGGGCCAATGGTCAGCTTTAAGTTAAAGGAGGATGAAACAAGAAATTAATAAGAGGTAGAAAACCAATATTGAATATGTCAAACCATTAGAAGATTCCCCATCTGTCACTTTTCCTTCAAAATGATTCTTCAAAATCAGTAACTCAGAGTCTGTTAAGAGTACAATTTGACAACGCTGACAGATTTTAGTTGGGTAATATAACCATATACTAATCAAGGAGAATATTAATGAGGATAATCATAAGTTAAAATAATTACAACTTGCTAACCTCGCTGATCCTTCACAGAAAATAAAAATGCTGGACCTTTTTACATAACTATCTTGTCTAGAATAGCTTTCCATACTGTACACTCATAGTGGCTCAAGCTCCTGTCACTGAATGGGAGCTAAATAAACTGCAGAAGACCACTGTCAAAGATGAGCCTGTCTTTTTGGTTGTTTAAAGAAGCTGTCTTCTATCCTATGTGTGAATTCTGCACCTCGTATTTTTATTTATTTTGCATGGAGGGTTTTTATACCTCTTTAGTTGATCTATTCCTTTGATTCAAAGAACCCCATGATTTCTCTTGCTCTTCATAAAAAGACCATGGGTAATGAGAATGAAACCTATTTTAAATTAAAAATGGTAATCTTGTAGAATGGATTGGCAACCTTCGTTGGGATAATCATTGTGCGACATATCTCACTCTTAATGCCGGATAATCACCAACGACATAAGCATATGGGAAGGGCACTCATGTTCTCTTTGGAAAGAAATAGCTCAAGTACCCACACCCATTCACAAGTTCACTATACCAAATGACATGTATTTTGAATGGAAAGAGTCCTCTTGGTGCTATGGCAAGAAAGGACACTCATCCCAGGAGAGATATGGTAAGACTTTTGGTTGTAGTAAGTTCCCATAATGACTTATGAAACATGCTGAGAATTAAACGTATCTGAAAGTGGTATTTTACATCCTTTTCTTAGGTGATACGAGCAGAAGAAAAGATTAAACAAAAGGAGATTGTTTTAAGGGGATAAAACATAGAAGTAGAACCCAAGGATAGATCTTGTCCCTGATGCCCTCCAAGCTGCAGGTTTTTATGCCAGCTCGTATGCCATACACCTGTAGGGTTTACTTTCTAGGTTATCACGTATTGGTCAGGCTAGAACACTAGCATTACACGCTCATGCTGGTCATACTGTGATGTTGGCGTTATAGTGCTGGTACATGCCAGCATACAGCTCTATCATGGCTGGCTATATCCACATGGCTTAAATCTCTGCATGTTCAGTGGTGTTGTAGATGAGATTTATCCTGCTCCTTTCATACAGAGATCCTCTTATTGTGCCCTTAATTCCACATATTTATAGAATTATGAGGCTTTTCAAAACCAGGCAACTCGGAAACATGGATTTCTCACCAACATGATGGAAATCACATCTGCCTATCTCCATTCTCCTACCAAATAAAAAGCATCTCATCCTGCACTTATATTCAAATGAACTAGCTAGAATTACACTATCCCTCCTGGAAGTGTCATAAATACTATTTAGCTTTGCT